>OZ014509.1:42421691-42546691 GCA_963966075.1 Aphodius sticticus | reverse complement strand
ACGTCGCTCTAAAAGGAAGTAGGCCCTGCCCGTACGTGATTCCAAATCGTATTATTATTCCGCTGTGACCGGGCATTGCTTTCATATCGCAACAAAAGACAAAACGTAGTATGTGAAAGCTCAACAGCCAAAATATGAATACGTATCTCTGATACCAATCTTCATATTCAGAAAACAATATGTCCTTAATACTGATATTATTGATACATAATAGCGGCCGTTTATGGAAGTTCGGATACCTAGTAAAAATTTAAGAAATATTGAAAGCTCTGTTCAGGTGCTGCAATGAAAGGGGGAACTCCACAAACCAGCACATCGCCTTTTTTTTTTTTGTATTTTTTATGGAAACCAAGGTTGGCTGTGACTTAATTAAATAGAGCATTTTCTCTTTTCAGCGATAACGGGGGTCTGGAATTTGCTGAAACTAATATTTTAAATATTTTACTTATGAACATTTGATCGAGATTTGCAGAAGTAGGAATATGTAATGTAGTGTACTGCCAATCCGCCTGTGATAACATATCATATAGGCACTCTCAAGGTGTTAATTTTGTCTCTTAATAAGTTCAACCCCTCGAAAAACGCATTTACAAAGGAAGGCGTTATTTATTGTTCATAATTACTGAAACTTTGAGTTTCATCTTAGACAGAACTTTAACAAAATTAAATATTATTCCTGCATATAAAAATAAAAATCAAATTTCAAAAATGTTGACAATGTATAGATATGAGGGAAGGGAAGACGTTGATCAGAGTGGTGTTTACTCGGTTGGTTGTTCTAATAGCAAATCTATTTACTTTGGACAGACGGGCAGAAAATTAAAGAAGCGCTTGATCGAGCATAACAATAGAAATTCATCTAATTTATACCAACATTCTTTAGAAACCGGCCATAAAATATATTATAAAAATGTTAAATTGTTGCATAGATGCGGGAAGGGATTCAAAATGGATTTATTAGAGCAATTAAAAATACATAAACAAAAAATCAACCCTGACATCAATTGATTAAACTACCAGTTGGATTCCATATCAAGCCACTTGTCACAAACATTAAAATTTAAAAGAAGAAATTTAAAATCTGAACTAGATAATTCATAAGAAATAAATCTGAATGTATTTAATTATGGGTAATTTATTTCACTTTTCATCTCATTTTCTTAGAACTTTTCGCTTACCCTGTACACACTGTTTACCTTCGCGTTGGTTGGTCTGGTTTCCCCAAGGTCTCTGTCAATCGCTATCATTTCTCCCAACTAAGACCCGGTGTACACATCAGTGTTTTAACGCACGGCGCCGCTGCGGCACCGCAAGTGCGTTGTGAGATACATGGAGACACATGGGGTAGTGCACACATCGATGTGGCAACGTACTGGGGGCCCAATAGGACATATTTCCGCTCAAATCTTAATTTTTTTTTTCGGCGCGATACAATACTTTATCATACTATGTATGATAAAGTAAAGAAAAAAAGGGTCACTTAAAATTTCGCTAAACTCCATGAATTTTGTAATATTTTACCAATTTTGATGATTATATCCTCACACTGTAAGGGAATCCATCAACATTCACATGCGTTTTGAATTGTAAAAAGAGCTGCATCTTATACCGGGAGACAAAACATGATTTTTTAGTGGATACCCAAGATACTTGGGAACGTTCCAACTACTGTTAAAAAGCAATATAAACTCTTAACATTTTATTTTTGATTCATCCCAATATTTTGTAAATTATCTAAAGTTTTGAGTAAAAGGTTGCAAATTTAGTTTTTCTGTTCAATAACTTTTTTTAGTCATTTACTGATCTTAGTGATTGTCTCACCGCACTGTAGGCAAACTCATCAAAGTTATCACACGCCATTAAAACAGCAATACGTACTTAGAAATATCGTTAATACACGTTAATATTAATATATGTTTAATAGGATTATGGAAATGTTTATTAAATCATAATCAAAGTAAAGTATGTTTTAAAAATAGGTATCTATTTAGTTATGTTTATTTGATATCATAAAATATTTGGCACCTTTTCTGCCCAAATAAGAATCGCCTTAGCGCACACAATCATTGATGGGTTGGCTGTTCATCATGCAACAAAACTCGCATTTGTATAATTGGACATATTACGTATAAATTAAATAATATGAATAACGATGTCCTCAGGTTTGTTTGATGAGCAAATTTCTAGGTGAATGTTATTGACTATATCTAGAATGTAGATGACTAATATAGCCTACAAAATGGCGGAGGGTGAGGATGATCATTCTAAAGCCACTGATAAAAATCTTAAAAATGGAGATAAATTTAAGTGCTGTGTAACCAAGGATGCTAGTGTTTGTGTGTGCACCAATTGTCTTGGAATATACCACAAAAGTTGTGCCGGAAGACTTCCAAATGTCTCGATTTCATCAGACAACACAATAACATGCTGTTATACTGAGGTTAGAAACGCCAACCATGAAAAAAATCTGATGTGGCCAGGCACATGACTTTATCATACTATATATATAAAATTAATAGTTTAGCTGCATGAGATTCCATTAACCATTAACACAAATATATTAATTATAGAAAATACACGTTATGAATTAACATAATTTCAAATGCTATAAAACAAACCCAAACCCGATAAAACGATAAAAAAAGCTTTACAAAAATATTTAAAAGGACGTAAAACGTTTTGATCAAAAAATTATTGAATAAAACACGAACACACACAGCACAGTCAGCACACACTCGCAGCTACCGCCACCGTCTTCGCCGTCTCCTTCGTTGATCAGGCTCAACGTCATCTTCATCGCTGACGTCCCGCTCAGCATCTAGTTGCAGACGTCTTGCATCCGCATCGCCTTCGTGCTCGCCCCCAGGCTGGTCAGGTGGTTCCGGAGCTGCAACCTCTTGCGGATATTTTGTACAATGTACTATTGACAGTAGCACAAAATTGGGTTGTCAATACATCACCGTTTGACACTAGCTACTGACATTAGAATCAAAATCCTGGCTACTTCGTTTTAACGCCGACACGACCGATCTCAATTTGAATCTGCTCCTGCAGCCAAACTCTTAGTTTTACCAAAAAATATCATAGACATAAATTATACAAAATTTCCTCGAGTTTAATTTATTATTTAACTATTTTGACGAAATTACAGAAATGGCGGCTCATTTGCAAAATCCTTGAAAAGTGCTTGGAGGAAACATCCAGTTCTTTTGGACCCTTTTGAGCCAAAAGCTTTTCAGCTCTAAGTTTGGTCATGAAACTTCTAAATATGAAGTTTCGTCCCGATACCTTTAGTAGTTTCTCCGGAATCGTCGCCACAAAAACGGGTACACACACACACACACACACACACACACACACACACACACACACACACACACAGACATTTTTTGTACCTTGGTCAAATATGCTCAGGGGACCCAAAAAGACATATTTCCGCTAAAAACTCAAAATTTTTTTCGGCATGATTACAATACTTTATAATACTGCGTATGATAAAGTAAAAATATATTGGAAAACCAGTACCTCAAAAAGATACTAGAGGAAGGCAAGACAAAAACGTTTTACTAAAACAGAACAACGCCTTACTACAGGATAAGATCGCCTATCTGGAACAGGAACTTTTTCGTGCCCAAAATGGAGCCAAATTGCCAACTCAAGCTAAACTATTCAGTGATGCCACCAAACAAGGTTCAGCTATTGGCCTACAGATGGCTCAACAAACACCAAAACAAACAAACCGTGGGATGCAGGAACAACCAAAACGCCTACTTAAACCAATACTACAAACAAATCTGCCCCACACCAATACAATCCAAAAAGTAAACAAAAATACCACTATAATTGAAAACGTAGACAAGCAAAATGAGAATCGACATGTACAAAACACAGCCAAAAACCAAAATAACAAATACAGACCACCAAAAAATGTGGGTACAGCCGGACAAGCTACAAATGGTTTTGTGGGGACTGAAAAGAGGGTTTGGCTCTATGTATATAGAGTCAGGCAAACAGCAACGGAAAAAAATATTACAGAATACATTGAGACTAAGCCGTCCTTCCAAAATGTGAAATTAGTTGTGAAAGAGATACCAAACGATACAAACAAATTGAAGCGTTTTGTGATAACAGCACCACTCGAAAAGAAAGAACTTTGAATTTCACAACCCAGAATTTTGGCCAAAAGGAGTAGGCATCAAGCGTTTCAACTTTGAGCTACACCGAGAATTTCTAAAAAAAGAATCCGATCATTTTTTATAAAAAACCAAAATCAGTGTACACTTCACACTGATTATAAGATCCTACAAACCACAAGAATAATGCATATGAATGTCCAATGCTTAACCAATAAAGTATAGGCGGTTGAGATTCTAGCGCACACAAATGCAGCAGATGTGTTGTGCATTGTCGAGCATTGGCTGAAAACTACCAACATGCATAGCTTTAACATAGAGCCATATACACAAACAAGCTGCTTTACCAGATGCAACCTAAAGAATGGAGGGGTGTGTATCTATGTGCGAAGTGAGTTAACGTGCACAGACATTGACATAACTTCTTATTCCATCGAGAACGACTGTGAGGTATGTGGCGTATACTACACAGCAAACACCATCATAATAGCGACCTACAGATCACCAGATAGTACTCTCTTGACTTACCTTGAAACCATGGAAACTCTACTGAACAACCTAATGAGTAAATATAGCCCACAAACCAAAATAATTATAACGGGTGATTTTAACGTTGACTCTTCAACTCAAGGACATGATATAAGAGCACTTAATAACACCTTTGCCAGTTTTGGACTCAAACCAACTATAACGGACTACACAAGAGAAACAGAGAATTCAAGAACATCAATCGATGATATATATACAAATTTTGACATTTTTTCAGCTGAAATTAACAGATGTGGAATATGAGATCACCACTCGATCCTCTTTAAAGTGCATACAAAAACCTCACAATCCAACCCAACCTCAAAAACAAGAACAATCTCTGGTGAAAGAATCAAGATTTTTGACTCCTGCAGAAAGAAGACTGGCAGTTCATCATTAACGAAACCAAGGCTTATAATCAGTTCAACATATTCTTCGAGAATTACGTACAACTTGTCAACAATGCGTTCCCTATAAAGTGTGCAAAAAACCGAAGCCTAAAACAGCCAATCAGTCATGAAGTAAATCAAATAAAGGAAACGCTGAACCTTATCCAAGAAACCTACAACAACCAGGGAGTAGATGATTTAAAAGAAATTCTAATAACTTACAAACAATTTTACATCAAGTTTGCCCAACACCAAAAGCGAAGATACTATAACAATCGTCTGAATGAAGCCAACAATCACCAGTCTGAGCTATGGGGAATAATAAACAAAGAAACTTCTGCTCATAAAAAGACTAACATTAACCCACCTCCAAAGAATGAACTTAACAAATTCTTTGCGGCTATAGGAAACAATATGCAGGATGAGGAAACGAACAGTACATTCAAAATAGTAACACAGAAACATTCATTTTACCTAACACCTGTAACGCCACAGGAAATACTCTCCACAATAAAAAACCTTAAGACAAAAAAATACAATGGACTACCATTTTCTAAACACCAAAATACTGCAAACAGGAGCACAACATATCAGTATCCCGCTGGCTCATATTATTAACTCTTGCTTTGAGGAAGGAACTGTACCAGATGTGCTGAAAATCGCCAAAATAATACCTATATACAAAAAAGGAGACCCAACAGAATGTACTAATTATAGGCCTAAATCTCTACTGCCTACTTTTTCAAAAGTGTTCGAGTCATGCCTACTCACACGGCTGATATCCTATTTGGAAAAAATAAAATCCTCTCAAACAAACAGTTTGGATTCCCTAAAGCAGTGCTCCGCAACCACTGTGCCGCGGCACAGTTGTGCGAAACGCAGCTATGAGTCTCCCGTGTGCGGGAGAAGGACATCGGAAGGCGCTTGCGGAGCACTGCCCTAAAGGAAGAAGTACTGTCGATGCAGTACGTCGACTGCTGAACTTAATATGGGACTCCATGGAACAGGGGGAATGGGCTAAAGCAATCCTCTGTGACCTATCCAAAGCCTTTGACACCATCAACCACAAGACTCTGTTAACAAAACTGGAGAAATACGGTGTGAGAGGAAAGCCACTCATTCTCCTAGAATCGTACTTGACAAAACGAGTGCAGGCTGTTTTTGTGAACGGGGAGATGAGTCCTCTTTTGCCCATCAGAGCGGGAGTTGCCCAAGGATCCCTGATGGGTCCACTTCTGTTCTGCCTATTTATTAATGACCTGCCTAGCTCTGTGAACAGTGAATGTGTGCTTTTTGCTGACGATACCACACTACTAGTCAGCAGCACCTCACTGGACACACTTGAGAAGAACTCAGAAATGACTTTAGTGCAGGCAAAGGAATGGTTCAAGGGGAATGGACTCCAAATCAATGAAGACAAAACACAACATATAAAGTTTACCACCAGAAGAAACACAGTAATCACAGGAACATCAGTGAAACTGCTAGGCCTCACGCTGGATACTCGACTGACCTGGAGAAACCATGTGGATACACTGTCAGCAAAGCTGTCCAGTGCCATATATGCGATTATGAGAGTGAAGCAGATAGTGGGACCACAGGCTGCACTGTTTGCTTATTATGGGTTGTTCCACAGTAGGATGATCTATGGCATAAGATTGTGGGGAGAGTCAAGTCATGCAAAAGAAATATTTATTCTGCAAAAAAGAGCAGTGAAAGTTGTTGCAGGAGTACCAAGAACAACTCTCTGCAGGCCACTATTTCAGAGGTTTAACATACTTACACAGGCGGGGTCATGCATCTACAAACAGCTCTTATATGCAAAGAACGAACTACCTAACCTGCAACGAAAAAATCGGGTGGAACTTGAGAAACGGTAATCAGGTCGACATCCCTTACAACAGAACCTCCACCACACTAGCAAAACACCGCCGCCATGAACTCCTAAATGTGCTTCCCAAGGCTTGGCTACAGAAACCATATGGTGCATTCAAGACAGATCCCTAATATCAGAGAGCTTCTATGACACAGCAGGATTCATACATCATATGAATACGTTCAACCCAGGTTAATCCAATTCATCTACTCAATTTTGACGTTTTTGCCATACTTGTGTTGTGTGTATATATGTATGTATGTATGTATGTATGTATGTATGTATGTATGTATGTATGTATATATGTATAACTTTTGTATCTTGTAAAATAAAGGCTTATTATTATTATTATTATTATTATTATAATGTGAAGTTTTCATTTCAGTCTACAATTTATTTTGAAACAATAAATATTCATTTGTTTTTTTTTCTTTCAGGTACGTTTAAAACATCACTTCCTAAATTAAGCAACGGAACAACATAGTAAGTAAATGTGTGTCTGAGAGTGTTATCATCAAGTTTAGAACTTTCAAACGATGCTCAACTACGGAAACGTGACGATCGAGCTTTCGTTTTTACTCTTTGCAGTCTCATGTTTTGGTCGTTTATCAGATTGCTGACTGCACCCCGGGCGTGGATGCCATGCCAGACAGACGGGCTTGGTAATCCCGGATCCCGGTCACGCTTTGCCAGCCGCACTCGCATGCAAACTCTATATAAATTACGGACTTGGGTCAAGACTCGTGTAGCGTAGGGTAGGCTTGCTTTTCGGTCATGTTTTTACGAGGTTCTCAAAAGGCTTCACATAGGTGTGTTTATGTAGCAGTGTTTTTTGTTGTTATAGAACACTTGTTAATTGAACATCTCTCAATTTTGATAATATAAGCTACCTACAAGAGTATCCTCATACTCCCTGCGAGGTTGGATCTCCCATACACCTATTTGGGGTTACTCGGTTTCCTCTGCCTAAATATAACTTATATAAATGAACAAAAAAAGACCGGTCCAATCTAAAATCGTTTTGGCACCGGTCAAATTAGTCAAATAAAGCTATTCACTTCGCAAAAATTCAAACCCGGCTGGATTTGTGTATACACATTTGGTTTCGTTACAAATAACGTGCAAAGTCTCCACATCGATATCGTGTATGCGTCGGTAGTTATTCACTGTCACTGTATCGATAAGGCATAATGTTTTGGGGCTTTTGTTCGGCTGAGGAGATGGATTTGATATTAAAGCTTCAGAAGAGAACCATTAGATCTATTGTTGGGGTTAGACAGAGAGATAGCTGCAGACCATTTTTTTTAAGTTGCAGATTTTCTCAGTTTTTAATTTGTTGACTTTTGAGGTATGTGTCATGGTTTTTAAGATTCGTGTCGGGTTTGGTCGTCCTCTACTTTTGCACCCAACTCGCGCTGCCGGTGATTTGCGGTTACCTTTGCCCAGGTGCGCGAAGTTCCATCACTCCTTATTATTGACTGGGGTTAAAATATTTAACAATCAGCCAAATCATCTGAAGAAGATAAACAGTGGTGTTCCATTGAGGAACGTTCTGCGTGAGCTACTTTTAGATAGAGTACATATTCACTCCAAGAGTATTTTGACGAGCGGCGATAGCTCACGATAGTACCATCTTGGTATTGTTGCTCTAGGCTGCTTCAAGCGTAATGATATTGAACCGGGTTGTAAACGTTGTAAATATTGCGGATGCTAAGTTCAATGTTTATGTATGTTGTTTGTTGTAAATATTGTGATTATGTACACCTTGTTGGTTTTTTCATAATAAAATCTATCTATCTATAATATGTATAATGTGTTCGTTGCTACTCTTGTTGACGGTTTTCTGCTATACAACGTAGAAACCGTAACTCGTGCGTAGAAGATGAATAGAGCCTTTATTGTAGAAAGTTGAATGATCTACCAATTTCAATTTAAGCGTCATTGTCGTCAAACAAATAGTCTGTCTGTATGATCTGGCGAGTGTGGAAGCTTGAATACAATTGCAAGATCCTTCATTAATCTACAATAAATTCTATACAGATTGTGTCCGCAAAAATTAGGCATAGGTCTATAGAAACTAGCATATCACGCGACAACACTGCCAACGTCGGTTGAGTGGGACAGCCAATTATAGTGGGACTGCCGACTGGTGGGAGAGCAGGTCTGGTCAGGTCAGTCTGGTTTTGCGTTTCGGAGCACATGCACGCAACGGCAGAACTATCGCAGATCTAGCAACGCTTCATAGCATTCAAATCTTTGCAATCGCGATGTACCCTCCGCTAGAACAGCTTCAGATCACCAAGTGGTATTACGGTGGCAATCCGGCGCAGCAGTGCGTGGATTTGTTTGCAATCACTTTTGGAGGCAGACCATCCCGTGCATATCCCGTGCAGACAAACCATTTTCTATATTGTGCATCAATTTGAAAAAGATCTTTGTCTAAAGAGCTGCTGTACTTGTCATCCAAGGAGATAGGTCCACTAGAAATTGAGGCAAAAGAACGACGGGATGTACTAATCTGCGGTTTTGTAGTACTGGACGATAAGAAATCCAGTCGAGGGATTGGCGAGGAATTGGGTATTGGTAACAAAACCGTTGCTTACGCTCTGAAGAAGGGTGATTTCCGGTGTTTCCGGAATCAAAGACTCAGGAAACCTTCGCAGAGGACAGTATTCGTAGAATGGACTTTTGTGAAACTGTAATGGAAAAAGCGGACGCAGATAAAAATTTTATACAAATTTTTACTGATGAATCGACTTTTCCGTTGCATGGTAAACATAATCCTTCCATTCTTCGATATTGGGCCCAACAAAATCAGCACCGAAGTTATGCTTACCGTACTCAATATCCCGAAAAACTAAATGTTTGGGCTGGTATTCTAGGCAATCATTTAGTTAGTCCATTCTTTATCGATGGATCTCTTAACGCCCAGAAGTACCTTACTTTGCTGCAAGAGCAAGTACTTCCCGCCATTTATAACCTTCCCGGAGTAGATCAGGATGATGTTTGGTTTCAGCAAGACGGCTGTCCTGCTCATAACGCGGCCAGGGTGCGAGAGTTTTTAACAACCACTTTTCCTCACCGTCTTATTAGTGTGACAGGCGACATTCGTTGGTCCCCAAGATCACCTGATCTGTCTCCGTACGATTTTTTCTTGTGGCGTTATCTTAAAAATACCATGTTGATGAAGTCAATAGGGCACATAATTTACAGGAGTTGAGAGCATTAATTACAGAAGCTGCCAACACTGTAACAGCCGAAACGCTCTCTGGCGTGAGGGACAAACGGCTACAAACGGCTCGGACACTGTCTTGCAGCGCAAGGCGGAATTTTTGAGCCCGAGATAAAATAATGCTTATTTAATTGTTTATTCGTAGTAGAATATTAGTTAATTTATATTTTTTTGAGAATAGCGTTTTTATTTTTGCATATTATTTTCTGATAATAAAAGAGAATTTAGAAATTATGTATGCACCATGTACGTGCATTTTTAAAAGAAGCACAAAAGCGAGCGCACACAGTCCTGCGAACAACAAACTACTAGCTACTAGGACACGAAGCGCGCACCGGGGAACCGCTTAGCCGCTGACAAATAGACCGGGTGGGGAGAGCGATGTTGCCGTTCTTCCGTAAATGCTATGCCTAGCGTTCGGGGAAACGCACGGTATGCAGTTTTTTCGTTAAAGCAGGCCGAGTCGTGAAAATTTACGCGAAATTTAAAGGAGATCATATCTTATAATAGAAAATCCCATAAGCATGTTGTCAACAGTTGATCGTTTTCGATATATGTTCTTCAAGAGAATCTTGTATTTTATATAAATACCTCCCGTGTTTTTATGTGATTTTCCATTTTTCTTAAAATCATTGCCGCACAATCACTGCTCTACGTAGATACTTTTTTGCATCTAAAACGTGACATTTTTTGTTGGCTCAAACATAAAAAGGGTTTTCATTATTCATTATTTTTTATCAAATTACGTATAAAACATAAGCTAACAATTTATTTAATTATTAATTAATAAGGGAATGATGAGAATGACATGTTTTGACGTCAGTATCCTTGACGAAGCTTTTTTTATTTGGCGAGAACGCACACTAAAAATTG
This sequence comes from Aphodius sticticus, assembly GCA_963966075.1. NCBI lineage: Eukaryota > Metazoa > Arthropoda > Insecta > Coleoptera > Scarabaeidae > Aphodius > Aphodius sticticus. The sequence goes on along the minus strand of OZ014509.1, from coordinate 42,535,660 downwards.
CGAATATGTTGGAGCATCATGGGTGTGCTGATTAATGGCCTCACTCGCCTCACGTATTTAATTTAATTAAATTAGTTAGATAACGTCCAGGTGGATGATGGAGTGCGCGATGATCCCACCGTCTCTCGATTTTTATGGGTTAATTGAGGTTTTAGCGAAAAGCAAGCCTTTCGCTTGTTGCCAAGTCACGCTTTTCCTCGGAATTTTGCTTGCTGTCGAGCGGAGGGGGAAGTAAATTTACGTGAGGTTAGCTCTAATTACCTAATTGCACTACGGCTAAGTAATTGTTGTTGTTATTGCGAATTTTCGTGAAAATATTCTTTTTATTTGTTTTTTCGGCCGAGTTCTAATTAAAGTTTCTTCTATAATATAATATATAATAATATGTTATAATATATATATATATATATATATATATATATATATATATATATATATATATATATATATATATATATATAATATGTTATAACGAAACTACGATTCGTATGCATGGTGTAAATAAATGTTAAATACAAAGTAGGTTTATACTGTTATTAAAGTTAAAAGTTACAGATAAAAATGTACTAATTCAATCGAAGAGACCTTAGTTTTGATGAATATTCAGCCAAATTAAAATGATGTCGGTGGATATATTTATTAAATAGACATCTTACGAAACTAGTTCCGTCTTCTGTCACAAACAGCAAATTTGATAAAATTTCAAATTTGCCTACGACATATGCACAATTTAAAACACTGGTAAAATAATAAATAATTATAATAAATAGGATAAAATAATTAGTAGAGCGCTGACGAAATAGACTGCATCGTGTATTTCCTAATATCTGAGAGAGATATACTACGTTTTCAGCGCTCTACTGATACTGACTCGCCCATACAATAGTAGCAGTACCTTAAGACAACACACATGTTAAAACTAGATATGTACATACTGTTACATACATTGATTAATTGTACTCGGTTGGTACCGCTGTTGAAGACACTAACTAAATCTATTTTGACCGATATTACTGGCGCGGTTGATTTATTGCGTGATTTAATTGGTTTTTGGCCAATAAGTCATTTTTTTCACGTGTACTCTATGGGTACACCCTGATTATTTGAAAACATCCTTCCGATTACAGTAATACCAAATACTTTTGCTGAAAATTGTAGCACGAAAATGGGGTTTAAAGCCGGGAAAAATCAGAATGATATCATAAACACACAAACATAATATCTATCCTCAATTTTCATTACCAAGGCAACGAAATAAATCATTTTGTTTATTAACCTAGACGACTATGAATTAGGGATGTTCCGATACACCTTGCTGTACCGGTATCGCGTATCGTATTGTATCGTATCAAATGTACCGGTTCTGTACCATACCGGAGCACAAAGTACCGGTACATCGGTACCGGTACATTTTTTCAAGACTTAATTCCGAATAAAAAATAGTATAACGACACCGAAAGCGGTTTCGTTATGAGTAGAAAAATAGCAAAGTAGAAAAATATTTTACGTAGCGGCAGATACCTACACACATTGAAATAAAATAATGTACAGTAGAATACACACGGGGCCTTCCATGATTGAGGTGTTGACATACCTCTGTAACTTAATGCTCACTAGTGGAGTCTTCCCGGATAGTTTGAAGGAGGCCGTGGTCGTTCCGGTGTATAAGCGTGGGTCAAGACACGATATCGGGAATTATCGCCCCATTTCCCTTCTGCCGACTTTGTCCAAGGTTTTTGAGAGACTCATATATAGGAGATTGTATGTATTCTTCCGTGACCATAACCTTATTTCCCCAACTCAGTTTGGTTTTCTGCCGGGTTCGTCCTGTGAAAGTGCTCTCTTTGGTTCCATCACTGAGATTTTGGGACACGTTGATGCGAAACGTCATATAGCAGCAATCTTCTTTGATTTATCCAGAGCTTTCGATACGGTGGACCACGGCATCCTCCTGAACAAGCTCTCCTCGTATGGAGTCAGGGGAGTTTCAGGACGATTGATTGAATCGTATCTGCAGCGCAGACGTCAGAGGGTTCGGGTGCCCGGTGCGTTTTCCGATCGGTCGTCTTTGATGAGAGTGGGTGTTCCCCAGGGGTCGATTCTTGGCCCACTACTCTTTCTGATGTACGTCAACGATCTGTCAGCTTATCTACAGATGGGCGAGTTGTTTCAGTTTGCAGATGATACGACACTGATTATCAAAGCCAACAATGTGTCTGAGCTGTCAGTTATGACAACACATGCGGTGGCTTGTATGGGGGACTGGTCCAGGGCTAATAATTTAATTTTGAATGGCAACAAAACAGCAGTGTTGCATTTTTCTTTGGGTTTGCCCGGGGTTTCGCTGCTGGTTAGATCCGAGGGGAGGTCTATCCCGCGTAGTACAGACGTGAAGTTTCTGGGAGTATACCTGCAGGAGTCCCTGAAGTGGGAGACGCACATTGACTACACCAGCAAAAAATTAAATAAGCTGTATTTTTCGATCTACAAACTCCGGGATAATGTCAGCGTAGGCACACTGAGACAATATTACTTTGCCACTGTCGAGTCTGTGCTGAGGTATGGAATAATTCTTTGGAGTGCGTCGACACATTCAGTGAGACTCTTTAGGTTGCAGAAACGATTCATTAGATGTGTGCAACGCCTGGACCATCGTGAATCTTGTAGGGGACATTTTAAAGCATTGAATTTCCTAACATTGCCGTGCTTGTACATTTACAGCCTATTATTATTTTGTAGAGGAAATTTGAATAAGTTTGTAACAAACGGTGACATATCCGGCTCATTTCAGACCCGTAATTCTTCGCGTCTAGCAATACCTCAACACACCACATCTGCTTTTGAAGCCGGGCCCTTGTATATGATGATCAGGGTTTACAACGCATTGCCTTCACATTTAATGCGTATTGAGAGTGAAAAACAATTCAAGAAGGCGCTGCGCGCGTATCTGTTGGAAGGGGAGTTTTATAATATTGACGACTACATCACTTGCTCCAACTAATTTTGAACTCTGTGAATTTAATTTCTCGTATTGTTCTTCTGCGCTAATTTGTACCGATTTACTTATTTTATGCTAATCTTATGCTTATTTTTGTATGCTGACAATTGTCTATATCTGCATGGATCAATGACAAATAAAGATTATTATTAATAAATACGTATTTTTATTTTAAGACCATATATCATATGTAGGTATACATAAAGTCCCAACTGAATGTATTAGGCAATGCGGTTTTTATTAAATATTTGAAACTTTCTTTCTCTGTATTAAGGTAGATTATCTTTTGCTATCATATGTATTAGATACTATTGCATTGGTCCCATTGGCTGTTGTTTTTGCCTCCTACATAAAACGTAACAAAATAGTTTGAATGGTCGCAATGGAAGTGCAGGACCGATTATCCGAGGTCTATCATCTTTTTTGTTATTGTAGAAAAGAATTACAAATGTTTCACAATGTTGAACAAGAAGATCATTCATTATACTGTATTTTCAGCCAGACTGGCATGTGCATATTTTACATTCAATAGAATGTTTACATAATACATGCCAACCGATTGATGTCATTTTGAAGTACGTCAAAAAACCGCAAAAATTTAATAATTGTCAAAATAACATTGGACAACTCCCGCTTTAAAAGCATAGGAATATGTAAAGTATCGTACCACCCATGGTATAGGAACTACTTGTCACCATGGTACCATCAGTGTTTTACAGAAATGAATGGGCTTTTTAATTATTATTTTGTACAAACTATGTAAATGCATTATGAATGTATTTTTCCGAAGAAAATATCAAACACTGCTATATTTATCACACACGGAACTCTTGTTTCACCATGGTACCACCCATAGAACCATCAGCGTTTTCTTTGTTTCTAATCTATATGTTGGATGCCACCGCTAAAGGTGTTTTTTTTTTTCAAGTTTGTCATAAATTCCGCAATTTTAACGTCAGTGTTACAAAGTTTGCATTTTCCAGAACTTGTTTTAATAAACACTTTCCATACGCTACTCGACGAACGTGGCATGTTTCTATGTATTTTGCTTGTAAAACGCACGATGGCTAATGGATTTAATGACTTTCGCACTCAAAGATCTGCACACCAAAGTTAGGTTAAATTTTAGTTGGAATTTCCCTTTACATTCCATCGTTGTAATCACTTGTAAAATAAACTAATATTGGTTTACCGCTAGAGGATGCTACATGTTGGCAACAACAAATACCGCGATACAATATCGTCCAAAAACGTATTGTATCGTACCGTATTGAATGCTATAGTACCGGTACAAAATATCGGGTATCGGAATGTAAAGTACCGGTACTTAAAAATATCGTATCGTATCGAACATCCCTACTATGAATTGGCTAAAATAGTCGAAAATTGTCATATAAACACTGGCGACTTCTAGGGTTATTTCATTGGTTTTTGGATGTTTCTGTTTCTGTTTCTGAGATGTTTTTGGACTCGTTTTTTCATGTTTCCATGAGTACACATTTACACACATTCATTCGGGATAATTTAACGATAAAACATAGTTTGAAATAAGTACAATGATATGAAATGAAATTTTATTCGATCTACTATTACATAGCATTGTGGATTAATAACTATTATACATGTTCAGTGTATGTCAGGGTATTCTCTAGGGATGCATCGGAGCGGGATTTGGCCGAATACCGGAGCTTCGGCTTAAATTTTGGCCGGACCACCGAAGCTTCGGCCGAAGCTACAAAAATAGCTACAAAAATAGTTACTGCTCGCCTTTGGTCAGGTACCTATATTTTCGTAAGTAAAAAGTCATGGGTCATTGTTTAAGTCTTTTTGTAGGTATTTCAATTTAGAACACGTCACAGAAGATGCCAAATCCGATGTGTCTTTTTGTTTTACGACAAGTGGCGTTGTGAGGTGACGTTTGCAAGAACTACCCGTAATTTAGTGCATTTCTTTGATCAAGAGATTTAGAGGTTGGTGTTTCAGAGGGTAAACATTGGGTACCAAATCCTTACAAAAACCATGATAGAATCGAGTTGTTTTTCGACAATTGGCGGTCAGTGGTCGTCTGAGGTGACGCGCGCCTTCTTTACCCCCCGATTTTGGTGTGTACTAATTTGGTACTAATTACAAATATTCAGCTCCACTGAATATTTGTTCACAACGCTACTGCGGGAGGAGTTGACAAATACTGCCGCACTAGTGGTAAGAGGTATCACTTGTGTCCATTTAATTTCCACCACAGTGCACTCTTAACTTATGTTAAAACAGAATACTATTAAGTAACTAAACACGTAGTTAATCGTAAGTGCAAAATGCATACTACAGAGGCCACGGCGTAGTAATAAACTACAAAACAATCGTAACGCGTGCAGCCAGGGTCCTAACTCGTTTCGCACCCCGAGAAACGAAATAAAACCAATTACAACATCGGAATATACCTTTTTTACTTTCATTTTCCTAACTCAACCCTCGCCGCATGCGTTCGGCCAATTAGTGCGTATCTCGTGAATCACACCATATCTGGAAACTTCCGATACACTTCTGTTATAAAATTGCGGAAACGGATGCAGAAACAGAGGTGAAAAAGTTTGCAGAACTTCCGCAGTTGCGGAAGCAGAAGCAGAGGTCTGTTGCATCACTAGTCAAAAGAACTATGTTCTCATAAAATAGGAATGTTCCATTGAGGTATTAGTAGTTTCGTCGGTTGGTGGTACCAATTGGTATTAATTGGGTCTAAATATTTGGAAAGTTTTAACTCGATTTGCAAAAAGTAACGTTCTGAGGTGACAGACGGCAAAATAAACATCCAGTCTCATTTTTTGCTTCGGCTGCCGAATACTAAGGTTGCTCCGGCCGGAGCCGGATTTTAAAAAATGGATATCCGGCCGAAGCGGCCGGATATCGGAACAAAACCGGAACTCCGGTGCATCCCGAGTATTCTCCAGTCTCCACGTTGATTCTTCCCTCTGTCATCGCCTCGAGTGGTGACATGCCATTAGATTATAAAATAAATTAACTATTTATGAACTTAAGGGCAGGGCCAATATCTGCTCACAGTGACAATATCTTGTAGTGAAGTGCAAAGTGAAGCAGCCTGCTTATACAATATCTAAATATTTGGCTATTTCGACTATTACAGTAATGTGAACGCACCGGGGGTTCATATTTTGAGAAGGCAATATAATACAATTTATTTGTTTTAATATTTACTATACAGGGTCCTGCAACTCAGCTCCCGTCTTCTGTAGCTCAGTTACTAGGTACATTTCAAGAAATTATTTTTGATTATACAGGGTTTCCCAAAAATGTGCAACGTTATGGTACTATATATTTTTTAATTGCATGCTATATATATTTTTTTACACATCTGGAAGCCTTTTATGGTTACCTACATACCACCAAAATTTTATTGAAATCGGCTGAGTGACTGCAGCGCAAAAAAATAAAAACCAAAGAAAATTGATTTTGCATCGTTGGCTTTAAAAATCAATAAAAGCACAAATTGCACCACGTTAATAAAATTTTGCGACGTGCTTATTAAGTTTGATCTAGTAGTCTCGTTAACCAAGTGTCATTGATCCAAATTATACAGGGTGACCAAAATCTAGTGTCATACTTGTCAAACTTCAAAGCGTGTTATTGTTCTTATTTTGAATTGGAACCTATACATTTTTTTAGGTGAAACGATGCAGAATTAAAAAATAAATATTGTTCCTAAATACAACCCCATCACAATTCCCAATATTTTAAGTTATTCGCCAATAACTCATTTTTAAAGGTTTCCAACGGCAATTTTAGGTAATAAATAACGTACGTGGCGTTGAAAAACAATTTGTTTCATAAAATATAACGCAGAGAAGTATTTTAGATTTGAGTGTACTTAATTAAATAGTTGTTCGAAATGTCTTCCGTGCTCTTCGAGGCACAAACGAAGACGAGTATGAAATGACCTCGCCACTGCTCTTAGTAGGTCGGGCGTTTGATGGTAGTTTGATGAGCTCCAGCATAGGGGTGGGCGATCTCGGAAATTTGTGATCGATCCTCGATCACAATTGGAGATCGATCTGATCGATCGATCGATCATGATCGATCAGATCGATCATGATCGATCAGATCGAAAAGATCGATCAGATCCAAAAGATCGATCAGATCGAAAAGATCGATCAGATCGAAAAGATCGATCAGATCGATCAGATCGAAAAGATCGATCAGATCGATCGGATCGATCTTTTGATGATACCGTACATGGTTGGACACGTGTCGTACGTATATGAAAGAACTGAAAGATCGATCTGATTGATCGATTTTTTTGCCCAGCCCTACTCCAGCACACTCGTTACATGTCAGGGACCAGCTCAACGAAATCTTCCCAAATCGGTGGATTGGAAGAGGAGGACCAGTTGCTTGGCCTCCTCGATCACTGGATTTAACGAAATTGGACTTCTTCCTGTGGGGCTACGTTAAGGACATCGTTTAGGCTGAACCTCCAACAACGCCAAACACATGCAAGAAAGTATCCGGGGCGCATTTCAATCTATGACGCCCGACCTATTAACACTGGCGAGGTCATTTCATACTCGTCTTCGTTTGTGCCTCGAAGAGCACGGAAGACATTTCGAACAACTACTTAATTAAGTAGGTACACTCAACTCTAAAATACTTCTCTGCGTTATATTTTATGAAATAAATTGTTTTTCAACGCCACGTACGATATTTATTACCTAAAATTGCCGTTGGAAACGGTGAAAAATGAGTTTTTGGCGAATAACTTTTAAAATATTGGGAATTGTGATGGGGTTGTATTTAGAAACAATGTTTATTTTTTTAATTCTACATCGTTTTACCTAAAAAATCTATGGGTTCCAATTTAAACTAATAACAATAACACGCTTTGAAGTTTGACAATTTTGACACTTGATTTTGGTCACCTGTATAATTTGGATCAACGGCACTTGGTTAACGAGACTACTAGATCTAACTTAATAAGCACGTAGCAAGATTTTATTAACGAGGCGCAATTTGTGGCTTTTATTGATTTTTAAAGCCAACGATGCAAAATCAATTTTTTTTTTGTTTTTATTTTTTTGCGCTGCAGTCACTCAACCAATTTCAATAAAATTCTGGTGGTATGTAGGCAACCATAAAAGGCTTCCAAATGTGTAAAAAAGTATATAGCATGCAATTAAAAAAATATATTACCATGGCGTTGCACATTTTTGGGACACCATGTATAATCAAAAATAATTTCTTGAAATGTACCTTGAAGTACAGGGTAAGCGTGCAAAATGTCAAACTCTTAGCTTAATTAGTAACTGAGCTACAGAAGACGGGAGCTGAGCAAGACCCTGTATATTATTATTATGTATGTACCGATATTAATGTAAAGAAAGTACATAATCTATGTATAAAAGTAAGAGAGCAAATAAGTCATAATTTTCAAAAAATAAGTTTGGAGGCGCCGGGTGTCGATCCCGGTACCTCTCGCATGCTAAGCGAGCGCTCTACCATCTGAGCTACGCCCCCTGTTCTAAAAAACAACAGAAGCTATTGTCCAGCCGAAAGTTGTTCTACTTAAATAAAAACTGGTTTATTATGCAGTATATAAGTTACGCATAGGCAACGCTTACCGATACAAATATCACAAATAATAGGTTTAATACGGCCTCCATTGCTGATCTAATATAATTGCAGTTGCTTAACTCGACGGTAACAAAAGGCGACGAACGGTGGATTAAAATTCCTAAACAATTACGAGGTCCCTCTCATTGCTTTCTATCCTTGGACGATGGAGGCATGGTGAGTCATAGTTCATAAGCGGTGCCGCAGCTTTTCTTACCGCGTACTTGCAAGCAAACCTGCACTTTCGTAAATGCATTGTTGTTGCTGTTTGGGTTAACTGTCAGCGTATGTACGGTTACTCGGCTCGCTGCGCTTCAGACGTAAAAAAGGTTGGACATGGTTTAAAAAGCACGTTATGCATAATTGAACTTTTCTCGTTTTTTTTCGATGTCAATTAAAAAGATATTACTGTTGACGTTTCCGTCTTTACGTTCTTTGTCATTGCCTGTAAATAACCAAAGCAAATCCATTGAAACTGATAAAAACGCTAGATTTGTAATATAATGGCGATTATGTCTAGGTGACTAGGAATGTGAACGCATCGTTTATGACCGCGGAGAAGTTAGCCATAACTTTTTTCGAATTTTGTTATGAAACATATATCAAATGATATACACGTACTATACGCCAGAGTTTTGCTCCAAAAATTCATCAAACGGCGTTGTCGGAAATTTGAGCCATCTCAATAAAGCATTGTGCATAACTTTTTGCAACAACCCCATAGAGAAACAAGTGTTACAAATTCCGAAAGTGCATAAAATTGTGCATCCAATAATGGTATAGGGCAGTTGCTACCCCTAATATCACCTACACCCATACGACTATAATACAAGAAATTGGCGCGCCGTTCGACTAAGAAGTGCTATTAATGAGCATAAGTCACGCTAAAATTATTGCATAACTTCCCTAGGTACGTTCAATTATAGGCAATTAAAATGTACCTACTATTTACACTTGAACGGTGGGAGCTTTGCTCGACGGCGAACAACCCTTAATCACGATCATGTCCGTACGCAACCGTCCCCGCCGGAAATCATATGTCGGTTGGTTGTTGCAGGAAAATATTTATAACTTTTGCAAATATTGTTGCATAACTTTCTATCGTATATCAAATTGTAGGTAATTAAAAGGACTTCTCACCCTTCGCCGCTCGGAGTTTTCTCCACGGCGAAAAACTCTTAAATGACGATAATGTCCGTACGCAACCGTTCCCGCCGGCAACCATATGTCGGTTGGTTGTTGCAGGAAAATGTCTATAACTTTTGGAAATATTGTTGCATAACTTTCTATCATATACCGAATTGTAGGTAATTAAAAGGGCTTCTCGCCCTTCGTCGCTCTGAGTTTTCTCCACGGCGAAAAACTCTTAAATGACGATAATGTCCGTACGCAACCGTTCCCGCCGGCAACCATGTGTCGGTTGGTTGTGGCAGAAAAATGTTTATAACTTTTGTAAATATTATTGCATAACTTTCTATTATATATCAGATTGTAGGTAATTAAAAGGGCTGCTCACCCTACACCGCTCCGAGTTTTGCTCCACGGCGAACAACCCTGAAATGGCGATAATGTCGAGGGGATACGCGTATATACGTATATGTAAAACAAGCGCGTTTCGGACAAATATGACGGCCGCCTACCCCCACTACTCGACCGCTTTCGAGCGCGCGACCGTTTTCGTCGTACATGTTCAACATTTTAACGCAAAATCAGAATTGACGTTTTGTAGCACAAAATGCATAATTTAGACTTTCGAAATCGGTTAAAAAAAATTAAAATCGTACCACCTCCAACGCATCCAGCCTCGCCGAAAGATATTGCATAAAAACATTCATATCGCAATTGTGCAAAATCTAATCATCGGACAACGCCTGGGTTGTGCACACTCAAAGTACCCATCAATCGCTACTTTCTCGCGAAAAGCCTGCGCTACAACTTTGAAAATGGCGGAGTTATGATTTTCTACAACTCGTCTGTTAAAAGCATCAAGATTGCTCCATCGGTTCAGCTTTTAATGGCGAATAAGGAAAAAGAACACGATTTTTTTTAGGTTTTTTGTTTATAACAAATTAAGTAATGATATTTGCGAGTCAAAAACACATCACAATACATCTACGGACTGTTCCACGTGACCTGGGACCGTCGGCTTCCTGATACTATTTTTGTCACGAAATCAGTCATTTTCTGCTCTATTGCCTGGTCTATATGATGATTATATGATTATATGTACTACACATCCTATTATGATAATGTTCAAGCAAACTCTATTATTAATATTGTCAAAATAGGATAGGGACGCGCGAATTGGTATCTATTCCTATACGTCACGTCATACTTTTGTTAATATTTTGTTTTGATAATTTAATCAATTATTACAAAATGCACTGTCGCCTTAAAATACAAACTTGTAATGATGGTTCTGTACGAATCATTATCCTAGAAAAATCTATCTTTGAACAAAAACCTCGGTGCACAAACTTCAAGGACGCTAGTACAATTTTAAACCTGTACAAATGTTAGGCTCACCACAGCAACGACGACGGATGCGAATCATTTCAATTTGCTCGCCGTGCTATTCCACGTAATTCATTCCTCTCCCAGCCGTCTATGGTAGTTCCAGTTAGAAGGGAACAACATTTATGATGGACAGTAAAACATTTACCGCTCGTCTTAAAACTGTTTGGTTATCATGTCGAGATAACCGGCGACCGCCTAAGGTACCGTTCCGACACCAGAGTTATTAATTAACAGTAACAAAAGTTAATTGGGCCATTTCAGTATGTACATACGACTATGTACTAATTATAATCTGACCGTGGAGGCTAGAGCTGGGGACGTTCCTAAAAGCAAGCAGTTTTTAATTGCAGCCTGCCCGGTTAGTGCGCCAGATAAATATGAAATAATCCATTCGCATTTTTCTCTTTTAATTGGAAACTGACGTTGAACGGGATTTTTAATGGGATTTTTAAATTGAAAGAGAAACTGATTAGTTTTGTTGTTCAGGATTTGGAGAGAACTTGTTGATGATAATAAGTAAAAACTGTTTGGTGTCTGTTTAGAAATTTATGCGAGCATAGGCTCTGGAATACTTGCGTTATGGAAATGAGCATTTACAAAGTTATTTTGCGGTAGTGGGTATGTTTGCTCAAACATGAACAAGCGTCCTATGTTTAATAATAATTAATAAGAAGATAAATAATATTTGTGTGCATCTGCAAATCTAAACATTTCCAATTATACAGGGTCCTGCAACTCAGCTCCCGTCTTCTGTAGCTTAGTTACTAATTAAGCTAAGAGTTAGACATCTTGCAGGCTTACCCTGTACTTCAAGGCACATTTCAAGAAATTGTTTTTGATTATACAGGCTGTCCCAAAAATGTGCAACGCCATGGTAATATATTTTTTTAAATTGCATGCTATATATTTTTTTACACATTTGGAAGCCTGTTATGGTTGCCTACATACCACCAGAATTTTATTGAAATTGGTTGAGTGACTGCAGCGCAAAAAAATAAAAACAAAAAAAAAATTGATTTTGCATCGTTGGCTTTAAAAATCAATAAAAGCCACAAATTGCGCCTCGTTAATAAAATCTTGCTACGTGCTTATTAAGTTAGATCTAGTAGTCTCGTTAACCAAGTGCCGTTGATCCAAATTATACAGGTGACCAAAATCAAGTGTCAAAATTGTCAAACTTCAAAGCGTGTTATTGTTATTAGTTTAAATTGGAACCCATACATTTTTTAGGTGAAACGATGCAGAATTAAAAAATAAACATTGTTTCTAAATACAACCCCATCACAATTCCCAATATTTTAAAAGTTATTTGGCAAAAGCTTTAGGTAATAAATATCGTACGTGGCGTTGAAAAACAATTTATTTCATAAAATATAACACAGAGAAGTATTTTAGATTTGAGTGTACTTGAGTAGTTGTTCGAAATGTCTTCCGTGCTCTTCGAGGCACAAACGAAGACGAGTATGAAATGACCTCGCCACTGCTCTTAATATGTCGGGCGTAATAGTTTGAAATGCATCTTTCTTGCATGTTTTCTGGTGTTGTTGGAGGTTCACCATAAACGACGTCCTTAACGTAGCCCCACAGGAAGATATCCAGTTTCGTTAAGTCCGGTGATCAAGGAGGCCAAGCAACTGGTCCTCCTCTTCCAATCCACCGATTTGGGAAGATTTCGTTGAGCTGGTCCCTGACATGTAACGAGTAATGTGCTGGAGCTCCATCATGTTGCAGCCACATTTCCACCCTTACCGCTATAGGTAAATTTTGCAGTAAATTTGGCAATTGAACAACTACTTAATTAAGTACACTCAAATCTAAAATACTTCTCGGCGTGAATTATGAAATAAATTGTTTTTCAACGCCACGTACGTTATTTATTACATAAAATTGCCGTTGGAAACGTTGAAAAATGAGTTTTTGGCGAATAACTTTTAAAATATTGGAAATTGTGATGGGGTTGTATTTAGAAACAATGTTTATTTTTTAATTCTGCATCGTCTCACCTAAAAAAATCTATGGGTTTCAATTTAAAATAAGAACAATAACACGCTTTGAAGTTTGACATGTTTGACACTAGATTTTGGTCAGCCTGTATAATTTGGATCAATGACACTTGGTTAACTAGACTAGTAGACCTAACTTAATAAGCACGTCGCAAAATGTTATTAACGAGGTGCAATTTGTGGTTTTTATTGAAAAAATCATTTTTTTTTTGTTTTTATTTTTTTGCGCTGCAGTCACTCAACCCATTTTAATAAAATTTTGGTGGTATGTAGGCAACCATAAAAGGCTTCCAAATGTGTAAAAAAATATATAGCATACAATTAAAAAATATATTATCATGGCGTTGCACATTTTTGGGACAGCATGTATAATCAAAAATAATTTCTTGAAATGTACCTTGAAGTACAGGGTAAGCCTGCAAGATGTCTAACTCTTAGCTGAATTAGTAACTGAGCTACAGAAGGCGGGAGCTGTGTTGCAGGACCCTGTATATGTTTGGAATTCATAAAAGGCGGGGCTTCTTCCGATAGCGGCGCCGTAATATGACGGACGTAATATTACGGACGTAATATGATGGACGTAATATGACGGACGTAATATGACGGACATAATATGACGAACTTAATATGACGGACGTAATGTTATCAACGTAACAACTGGTCACAACCGTTTAAAAACGGTTGCTACCGTTTAAAAACGGTTGCTTTTTAAAGACATAACCGTTCAAAACAATACGGTGCCGCTATATCAAAAAGCGGTACCGTATTGTTTTGAACGGCCGTTACGTTGGTAACATTACCTCCGTCAATTACGGTGCCGCTATCCGAGGATATCCCCTTTACCGGGATCCAATGCAACTAACTGTAACGCACCACTAAAATTTGTAGTCCTGCATTATTTGCATAACGCAGAATTACAAAAAAAATGTTTTCATAAATGCAACCCTATGGTTTTCTTACTGATTTTGGATCTTGTAATTTTCTTTAATTGTCCCATTGTCTTTTAATGCTAGCAAAAGCATTTTATGGCCTTACATAAGTAAGTTTTCAGCATATTCAGAATATTGGTAACCCGGCAAATTAAATTTACGAAAAATTAGTATATGAATGATATTATTAAACCAAGTCAAAACAAATATGTGCAAAATTAACCACGGCTTTGATCGTGGATTAATTTTGTGAATGAAATATGATTTCTGGATAGAATTTTTTACAATAAAGGCGAAAAATCCATACTGAAAAGTTTCCTCATGTAAACTTGTCGAAAAAGGTGAGGTCAAAATTAAAATAATAAAGCTGGTAAATTTGCAGACGTTACTGTATTCTTTTTCGGCGCTTCACCAGAAAACCTTGCCAATACCTTACGTCAGCGAAACTATGCGACTACGGGGAGAAGAACAGCCGGAGACCGTTGCGGAGCACTGCCTTGCGTGACAAACTTTTGAGTCTTGACTCGTCTTTAGTGCAAATAATTCTATCCAAATCAGAAAAAATATGTGGTTGCCGAACAATTGAAGTTGCAAATGTCTCTTGTCCCCATTGTTCCCATCATTCCTCTGATCGAAGCCGACTTTGCTACCTACTCAGCTACTTTTTTGTTTGTTTTAATCTACTTTCGTCTCTTTCCAAATTGAGTCCGTACGTTCTGGACATATTTTTTCAATCCCTTTTTGAGAATTTTGGCAATTTTACTCATACTTTTAATTATATTGTTTACAAATTTATTGGTGGTGATCCTATGGCTCTCTGTATAAATGCTACCATTAATCTAAACATTTTGGCCCTAATTTTCACTGACCATCTGTATAATCAGTGAGTCACTGAGTTCGGTGCCGCGCGCCGTAAAGTAGCCAACGTAGGTTGTAATAACAGGAAAATTGGACGTTAAAATTACACCACGGATGGATTTACGTTGAGGTAAATTGCAGTTTAGCGGCTCACGATAAGAAATTACGGACGAGAGGAGGTATTTGAATGTACCGTGGGAGGAAGACTTTAAAAGCATGCAGGAGACAAATGGGTGATTATATTTCGAACAATTACCAGAGAAAACTACTAAAAGAGTTTCTTGGACGGTGCTAATAATGGTCGAGCAAAAATTTAGGTCGAAGGTCAAACTTGCCGCTAAATTGTATATCTCTAGGACTACTGTAATATAATGTCTAAGACCTAAGTCAACAAAAAGGAACTAATAAAAGATAGATATTAAGATATAAGATAAGAATAAAAGATATTTGTGAGTCATATACGGTTTTATCTACTACTCATAAATTACATATCATATAAAGTATTTTATCTACGACTCACATATAATAAGTTCATTGCATACGTATCTATGACTACATAATCCCCATCATGATACACGCCAATGATTATAATGACACCAGCGTTGTATAATACAGTTCGAGACAGTTCGTTCAAATAATGACTTCATTATTTGAACGAACTGTCATCACTATACGAAGGTACTGTCAAAGTCCGTCGAAACCTACGTGGATGGCAGTTATTTGACAGTTCGCCTCGCCACCATTGACAAATACATTTAAAAGATATGATATATAATGGAATTTATGACTCGTAGATAATAGTATATTATAATACAAGTTTTATAAGACAAAAATTGGCGCACAAGTTGTTTTGGACACGACGAGCGTAGCGAGGAGTGCCCAAATGGAACGAGTGTTATATACTATTTTTTCTACTTTGCGACATTAATTTTACATAAATTTCGAAAATTGTGGTTGTCATCTTACAATCTAGCATAGTTTTATATTCAACAGTTGGTACTTGGGGTAAAATTCACAAATACGATTGACGCGAGCCAATAGCGATTGAGATGTCAGCCTTATCTGACACTAGACGTCACTATCATCAATCTTGGAAAACTAAAAGTTACTAAAAGTTTGTGATCTAGTGTATTCATAACGACACCGAAAGCGGTTTCGTTATGAGTTTATAACGAACGCAAAGTAGAAAAACAATAGTAAAAAGTTTGTTAAAATTGATATCAAACTGCATTTTTGAATTCTAATTTTGATTTTTATATGAATATTTCAACAGGTTGTAGACTTCCGCTGTCTGAGTCAGTGGCATTGATTTCCGAGATACTTAGTATCTTCGTAGCACTTGGTTCGATACTTAGTCCTGAAGATGCCCTTTGCCACAGAGTGTCAACAACAAGTCAACAACGCGATTTCCGCCCAGAAATCAATATGTCCATAATCAAATAGGTATATCAACTGGCCACCAAGATCTTGTGCGATTATTTTGGCAATATTTTGGCACAAATTAAATATCTGAATTTGCTCTTTATAGCCGTAGCCGTATGTATCAAATATCTTGTTCCCATTGCCTTTTAGACCAATAGTATAGCAATATGTCAAAGTACATCATAACACTTACTACAATTTGTCGTTTATCATTTTTTTATTTATTACGTATTTCGACAATGAAAGTGCGACAGTGAAAGTTTGCTTTCCAAAACTGCCATTCACGTTTGCAAATTTTGGATTTTCATTTTGGCCCCAAAATAAACACCTTTTATTTCCAACCTTTCCAAAACCTTATGCGGTCAATTGCCTATTGATGGAACCTGCCATAACTCGTAAACCATCAATCAGCAAAGAAAAATTACAAACCAACTTTGCCGTCTGAGAGAGCGTATTCATACTGTTCAGAAATATATTCTTTGGATTATTTTCTTTTATATCCATGTTTGTTTCTTTGTATTACCGTTAATGATGATTTGTTTATATAAGATACCTACGTTTCGTCTAAAATGCAGCGGAAACTGGAGGATCCTAGAACTTATCTGGGGTGCAAATTTAGTGGTCAAAATGATCGTAGTTGGCAATTATAAACTCTGTCCGTCTTTTTGGAAGCTCAACCTTTTTTTTGTCTCTATTGACTGGCATAATTCGGTATTAATCAAATTTGTGGATTATTTAGCCTACATATATAATTTCATTTCGCTGGGGCAACAAACGACATATGCTGTGCACCGAACCCCAAAAACCGGTACGGAGGCCCGCGAAAGTCTGTCGCGTGTCTCGCGCTGTATATGTGCGAGTGAACGAGCGAGTGCATGGAACCGAGTAGCCCATGAGTCACCCGACCGCTGCTTCAAAGCCCCCCGAGAGAAACAGAACCGCGGGCCAGTCGTTCACGGCACTCTGCGATACTCCGACTGACGCGACTAACCCAAACGCCCGGCACCGCAACGATCTAGTTCAGATCAGGAAATCAGTGAAAAAGTTTGTCAGTGTGCCTCTTGTCAGTGGATTTCCAGTGGAGTTTCTGTCTATAGCCATCGCGGATTACTGAAGTAAGTGTTGATTTTTCGCCAACCGACGAGATTTCCGGTGTCCATCGCCTAGCAACCGACGCGGTCGACGCTCACTAGGATTGTTGTAATTTGTGGTGCACGGTGGTCTTCGTCTGGAACCGAGTTATTCTTGCGGATCCGCGACCCGTTTAGTGGGATTTCTTCTTACTCAGTGTGCCGTGAATAGTTTGTTCTCTGTTTTTTTTAGCATTTTTTTGTGGATTTTGCTTTGGGAATTTACTATTAAGTAGTAGGGTACGAAAAAATAAAACATCTATCATTCTCTAAAGATAGATGATGATACTTTCTCTGTGTTTTATTTTACAGGAACTCAATGGCAATGGTGAAAACTAAAATTGTCAATTTGGTGTTGCCAACTTCGCCTGTAAAAGCCAAATTTAATCAAATCCAGGCCGAATTAAATTTAATTTCTAAAATACAACTAATTGTGGATATAGTACTCAAACAAAAACTATTTCCAAGTTATTACCGACCATTCTGACTGATTCGGGATTATAATCACTCATTTACTAAATAATTTGTTATACTTAAACGAGACAATTAAATCAATCTCAGCCAACCAGCTTGTAGCAATTACTTTGATGTTTTGATCCATGGCGTGGTGTTGAAGATAACGAATATTTTTAATGGCGATACTGTATCACATTTTATGAACAAAACACATCAAAATCATGCAGTAAAACTTGACCATTTCCAAAGTTTGACCTTCAGAAGGTTAAATGCCTCACTTGTTTCTTGCGGATGTTTTTTTTCTGAAAGATGGTAACGTTTCAGTAGGTGCTGTACTTTAAAAATATCATCATTTTCACAAAGTATAACTGAAAAATGTTCTTCTGTGTTCACATGCACAAGAGAACGAACTAAAAAGTAAACTGTTCTGTTCTTCATTTACCGGCACAATTAATGGAACGCTTGATACTTGTTGAAATTACAGCACGCAGTGGACTTGGCATCGAATGGATACGTTTTAATGTTCGATTCTGAAGGATTACGGAATATTCAACCGGCATCGCAAAGCGCAGGTTTACCAGTGTTTCTGATAAAAAGAGACTCCACTGCACACTGCAGACTTCTTGATCGGCAGATTGCTTGGTCGGTCTTCTAATTACCGTTAGGGCATATGTATGTGCGCCCACAGTCAAACGATGTGAATTTATACAGTTGAAATACAATCCGACCAAACTATCGGCCGATCAAAAGTCTGCAGTGTGCGGTGTCTAACATTAAAATATTTTAAATGTATTTGTCAATGATGGCGAGGCGAACTGTCACATAACTGTCATCCACGTAGGTTTTGACAGACTTTGACACTAGCGTTGTATAATGATGATAGTCCTTTCAAATAATGAAGTCATTATTTGAACGAACTGTCATTATTATGCAACGCTAGTGTCATTATCATTGGCGTGTATCATGATGGGGATTATATAGTCATAGATACGTATGCTTATTATACTTATTATATGAATCGTAGATAAATTGTTTTAAGCGTTACTTTAATTATGTCAGTCAGTGTATGTTGAGAAATTGATAACATAGGTTACTTTTGTCACTCGCACACGAGATTTGGAGAATTAAAAAAAACTTGGTGTTTCCTAACACTTTGATCTTCTCTAGGCCATACGTCTGTTTCAGACAAGTTGTGATGAGTTATTTGTTGGTGTTTGTGTCCATAAAGTTTTATGCTCTTATAACTCCTTAAAATGTTCTAGACGCGGAGCGACACAGTCAGTTTGTCACATTTACTTCAGAATTTATTTTATATTTTGTCCCTTAGTGCATTTGTGTTGTTGAATCCATCGTCTCACAACGCCCATGCATACTAATTTATTGGATATAGTAAAAATACTTGCGCTGATGATTTGACCAACACACCACGTCTGCTGACCGCCTGTTATAACGTATAACGATGATTAAATACAGCAACTAAAAATACCATTTCAACGGATGTTAAATGATTGCTGATTAAACGCCCTAGCGTTTAATCTTTTTTTGGTTATGAACGATTAGAGGCAATGGTGAGGATTTTTTTCTCAATTGGTGGTTACTGCTATAATCCACTTTACTTTACTTTATTAATGGTGCGCTTTTTTAACGTGAACGGTACGATATATATTTCATTTTTTAGAAATTTGCATATAAGTATGTTGGTATCTGTGCGTAGTAATGCTAGGTTACAAGAATCAACATCGACATTGATGTCTTACCTACAATATGTTCATAACTGCAAAAGTATCACATTTTGGTATTCAATAATATTGACAATTCCTGCTTGATTGAACGAAATTATCTTTAGCAGATATAGGAACTAATACCCGTCTTTATATTTAATCTAGCACTTATCACTGATTATGGCACAAAAAATAATATATTTTTGTCTGCTGACGTGTATAACGATAAGTTTATTTGCATTTACATATGATCCAAAAATGACATGAATTATAAAAAAAAAACAGAACAGACAAGACGGGCAATAGTATGACATTCTTCACACCCATATTATACAGTATGTAACTTGCGGATAAAATTGACAACACAAATTACAAACTAAGTTATCTTCAAAGTAGTATTTTTTTATATGTATGCAACGGTATAAAATTAGGTTACATACATATAGGTTACATTTATTAGGTTACATATGTAAGAAAAATCAAGAAAACTGACCTTAAAGTCACTTTTTTACCTATAAAATAAGCATTAATTTTTCATTAAATTTTATATTATTGTGTATTTAATATTGTACACTATCATGTTTACTCGCGTATTTTGATCGGACATTCACTCTGTATTTTAGGGTATATTCAAGAAAAACACCAAATTTATTGGATACTTTTCAGTACAAATTATATCGCAATATATAAAATAAAACGTAAAAAAATGAAAACTATTGATAAGTTTAGGGAAAATTGATTTTGTAAATTCAATATGAAATGCCTTCTGGGTTTGAATTAATTGCTCTGAACACTAATCTAATAAAATAATCAAATTTTCTATCGCGCAAGGTTTTCGAAAAATAGTGGGGTAAAAATGTAAAAAGGGCGATTTTGATAATTTTTACAAATTTATACCACCTGAGCCCATATCCTAGAAACCTCAAAATGGTCGCATAGTAAGCTCATATTTATATTCAGCGCAAATAAAGCAATCGAAAACTAATTTTCAACTGTTTTTCTCGAAAATTTTATTATGTAAGGCCATAAATCTTGTAAATTGTCTTTAGAAACAACTAACAGATCTATCAATATCAGGACAAAAAATATGGAGTATCTATTTAAAAAAGTGTCGATGACGTCATAAGTCGAAAATAATTGAATTGTTATTTAACAAAAATAGGTAGGGTGAACCATTTGAAATAATTAATAAGGTTTTATATCATGGAAAGTATGTGCTATCATTAACATACGAATCGTAAAAATCAGATCAGCGGCAATTTTGATGCACAGTAGTGCTTAATATTTATTATTTTAATACACAAGATATTAATTTTAGGGCACAATATGAATACAATATTGGTCATTATAACATTTTTTATGTAACATATTTATATTTATTGAATGCTCATTAGGTATTATTTTAATGCACAAGTTATCCATTCTAGGGAACAATATGTATGTTTGTATGTAACTTATTCATATTTTTTTAATGCACAATATTTATTATTTTTATGCACAAAGTATTTATTTTAATGCACATATCTATTTAAATAATGTACGCTTAAATCGCACCTGATACTTTTTAAGTTACATCGCCACAAAAAAAAACGCAGCAAATAATAGTTATTTAACCAACAAGTATATTAAAAAGAGCGATTAATGATCGAGACTGTTTAACGCTCGAGCGCAGCGAGAGCGTTAATTGTCGAGATCATTAATCGCCGTTTAATATTCGAGTTGGTTACAAAATTTTTCCGTCGATCGTATTCTTCTAGCGTCGTCTACATAGATTTTTCTTCGCCAATGTCCTTTTAGGTTATATGACAATTTATGTAATTTGACACTGACAGTTCTAGAGGCGGTATGTTTTGATTGGAAGGTTTCATTTCACATATGTTTGATTGGCCAATGAAACTTTACGTCTTTACGTCGTGTGATTGGCTATAACAAATCATGCATTAATAGAAATCGTGCATTAATAGAGTTGTTTAATAAACGATTTCCTATTCACTAAACTGAGTCATAAATAAACTATCGACGGAAATAGTATATTATAATACAAGTTTTATAAGACTGGTCCTGGCGCACGAGTTGTTTTGGGCACAACGAGCGTAGCGAGGAGTGCCCAAATGGAACGAGTGCGCCAATACGTCTTATAAAACGAGTGTTATATATTATTTTTTCTATATTGCGTCATTTTACAATATAGAGTAATTTTATTTTCAACAGTTGGTAGTTGTGGTAAAATTCACAAATACGATTGAGGCGAGCCAATAGCGATTGAGATGTCAGCTTTTGCTTTTGCTGTCAGCTTTTTCTGACACTTGACGTCAATATCATCAATTTTGGAAAACTAAAAGTTACTAAAAGTTTGTGATCTAGTGTTTTCATAACGACACCGAAATCGGTTTCGTTTTATTTTCTATTTTATAGCGATACTTTTCTCTGTTTAAAATCCAGGTAACTGCATTCTTCTGGTCTTTCATACATATTGACTATTAAAACTTTAGGGTTATTAATTTTATATATAATTTTTCTTGTTTATCCTATTCAAAATTTTATAACGTTGAATACGGATGAAAAAATTCTTCGGCAAAAAATGGCGTAGGACAACAGATGACGTTATAAAAAGGCGATGAAAGGAACGAAAGAAATGTATCTTCTCTGTTCGCAGTGTAATTTAAATCGTTATACGCTAGATGTTAGCTCACAAAATTTAACGATGTTATTGACTTATTATGTAGTTACTTAATGTATACACTGTATGTTATAAATGATCAAAGTATAAATAACTCAAAGAGCACGTCTAGATCAGGAAGTCTGGGCGATTCATTGTCACGAGAACATGACGTGTTTGCTCAAAATTACGAGATAATAGCGCTTGCTATTACACTGCTTATGCTGATGTTGCATAATTCTATATAATCGCCTTGACTGCGAAATATTTGCCTTACCTAATTGTTTTTAGCGGACAAGTGCACCGACGAAGTTTTTAAAACTGTAAAGAATTGATAGAGCGGAATCGATTATTTAATCGAGTTGCCCCGGGACCTGGGTTGCTGTAATTAATACGATGTTTATCATATATATATATATATATATATATATATATATATATATATATATATATATATATATATATATATATATATATATATATATATATATATATATATATATATATATATATATATATGTATTTAATTTTGTAAACTTTCTGTACTAGATAATGAAGTTTAGTAATAATTTCAGAACAATCCGACGAATTTTCTAAACGGACTTTTGAAATCATAATTTCTCAACAAAAGACAAATGACTACCCTGACCAGCATAAAAAGATCTAAGAAATCAGAATTTGAATGCAGAAATAGTAAATTGCCTAGTTTTTGAGAGAGTCAGTGCCAAAAGTTTGTTGAAACGCGTTAATTCACTCAACATTTGATGAAAAAATGTTTGGTCCAAATAATAATAATAATAATAATAATAATCCACGCTTAACATCCCCAACAGCTTTCGCCACTACGGGGGCATCGGCAAGCCCGAATTATTATTATTATGGCCCGCGTCTGTGGCACGTCTTAAGTTGTTTGGCTTTCAGCATTCGCCAGGGAGTAAAGGAAAACCACAGAAAAACCTTTACTCTGAAAGCAGGTCGTGAAGGTCGAACTCACGACCCCCAGACTGATAGCCAAGCGCTTTACCAATGATAATAGTAATATACAGCGTGACAAACTTTTGACAAAGATTATAGGGTTGTCTTTTGTTTATTTTTGGTGTAGAGATTCGAATTTTAGTACAGTGCTAGAAGCGCATGAGCTGCATTTCTAAGAGTAGAATAGTAGGTATAAAAAGCTGCAATAATTAAAAAAAATCTAAATTAAAACAGGAATTCAAACAGAAAGCCTGGTTTTACTTATCTGTGGTCAAACGGCGAAACGTCGTATGCGTTTTCGGCAAAGGTATTCAAAACTAGCTAAAAAAGTCTTATAGTATTATAGTTATTTTTTTACACAAAATACACTTTTAAAGAAAATCAAATTTTTTTAAACTATTTGTTAACAACACAAAATTTAAAAACGGCACCAAAATACTTTTAGCATAGGTATTTATTAGAAAATCTCTCTAAAAGAAAAATGCAGATACGTGGTTTTGCACTTTGACGATAAGTAAAATTTGAAATTATTATGGAATTTATCATCTTATGTTCGCTTACCTGCAAGTCTGCTCTATTTCTGAATTCTCTTAATGTTCGAAAGTCTCTTGCCTCATTCCCTCAATCTATTGCAACAAATGCTGCAATAGATTGCAAACTTGAAAATACGAATTTTGCGCTGAAATGCGGTATGCCAGATTAAAATTAGATTATAAACAAATTTTTCTAAAAGCTTGTTTTTTACTTTATCATACGTAGTATGTAAAGTATTGTAATCATGCCAAAAAAATTTTTTGAGATTTTAGCGGAAATATGTCTTTTTGGGTCCCCTGAACATTTTTGACCAAGGTACAAAAAAATGTCTGTGTGTGTGTGTGTGTGTGTGTGTGTGTGTGTATGTGTGTGTGTGTGTACCCGTTTTTGTGGAGACGATTCCGGAGAAACTACTAATGGTATCGGGACGAAACTTCATATTTAGAAGTTTTATAACCAAACTTAGAGCTGAAAAGCTTTCTGTTGAAAAGGGTCCAAAGGAACTGGTGGTTTACTCATAGCATTTTTCGAAGATTTTGCAAATGCGCCGCTATTTGTATAATGTCGTCAAAATAGTTAAATAATAAATTAAAGGAGAGGAAATTTTCCATAATTTATGTATATGACATTCTTTGGTAGAATTTATAGTTTAGCCGCATGAGCAAATTCTATTTCATCGAGATCGGGCGTACTGCTTTAAAACTAGTAGCCAGGATATGTCAGATTATTTTGATTCTAATGACAGTAGCTAGTGTCAAACGCTAATGTCTTGAAAATGCTACTGTCAATATAGGCTGCGTTCGGATATTGAACACCGTTACAGTTTTTACACCCAATAACACGTAAGTGTCATTTGGACGGTGTACCCGCTGTCAACGGAGTACAATATCCGAACGCAGCTTTAATCGAGATATTTGTCTAGTTCTACTAGTTTTATTTTAATGCAGACATAGCCGATCTCGATCAAATAGAATCTCACGCAGCTAAACTATTAATTTTATATATAGTATGATAAAGTCATGTGCCTGGCCACATCAGATTTTTTACCATATCTCTAATTCATCGTTAAATAACTAGAATAAGCACTATTTGTAAAATCCCTGTAAGCTGTGTACACATGTCAAATTTAAGTCATGTCTCTACTAAATGCAGCTCATGAAGTTCTACCTCAATAGCCTGTCCCGAAATTCAAATCTCTACTCCTTTTTTTTATAAAAAGAGCGAAAGGGGAAGACCCGCCACCGCCCCTCCAAACCTACCCTTGCCTGATGGGCATCCTCAGTCTGGAAACGTCTTCCCTAAATGAATTAATTAATCAACAAAACAAAACTATGGTAAACTCCCTTCGCTCTTTTCGGTGTGGGTCGTAGACCTTTATTGATAAAACATTCTATACTACCTAGAATCCCACTACTACCATTAACTACAATTAACTACAACCTTATTCGAAAACATAGATTTATTTCTACTTGGATTTATTTCTTTATTTCTACATCCTAATATCTATGGAATGCAACCTATCCCATGCGATGTGACCTGGTCACTTTTCCGAAGCTTTCACTGACGGAACTCAAGGCTTCTTCTCACCTCTCTTGGGGACGCTTTTTTTTTCGTTCATCTGTGACCACTGGTGCCGACCACGATGTGGTTCGTCCTGGACTCTACTCTTTGTCGTCTCGCTCCCGGTTAGCCGTGAGCTTTCCTGTACCGGTCTTCGGCTACATCTTTTCTTCTGTACTTCCAGGTTCTGCAGTCCCCGGACCATCACGCCTCCTTACATAACAAGGATACAGAGGTCCCTGTACGTTCCTTCGCCTCTCCATTCTGTTCTCCTATCTAGACTGCCTAGATGTGGTGCAACCCTTGCGTTTGGTTTGCCTCATTCTCCAGGTCTGAAGGGGTCTGCCATCCGGGCTGTCCTCAGGAACTGTGTCTGAGGGACCAGAGGCTATTCTTCTACCCTCCTCTTATCTTCCTCGTCTTTTGTTTTCAAGATCCCGGAAATTGTGCGGGAGATCTCCTCCCACTGCCGCTGTCCTTTAGCATACGCGAGATCATCGTTTGCTCGGCAAGGTCCTCCTCGTACAGGCACGCTCTTCTGGCCACGGCCGACCTCTCGCATCTGAAGAGAGTGTGACCGGGGGTGTCTATCTGCCGGCAGTATATCTGCCTCTTCTTGTATTTGTAGAGGTAGGCCCCAAAACACCCGTGCCCAGTCAGCGCTTGCGTTAATTCGAACGACAGCTTTCCGTGCCTTCTCTCCATCCATGTGGCGATGTCTGGAATGAGCTGGCGTGTCCATTCCCCTTGCGTCGCTTCATCCCACTCGACCTGCCAGGCCTAAATTGTCTGCCTTCTGATCTCTCGCCTGTGCCTTCCGACCTTCTTAGGTCGTATTTCTTCTGGCGCTCTCTGGCTTTAAGAAGGATGGGCACCATGGATGCCACTACGTGACCTGCCGCGGTCGACACCGTCCGGTATCCAACTGAGACTCCTATCGCCGCCCTTCTCTGCACACGAAGGAGTCGTCATCTTTTGTTAGCGTAGTCCATGTCGTCTGCCCAGACCGATGCCGCGTATAGCATAACCGACGCTGCGACAGACGCCAGGACCCGACAGTTTGCCGTTCGTGCCCCAGATGTTCTCGGCATTAGTCTCATCAGGGCTCCTACTGTTCGTTGTGCTCGTCCTGCAACCTCATCTACGTGTTTGCTGTACCTGGGGTTCTTTTGAGTTCTGACCCCTAGGTACTTTACGCTCTCGCTGAGTGTTATTTGGACCCCTACTACTGTTAGCACTATAGGTTCCACCCGTCTCCTACCGGTCAGGAACACTGCCTCCGTGTTCTCCGGGGCGATATCAAATTTTTTCGACCATCCATTCGGTAATCCTTCGGATGGCCGAATTTGTCCTATTCTGCAGCTCTCCGCATGTTTCTGCAGTGACAACCATTGCCAGATCATCAGCATAGGCGACCAGCTTGACTCCCGGTATCCACAGTCTGAGCACCACATCATAGAGGACGTTCCAGAGAGTTGGCCCGAGGATCGACCCCTGGGACACCTCACTGTTTATGGGTACTCTGTCCTGAGATCCTTTCCTGTAGATCAGTAGGAGGCTCCTGTTGTCAAGATAGTTCCTGATCATTTTCATGAGGTAGGGACTCAATCTCTTCTTCTTTAGTTCCGCGAGTGGTGCCCACGCCACGGTGTTAAATGCGTTCTTCACATCTAGTGAAATTAGAGCATCACATTCGCTCAGTTGGTGTACCGCTGTCTCGGGGACCCCCCCCCCCCCGCAGAATCGACAGTCTGCGTTATTTGCCCGTCCAATCTTTGTGACATGATATCTTAGTGGACAATGTCCTGTAAGGAGACCCGTAATCATTCGAAGTTCTGGTTTTTGTAACTGGAGATACTATCTGGCCTTGGAGGCGGAGAAGGTTGTGGCAGCCTTAGCTTGTCTCATGCCAGGTGATGTTTCCCAGTAAGCTAGTTTACCTTTATCTTCCCAGTTTTGCACCATCTTCCTGATGTGGCTCTTGTGATACCGCAACAGGGTTCAGGTCCGCAGAAGGGAGTCTATAAGCCTTCTCTGGCTAGAATGTCGGCTTGTTCCTTGCCTTCGATCCCTGAAAGTCCTGGAACCCACATTAGTGAAACCTTGTTCTCTTTAGCTAGTTTTTCCAGGGATAGTTTGCAGTTCCAGCCAGTTTTGGATTTTTGGGCTTTTGATTACGGCGGCTTCAATGTCGCCTGACTGTCTGAGTATATGTAGATGTCTGCCCTTTGTAAGTTCCTATGGGAACATTCCTGGGCACATAAGTCGCTTGCGTGAACTTCCGCCTGGAAGAGAGTTAAAGAATGGCCCATGGCTTTAGATAGGGAGAAATCCGGTGCACTAATGCCGACACCAACACCCTCCTTGGTCTTTGATCCGTCTGTGAACTACAGTAATGCGCAGTCTCTGATCTGTCTGAGCGTCTAAGGTGCATTCTCGCGGTCATTAACTTCTACTGCCCCATCAAAAACAAAAACAGGTTACATCATGTCTTAAGTGACTGTAGGCCTGGTTTGCCTTAAGGTTCTCTTCTACCGAATAGTTTGTTACATGACCCTATCGCTCTGGTGGCTCTAGTTATGGTCAATATGGGCTTTCCAGCTAAGTTTGTGATCCAGGGGACCACCCAGGTATTTGACCTCTGTTTATGAAGTTTATGATCGTCCCTTTCATAGTGGGTGCTTTTAAGTGAAACTTCCTTCTTTTTGTGACTGGGATTATTGTGATTTTATTTGGGTTAACGGTGAGTCCTTTATCAGAGCACCAGTTGTTAATTAATCGCAAGGCCCTTTGCATCCGATTTGACAAGACTTCATCGTGCATACCCCTGGTCATGTGCGTATGCCGGTATGTCAAAGTCTTTGTTCGATAACAGCACTATCAGCTCGTCGACAGCAATTGATCACAATAGGGGTGATAGCACCCCCAGTTGAGGACAGCCTCGAGCAGTGATTATCGACTTCAGGAATAAGTAGGTGTTAAGTTACGTAACAATCCAGGACCTCTTCACTTGCTACCTGTTACAGTTTCCTTTCATTATTATTATTATTATTATTAAACTGTGTATGTATTTACTAATGAGACAACAGTATCCCATTTTCCATGTTATCCATGACACGTCCAAGTGTGGCTGATGATATGAAACTTGTTTTGTACCAAATCAGCTGGTTCACTATATCCACGTCTGCTAAGCGCGCAAAGATTTTCTGGTACGCATATGGTACAATAGACACTCCGCAGCATTTGTAGTCCCATAAGAATAAGCTGGTAAAAATCATCCAAACTCCTTCTAGTTTAATGCTCTATTTCTATTACACCTATATGTTCAGGTATTTTAATTCAATTGTGAGCGATATTGTTAAGGCCGGTTACAGTGCAACGCTGACGGTCGGTACCGATCATCGGCAGGTAGCGTCGTTCCACTGTTACTTTTTAAACACTTGTAGAGCAAGGCTGTCGCTCCGCGAACATGATGTAAGAAATACGTTTGCTTTTATGGATCTGATATTGTGCAGGTTAAGAATTCTTGTTTTTAATTATTTTGTTCAAACTATTATTGATTTTCATTATAGGAACTTAAGCTTTCAGGTGAGAACTTTTTGCTATAACAACCGGCAGGTACTGCTTATAAACTATTGCATAGTTACAACATGGCCTTCATAAACTCTGCTATTATCACTGGATCATGTCCGTGGTATGTTTGACAGTGGTTGTTGCTTTCATGTACCTAGTTATATCAGACATCCAATCTTGGTTGGTGCGTACATCCTGACAACTATGTGCCTACTATATTTTCTCTTATTGACTGAGATCGATGTAGCGCGTTGTGCATACTTTAACAATTACTTCTTCGTACAACATCGTCAAGCGACCTTATCGTGAAGATCACGAACCTCGGACGAGCAATTCTCGCTAGATTCTATTGGGTAAGCCTCAGGAAAAAGTTAATTAGGATCATCAGACCGTAAAATTCGCTTCTCTTCATCGCCAAGCCAATTAAATTGTCTCTGCGGATACTTTACGCAGAGGGCTTTCTTATAACACCATAATTTTGGATACAGCAATAATTGGTTCGTTTGATGTTAGCGCCAAAGTACAGATGGATATCTATAGAAATATGAAGGCAATAAAATAGAGTTCGATGATTTCATGTTTGGGCTGTCTACCGGGTTTCTTCTAATTCTACATTAATAATTTAGTACAGTTTCTTTATTTATTCAATTGCGCGCTCTAAGTAATTGACGTCTATTGGCGTTGGGCCATGACGAATCTTCCGAAGAATCGCGCTCGCTCGGTTGTTTCGCTTCTGTTTTGGGATGGGAACCAACTGCTGATGACGCAACACTGTTATTATATTTTCTGGATCAATTTCCAGTGGATCTCTGCTTATATTGTTTGACTATAACGGCATCTTCTTAATTGTATTTGATCTAGTTGCCGTGACGCATGGCTGGTTGAGACGATTTGGCGTTACCGAGACGTTATAGGTTTAAATCTGAAAAGTACAGTTACCAACAATAAACATATTTTGCACTTTGTAATATGAGTGAATTTTATTCAATTGGTTGATGAAGATATATAAATATTTTAAACATAGTTTGGGATGGAGGTTGTTAGTTGGGCATAGGGATTTCATTTTCTCTATATAATTGAACAGATGTAAATTTTTTGTAGTGATGTTTTATGAGTGTATAATTTTGTAGCTCTCGTCTATTATGTTGTTAAAAACACGGATGTTAAGATAAACAATGCTAAACAATTGATAATAATAATTTAACTCCGTCGCGGGACGCCGCTCAACAGCTGTAAACATTGGATGAATAATCCATGTGAAATCGGCAATTGTGTAAATAATTATTGTTAACAATCTATGACTAATACTTTATTACGCCACTAACCGCAAATCGCACCATTACCGATCTTGCAGATTGTACTACAACTACTATCCAGTAGCGGGATAATAAGACTTTTCTTCTTGTCACTACCTAATAAAAAAGCTTATTCAGTAATTTCAAATTTGGCCCAAAGCGTGACAAATCCAATGTCGTGTGTTTTGAAAAGTTTCTAACCTAACCTGCATCAAATTGTTCTGAAGGTTCGAATTAATTAAGGATTAGTGTTTAGGTAGTTACGTCAAGCACGAACGAATACATTAACTCAAGTATTAAAGTGGTAGTACAGGTTCGCAAATTCAGTGATATAAATGACAGTTGGACATGAATGCTGTAAAAATACTGGATGTTTATCAGCTCATATTGCGGTAGCACAGTTTCAGTCTAACTCTAAAAGTAATTAATGTTGTTGTGAGAGTTAACCGCACCTATCTATTCTGGTATTTGATATCCTCGAACGAATTAAAGAATTCTTCGGGATAGTACCAGTGCCCTATAATGGAAGCCTTTCCCCTGAATCTGTAGAACTCGTAATTGCTACCTTGTCCTACTTTCTGGAGCAAGTAAAATGAGATCAAAATGTTCTATGTATATATATTTTAGATAGATAATCAGAAAATTCTCGTGTCGTTTCTGCTCGTTTGTTAACTCTTATAGTCCTGTAGTAACGGCATATTCCGTTGCTTTGCAAATGGTCGGGTAGTTCTGGATGTTTAATATATTGTGTTTTGGGGATCTAGTGAAAAATTCAAGCTTTTGATATTGAGTGACGTTATCTGATATATTGAATTAATGGCACACCAAATCAATGTTGTAATAATATCTTTTTATTAGTGGTTTAAAATTGTCGAGGTATTTACGAGGCACATCGCTTAAAAGTGAAAAAAAATGTGTATTTATCAACAAATCATTCGAGCTCATTTGATTCTTCAACTTTTGATTGGCTACATAAAATCAAACAAATTAAAGTTTAAACTCATTAAAGTAATTTTAAAACAATAGTATTTACACCATCGCAAGGTATCGAAGGTGTCAACAACCACACAAGTGCGTTGAATGCAATTGTTTCTATAAAAAGTTTTTATCAGCATGTCCTCAAAATGTCCAAAATGTTAAATTCATTTTCACTAATATTTGATGTTCAGTAATTGACATAAAATTACATTCTGGTGTGAACCCTACTTCCATGTAGATGACATTTGATAGATGTCAATGACAGGTTAGTGTTTAGTAATGTTGGCTGGCCACCAAGGCCGGTAAAGCCTTATTCTACAGAGGCATGGAGGAAGATGGAGTCGCTATACGCTATACACTTAGCAGCGAGAAAATGACCCAGGGGGTGGGGCTAACGTGACACTAAACTACCCTGACAATTGGCCGCCTGCCAGGTCCGGATTAACTCTGAAATTGGCCAGAAATTTCAAGAAATTTTTCCTGTCATATTGTAATGTGTCGAGTCGGTACATTATAAAAACACGCTATATGAACACTTTTAAGAATTATTTAGTCATTTTTTTTTTAAACACGGAATATACATATTTCAAAATATGTTCGTGCGTGCGGCCAGTACAAGCCTGTACATTGTTGACATACATATATAGTCACTTACCGATGAAATGTTACCTCGGTCGAAATCTGGTTTATAGCTGATTTTCTGCTGTTGCAGCTACGAACAGCGCAATTAGACGTTATTTTTTTATGTATATCTTCATACAAATTCACTACAATATCTTTAAACAAACTGAAATAAGCGAAATAAATAAAATAGTAACACGTCAGCGTTGCGATCCTCCGGAGTGGGGATAGTGGTCCAATATCCGAGCGCTTATGACGACTCCTCCTTCCTCCATGTACAGAGGTTATGCCGACAGCCATTTACGGGACGGGGACGGAGACGAGGTCCACCAGTGACGTCCCGAACTGCTATCTCGTAACACGCAAAACTCATAGTTTAGTAGATGTTTTATCGGTCCTGACGCCACTAACGTCACTTTTTCGTGGGTTTGTACTTTGTAGGCATCTGCGGGGGTCCCTTGCCTTGACATTAACAAATAATTTCTAACATGTGTCATATGCCCATGCCAATGGTAGCTCACTTGGTTAGAGCATTGTGCTTATTGGTTCAAATCAAGGACGTGGTTGTAAATTTAAATTTATGTACACACAAAAAAGTGATTTCTCGAACGAAGAGAGAATTACTTGGCTGAAGTAGTTGGTAGGTTCGTATATACGCGAGAGATTATTGACTTCAACCAAGAAATTTTATTTCTTGGAATAATTACTAGATTTAAGAAAGTGGTTACTGTGGTGAAGTAAGTAAACAGTCTTCAATGAAGTGTATATTTTTATTCCCGGTAAATATTTTTAGCTACTTCATGTAAGAATTTTAAAGATTTGGCACAAATACGTTTTCTATTGCTAATAAACAAGATAGGTATGTTATATTTACTTACTCGTTCTAAACTGTTGCGTGAGTTACATCAAACTATTCCGTGTTGAAACATTTATTGTACACTATAAATCACAATACACATCCCCAATAAATCACAAGGCACGTCCCCTACGGGTATTTACTTCGTTGTTGTTGTTGTACTAGGTTAGCCTCCTTTACCGGCCTCCATGGCGCCAGTACCACGCGCCCGCGCTTGGTATTCCAGAGAAAGGGATTACTTGAAAGAAGTGAGAATCACTTCAGTCAAATAATTGGTGGATTTTTATTCAGTAAACAATACTTACTTATATTAAATGTCTTATATTTTCTTGGATCAAGTAACTACGCACTTGGATGGATTTACTATTACTTCGTTGGAGAAATTAACATTTTTGGGACGAAAAATTCAATTACTTCTTTCAATACAATATTGGTTCTTATAAAGAAAGAGTTTATTTGTTGACAGCATTTATCTGAGAAATTATTTTACTTATATTGAGTATAGTCGATTTCACCAGTGCTGCAAATTACTCATCGATTTCAGCTGTTATTTTCCTCATACGCTACATTTCATTCCTATACATTGCCGTGTGTTAGAACGCAATAGAATGATTATGATACATCTGCTGTACAAATTAAATGCGCCCAGCGAAAAAGTACGTCTTTTCTTAGAATGACATTTCTAACGTTTCTAACCTCTAATACTGAACGTAAATATTGAACGTGACCGCATGTTAGCAAAAATGTTTTCGTTGAAAGGTAAACCGCTTAATAAGAAATCTATGGTGATGGTTATTTAAAGGTTATTTAATTAGTAAAGATAATAGCAATATTAATTTAATTTCTATAATATCCGCCTCGGTAGGCAACGTATTTACAGTGATCTATGTTCGGTTGCCTATGCACAACAATCAAGCTGAGCGATACGCAAAAATCTTGGTTCATACAGTTATGAGCGATGAGTAATTTGCAGCACTCGTGATATCGACTTTATGTGGCATTTCTTGTATATACCTAACTTTCTACATCCAAGTAAATATGCATTTGAATCTAGTAAATAAATTCAAGTAATTATGTTTTCTCGTTCCAAATAATCACTTTTCTGTGTGTAAACATCCCGCATGTTTGTCACCATCTTGCTTTACATTTGGGACATTCCACGGAAAAGAACATTAGCTGAGTTTAAAGCTTAAGTGAATTTCTAGTCAAGAAATAAATTTACTCGAACTCTGATGATGAATAAGAGTTAAACTGCAATTTACCTCAAAATTTTCGAAAATTTCAAACATAAATATCCTGTTTCAAGTGCTTCATTTTACTTATCAATTAAGATTTTGCCCAGATTATCAAACCCGTTACATTTAAAAAAAATCAAAACAATATTTATGTTGTTGTTAACTATGGGTCATCAATGTTTTGATTATAAATATATCTATGATGCGGGGGTCGTATAAGTCACTAGAAAGGTACTGTTTTATACTCTTTTGCCGACGCGTCATAGATATTCCCTTGTAGTGTAGTTAAGTTGAAACAAACACAGTTAATATGGTTCAGCTGAATTCTTTTTCCATTTTAGGTTACGAAAACAAAGCTATATCAGCTGTGCTGCTAACGCTATTTAAAAGGGTTTTTCCTTTTGTTGTTTTTTATTATGTTGCATCAGAATAAGAATTGAAGAAGAAAAACTGCCACCATTGCTAAACGCTAAACGTCCGTGACGGGTGTGACAAGTTAGCACGGAATGACCCATTTGTATTAATCATTACGGTGTAAAGTGTTAAATGCGTAAAACGTATCTAGATTCCTTGTCAGTAATGTTTAAAGGTGTTATTCTTTCCACTCTTTCCACTAGAGGTCTTCACCTTTACTCGTTTTCTGATTTTCCCTTTACGTACTTTATTTAATCTGATGTCCAAAATAACTATCATTAGTTCTCGGTTCTCGTTTTCTTTATGTCGCCCAGTATTGTTTCCAGATCTGTCTGTAACATTAAACATTCAAAACAACAATGAAGCAAAATAATATTGTAGAAAATGAATAGTTTCCGGGCTGTCCTTCGTCAAATGTCATATTCGCTTTTTCAGAACTATCTCTATACTGGGGTTTCGAACCGTAACTGAACCGAAAACCGAAAAAACCGTTATTTTTGTCGGAACGAAAACCGTAACTGAACCGAAAAAAAATCGGTTTTTATTTCGGTTCGAAGCGTGTAGCGTATTTTGCCTACATTCGATGCTTGTTCATGCGCGTTCGTTCTCACAATCCTACCTACATTAAGTTATAACGTAGTTG
This sequence comes from Aphodius sticticus, assembly GCA_963966075.1. Taxonomy (NCBI): domain Eukaryota; kingdom Metazoa; phylum Arthropoda; class Insecta; order Coleoptera; family Scarabaeidae; genus Aphodius; species Aphodius sticticus. The sequence continues at coordinate 42,500,664 of OZ014509.1, read as the reverse complement.
CAACTCGAAAGTGCGTTATGTTTGCGGTGTTGGTCGTGTTGATGTTCCTACCGTCTGGCCGTCACCTTTATTTGTAATATAGTATACTTATCCTTATATACGAATCACGTAAGTAACATTTAATTTTTATTTATTTGGGTAATATAAGTTAAAGGTAAAATTGACATTTCTTTATCTCAAGGGATACATATCTACAGACTCTTCAACGAATATTTGTTTTTCAGTTTTATTATTAGTCTCCAATATTTTACTAACAATTTTAAAATACAAATTTAAAAAAAAATCTGTTAACGAAACTATGACAATAAGTGTCACCGACACGGTACACCAAGAGACTGACGCGGATGTCCAGGGCATCTCGTGCCCTGTGAAATCCGTATGTTACTTGTCAGGTTAATTCATAGATAAAATACAAAATGAGATGATAGATTTTAGTATGGACCAGGAATCGCGGAGTAGAAGTATTTTATCTATAAAAAGAGCAGATCAGTATATTCGCTAGTTTATTTAAGATTTTGTTCATCTAACTTCAAACTGCGTTTCTAAACAGTGCATTTTTTCTGCACGGTCGGCACGATAACTCGAAAAGTTTTACGTATTTTTAGATCACTTCTTTTTCAGATTTTCGAAAAGCTTTATAGTCTGTCTAGAGAATTGTTAAAAATGTGTACCTAAATTTTTTGTCTACATTAAGAGAACAAAAATTGGGTTTAACTGTACTTAATTTACTTAATCGGGCTTTAACTTGTTAATTTGATAACAATTTTATACGATTGTTTTTAACTTTTATTCATGTTTGTTTTTTGGTGGTCTTTCATTTTAGAATGAGGAGAAATAGAACAAACACCAGCAGGGATTATTTTACTTACAATAAAATAGAAATGAAAAGCACTTGTAGCATCTGCGACTTTTCTGTAAAGGGAGATCATGCTGCAAATTTGGAACGCCATTTAAAACGACATCACAGTAATGAATTCGAAAATGTGGTGAAAAAGGAACTGAACCCAAAAACCGAAAACCGGAACCGAACCGAAATATTTCTTATGTATTGAACCGTAACGGAAACCGTAACGAAAAAAATACCGGTTCGAAACCCTGGATGGTACACTACCATCAGATCCATATAATATTAAATATTTTCTCCACCTTGACATTTTCTCATTCTAGTCAATTATTACTTTCTCTTCCTGACTATTTATATTCTTTAGTGGATTTTCTTTTTTTTTTTTCAAAAATACCTCTCTTTTTTTGAGGTACAACACCGTTGACAAGTCTGAATTCCATTTTCATGTTTCAATTATGTAGTCACATAGTTTTCGCCTAATATACTCAGTGCTGTCTGCGAAAGTGAGGTTAAGGCACGTCCGTACTAATATCGATTAGTTACACTAGATGATTAAAAAGTGCGTGCCCGAAATGACCCCATTGTTCGCCCGACTTAATGACATAAGCATCGGCGGTGAAAGCACGCGCGCTATTCTTCGAATTAAAGCGTGTGAGTAATGCGATCCGGGCAGGCCGAGCCCATCGTACATTCGCTAATTGAATCGTCTGGGCCAAGTGCGGCCCTGCTACATATTAAAAATGTAAATATTTGCACGACTCTCTCCTAAAAATAACACAACGTTTAAAACTCGCCATCGTGTAAACGCTGCTTTAAAACGAAGTCATCCTCTATAGATAGATGAAATGTTATACGAAATTCGGTCGATGACTGCGGTTCTCGCGAAATTTCTTGAAATAAACATGAACTAGACACATCCTGGATTAGTCTGGGTGTATTTTTAGTAGACACTTTCATCGGGAGTTTCATGAAAGTTAATTCATGAAACCAATTTTTTATTGAGATACTGTACATTTTTAAAATCACCGTTGCACAATTATTAAGAAACTGTTATATTAAAATAGGAAGATCCGTTTAATTCACCGTCAAATTTCAATTAAATATATAACGTTAATATAAAAAGTTTTGGTCCTCAGACAGTGCATCCTTGAACAATTTGTGACAACACATTTCCCGATTTAGTGATGATGTATTCAACATCCAACCACCGATTGTGATAAATACAATTTACACATTGTGATTCTTGTATGAATTTGAGTTTCACATTTTGTGTGATTTTATGAATCATCTTTGTGCAACTAAATGTTTAAGTCAATAAGAAGGACCTCGATTCGTAGCAGTATTTACTAAGTTTTGGTAATCTTTGATGTTTCATAACTTTTGCAATATTTCCCGATTTTCATGATTAGTTCAGCACATTGCAAGAAAGATTATCCAAGTTGTGCTTTTGGGGTTTTGAAAAAGTAATGCTTAAAGCATAATGGGGTGCCATTTTTTCATAACAAATTTATGTAGCTGAACGACAAAATATGTATTATAACGAACCGTTATGTGTTTTAACGGCAAGAACAAAAAATGACGACCAAATATGTTTTTATGCTATTTTCGTAATGGATGTCTTCGAACAGATAATAAAATTTATGTTGCATATCAGAGTGGTAGATAATCCATAGATTACAGAATATTAAATTATTTTAAAGAAAAATAGACTGCATAGTTTCCAAAATGAGTTTTGTGAGTTTTTAAATGATATTACGGATATATCTGTATATTTTCCATGTGTAGAATACAAAATCATAATATTTCCAAAGACATGTACTATAAATACAATATTTGAAACAAATATATGTCTAACAAATATACTTGGATTATTGAAAATCAAAACAACGTATTCGTATGTTCTCATCATATTTAAATAATTACAAATAAAAACATGGATTAAATCCTAATAAATACTGGTAGGGGAGTAAACCCCCATGTTTAAATCGACAAATATTTATTTATTGCTATTGCTTCGGTTGGTATATATTTTAAGGACAGAGTGTCAAAAGCCAGAGTGTCTCAAATTGTTCTAAATTGATATTTTTGCTTAGTTTTGTAGTATTGTTCATATTCGTTTTATTTTATTTTTTATGCGTCCTTTGTTTATTTTGCATTGTGTAATTTTATACTATGAATTTTGATTTAATTTACCTGAATAATTGATAGTTACAATTATTAATATTATTAATTTCTGTCTATAAAACATTTGTTTGAGCAGCACCAAAATAAGTACATAAAACACATTATTTTTCTTGCGCATGCGCAATGGGAGCTTTGCCCTTCAAACCTCCATTGTGCGTACGCAGAAGAAAACCCAATTGTTTTTACTTATGCTCGAACAAACCGATTATAATTTCACCAACCAAGCATATTTACTAACCGTATTATAATATCTCATATTAATTACAACTCATAAATAACAACAAAAAATTTACAGCACAACCAGTACAAATACAAAAATCTATCGGTCAGTTGACATTATTTGTGAAATTGTGACTAGTGTCTAGAACAGGAAATTTTGAAACTGAAACTTCTTTCAAGTTTACATATGATGTTTAATTTAAAATGTAAAATAGACCTGTCACTGAAGCCGTTGGGGTCAAAATAATATTCCATAACGGATGGAGACAATGCTGGTATATTAAAAAAAACGCAAAATTCTAAACGACGGTAGCAGTTTGTAGCTTGAAAACACACCGAATTTGAATCTCAAATGTACACATTTAGTATATTGCGAAGGCATCACTGCAACCTCCGCTGGACTATTTTATTAACTAGAAACTTTTTCTGCATGAGATGGAACAAATTGAGACAAATTTTCCCCATAGACTATAGAGTCCAAACTTATTACTATCTTAATGGCTTCCTCTACAAAAGAAGTGCATTAGATGAACAGATACAGGGAAACGACGACATATAGACATCTAGGCCTTCTTGCGCGCCTGCACATCCATTAAAGTCAATAACGCAATAAAAGTTAACCCCCCTCCCCTGTATTGTGATGGGGCGAACATTTTTCATGTTTATTGCCGAAGCGAAGGGGATGTCACACGATCGTTCCCCTCCTCCCACGCAATTCGTATAAATATTACCCAGGGCAAACTCTCATGGGGGTGCATCGTTACATATACCCTCTGCCCTACTATCAGTACCCATCTAGGAACGAAGACTGATGGCAGTACATCACATCTGCAAACATTATTATATTTATTATGCGTCTCACAAATAGATTCATGTATTTTGGAAATGCTTTTAGATTTTATGTATTTATAACCCCACATTTACTGTGGTGAGGGTATATTGAGTTTGACACAACATTTGTAACACCCTTAAGGAGGTGTGGCAGATATAGACTTATGATTTAGTTTATACAGCCGTCTGCCCGTCTGTATACACGATAACTGCCGTAATTTTGAAGTAATTGATCTGAAATTTGGGATACAAGCTTATCTCTTAAAAAGTAAGGACAAGTTCGTGAATGGGCAAAATCGGTTGATTTGTCTTTTTAATGTTTCACGGAGGGGGGTACTTTAACTTCAGCACGGCTGAAGATAATTTTCTTACTAGTTTAGGGTTGCACTTGTTTCTTTAAATTGTTATTCAATAGTAATAATAGACATTGTTAAAAAATTGTTCAACATTAAATTGTTGATAACCAGGTATGGTGAAGTATTGGATATTCGCCTTGTCCACGTTATGTACATGACTTCTACAAAAACATAGAACTCGTTTCTGCTTTTTATGGTTTTCTTACTGCGATGTGATTTTAATGTTGGGAGGCAAAATTCATTTGACAACTCCGTGTAATTGTGCACAGCAGGTTTTTTTAACAGTGCACGTGCCAATTTTCGTTCCGTTTTGGACAGTAGTGAAACAACACTTTCAAACTTGTACTAGTCACTAGTAGCTATACAGGGTCATTATAAATGATTGTAGTCGAAGTAGGCCATGCCCATGTTAATACATTTCGACCGCTTAACAGAAACAACTATCGAACTTACAGTAAGTTATGCAACCAATTTAACAAATTCTGTACAGAACAGCGGTATTAATTTTATGAAGCGGCAAACACAAATTTGTACATATGATTTCCCCGGCTTCTTCGACTACAATCATTTATAATGGCCCGTTAGTTGAGTCTATTGGTCGTTAGAACGTTGCACTTCAAAGAGTTTTGGCTAGAATTACGAGAACGCCGCATGATCCTACATTTTATCAATGGTGTTACGCAGGTTTACTTCAGCCTACTTAATGAATTCAATAACATAATTTTGAACAAGAACATTGCATTAAATTATTATGTTTGATACACTTCCAACATAAAATGACAACTAAAAATGCTAGCCAGTGAAATCACAATCGTCCATAATTGAGATTTTCTTTTGAAAAATGTTGCAACGTAAACTAATTTTGTTTATTTTTTTTAGGTGAGTGCCTCCCTTATTCATCACAGAAACGTGGTAAGATATTGTCTTTATAAACTAGTCACTAATGCTATTTTTGCAAAATTTGCCATACGCCATGGACATTGTAGCGCATAACTTACAATGTTGATTGCTGTTTATAATTTAAGTACATGTATTACTGTTCCCATCAAGTTTTTTAATGGTGTTACATTCCGAAACATAAATTCCATCCTAGCAATAGGACATTTTATGTCGCGGAGGATCTGTCGGCTAAAGCAATCCAGGTGGTACTAAAATGGCGCCTCAGGTTATTTTGGATCTTCGACGCAAAGTAAAGTTTATGCGCAAGCGACACTTACATTTTTTGCATTAATTTAATGTTCTGTATATAATTTTATGACATGCCGGGCCATTGCTGCTATAGCCGTCAGTATACTTTTGTAGAACAATTACAAATTGTAGGGCAACAATCGCCCCCAATCAGTTCCTTCTCCCCAAATTTGAGAAAACGTAACACATGCTAGCACCTCAAATTTTCCATTTAAAATACATTGGAAAATGCATCCTTTTTTCCTTATTTTTTCACGTTTCGTATTTAGAAAAGAATGTGCGGTAGTAAGTACGTAGGCTTTCACGGCCAGAATCATTTAGAAAATAAACTGCTTCCGGGTTATGCCGTGTGTCAAGATTTGTTAATGCTGACGTTTCGCGAGCCATGTTGCTCGCTTCTTCAAAGCTAATTGAATACTGAAGACCTACCAAGAAAGTCTCCCTTATATACCTGGATTTACACCTGACTGCGCACATCTGGCGTTACCGCTCCATGTGTTTTTCCACCTGACCGCGTTAGGATCGATTTTCAGACCCTTTTTTTTTTTTTTTTTTTTTTTTTTTTTTTTTTTTTTTTTTTTTTTTTGTTAAAAAGGCGAGGGGAGGGAAGAACCCACCACCACCCCGCTGCACGGCATCGCCTGAAGGGCATACTTCCTGCAGCGACATCTCCCAACATTTCTCCCGTCGCCTTTCCGTTTTGTGGCCTACTGGCTCTTTTACTATTTATTTTAACCACAAATACAGATACGACAGAAGACTACCTACTTACTAATAACATACTACTATGCTACTTATTCTACTACCTCCTAATATTACTTATTCTACTACCCCCACCTTTTCGTGCTCAGAACGACAGTTCTTTCTGGGACGTCGCCACCTAGACTTTTCTTCTGGGACCACGGTATAACCACTGGTCCCTCGCCTGACTCCGGTCGTCCTGAAGTCTGGTCCGGATTTCCAGAACCCTAAACATTTCTCGCTTCGGCAGTTCCGGAAGCTTTCCTGCGCCGGTTTCCGGACGCTATTCTGCCTTTCTCGCTTTTGCCCTCTCCGTCCCCGGGACCATCCCTACTCCTTAACAACTAAGGCGTGGGAGGTCCTCTCGCTTCATCACGCTTGTCGTCCTCGTTCTTGCACTTTAGGATATCTCCCACGGTGTGTGCGATCCGCCGCCACTCCTCCGGTCCCTGCAACATGCGCCGTACCATTCTTTCCTCGTTGAGGTCTTCCTGATATGGACACGCGCTTCTATGTGCTGCCCATCTTTCGCATCGAAAGAGAGTATGCCCAGGTGTGTCCTCCTCCCCGCAGTACCGGCATTCTGGGCTGTCCCTTCTCTTGAATCGGTGCAGGTATGCCCCGAAACATCCGTGGCCGGTTAGAGCTTGGGTGAGCTCATAGTTGACTTCACCATGCCTTCTATTCACCCACCCCGATAGGCTGGGTATCAGGCGATGGGTCCATCGTCCACATTCATCCTCGTCCCACTCCCTCTGCCATGCCTCTATTGTTGCTGTCCGATCTGCGACGCGGGAACCACCCTCATGTCCTCTTCTGTCATACCGTTGCCTTCTTTCCTCTACTTTTAGATGTAGTGGCACCAGGGACGCAATTACCAGGACCGCCATGGTAGATACGGTCCTGTACGCCGACGTCACTCCGATCGCCGCTCTTCTTTGAACTCGTAGGAGCCGCTGCCTTCTGTTTGCGAACTCCATGTCGTCCGCCCAGACCGGCGCCGCATACAGCATCACCGACTCCGCCACGGACGCGAGAACTCTCCTCTTTGCTGCCGTCGGGCCCCCCAACCTTGGCATAAGCCTCAGGAGAGCCCCTGTTGTCCTCTCCGCCCTTGCCGCCACCTCTTCCACGTGCTTTCTGTACCGTCCTCGCGATTGATGTTGTCAGGATGTTTGTAAATTTCGATGGGTTCTCTAATAAGCCTTCGATGATAATTACCCACCCTTGCCAACATCTTCGCGTCATCGAAATCCATTGTGTGTCCCGACTCGTGGCAGTGTTGGGCAACAGCGGACTGTTGGATCTTGCCTAGCCGGGTGTCCCTACTGTGCTCCTTGATTCGACATTCGATGCTTCGTCCTGTCTGTCCTACATAGCATGTTCCGCACTCACATGTTATCTTGTGTACCCCTTCGTTCTTCAGGAGTGGTGTGATATCCTTTGGGTTAGGCAAAAGATCCTTTACCTTACCGTGATACCCGATTTCTTCAGTACTCTACCGATTCTCTCTGATACCCCACTTACGTATGGTAAGCAAGCGAACCCCTTTGACTCTTGCGGTTCCTCTGAGACTTGCGGTTTTCTTTGTGTGACACCCCGTATGTCAGACTTGGTGTATCCATTCTGGCGTAGGGCCCACTCCAAGTGTTTCCGTTCGTCGTGCAAGGTGCTAGAGTCGCATACCTTCTCGGCTCTGTTGAACAAAGTGTTAATAACACTTCTCTTCTGTTAGGGGTGGTGGTGTGATTTGGCGTTCAAGTACCGATCGGTATGTGTCCTCTTACGGTAGACTGTATGTCCAAGTCTACCCGTTGTCGTTCTGTATACCAGCGCATCTAAGAAAGGCAGCTGATTGTCCTCTTCAATTTCCATCGTGAATTTGATGGAAGGACTAACATTGTTCAGGTGGTTAAGGAACTCAGTAAGTCTATCTCTACCGTGTGGCCAAACCACAAAGGTATCGTCGACATATCTGACCCAGTGCTTGGGTTTGAAGGGACTTGATGTAATGGCTTTTTCTTCAAACAATTCCATGAAGAAATTGGCGATTACCGGTGACAAAGGTGATCCCATGGCTGCACCCTCTACCTGCTCATACATCGCTCCCGCCCACTTGAAGTATGTGGTGGAGAGACAATACTCTACAAGATCCGGAACATCGGTTGGTAGACCTAGGTAGACCTTTGCCTAACCCAAAGGATATCACACCACTCCTGAAGAACGAAGGGGTATACAAGATAACATGTGAGTGCGGAACATGCTATGTAGGACAGACAGGACGAAGCATCGAATGTCGAATCAAGGAGCACAGTAGGGACACCCGGCTAGGCAAGATCCAACAGTCCGCTGTTGCCCAACACTGCCACGAGTCGGGACACACAATGGATTTCGATGACGCGAAGATGTTGGCAAGGGTGGGTAATTATCATCGAAGGCTTATTAGAGAAGCCATCGAAATTTACAAACATCCTGACAACATCAATCGCGAGGACGGTACTGACATTAGTAGGGTCTGGAAATCGATCCTAACGCGGTCAGGTGGAAAAACACATGGAGCGGTAGCGCCAGATGTGCGCAGTGAGGTGTAAATTCAGGTATATAAGGGAGACTTTCTTGGTAGGTCTTCAGTATTCAATTAGCTTTGAAGAAGCGAGCAACATGGCTCGCGAAACGTCAGCATTAACAAATCTTGACACACGGCATAACCCGGAAGCAGTTTATTTTCTAAATGTGCGGTAGGTTATCAGAATCACAACCACTACTTTTTCACCATCCTCCCCTGTAGTACCGTAAAATAAGGCAACAATTTTACACTGTTACGTGTATTTTATTTTTTTTTGGAGAAATTATCATTGGATAATTGGATTATTGGCATGTTTTATTTGTCATTTATTAACTAATTTTAAATTGTTTAAACAAATACACTATATTTAAACAAACACATGCAATATTACGAATATATTTTTTGGCAGGTATTAATACTATTAGATTATTGTCATTTTTTTCTTTATCGTACATAGTAGGAGAAACTATTGTAATAGTGCCAAAAAAATTTGACTAGCGGAAATATGCTTTGCAAATTTGGTTCAGGCTAGTGTACATTGTACATGTTTTAGGTTGAAAACTTTTGTAGGGTGGTACCTGCTGTATAACTGCACTCCTCCTATTTGCACTTCTCATCTAGGATGTGTAGCACTAACGGAAAAATCTGTACTGTGTAATTCAAATTCGAAGATTGATAAGGCTGCATAATAGCCGTATGCAAAATACAACGGTTTCGCGTATACTTTTTATATTTAGAGGTCGTGAGAAGATAAAAAGCGTTATTGATGTAGTGAAGAGGTCCCCAACGGCCTTTCGGTTATCAGCGCAAAATTAAGGCTGATGATCTGGGCGCTGTTTATCTCATCCTCTCGTGACCTATAAAGCTTTTTTTCCGCGATCCTGCATAACAAATGCGATACGGACCGAATGTCTTTTGTTAGCCGAGCGAAACAATCGTTATCTGTTCTGCCACGTCGACGATGTCTTTGGGGAAAAGCGAGGTAACTTGAGAATAAAATATTGCACTCCATTTGTTATAATTTTGCTCGCAAATTTGGAAAGCTGCCTCCTGCGAATTTGAAAGTAAAGTCGTGCAGATTGATAAAGTATGTAGAAAAAATAAAAAAATAAGCTAGAGAAGTGAAATAGATGTTATTTGTCGACCTGGCATGTGCGCCAATATACCACTACGTACTTATTGCTCAAATTGTAAACTATAGTAACAAGTATAAATAAATAAATTATTGTATAAATAAATAAATATAAAGTGTCAGATTTTATTACCTTTAAATTATAGAAGGAATTCTACAAAGTAAGATTGTGACGGACCGAATCATTTAAAACATGAATTCTCTCCTAAAATATCAAAATCATACAGTTGTGTTGAACGAAGTTGTCCACGACAAAAAAAAATGATATAATTTATTGTATGGCGTTACTTCGGATTAGACGAGCTTTTTTTACGGAGAGGCAAGGTAACTACAGGCATACAAGTTTAAAGTTGCATGGAGAACGCATAGAACGAGAAGAAGGGCTACATTCGGCAGAAGCGAGATGCAGTACATATATGGTGGAAGCGTGGGTAGCTTATATTATAATTACCTATTTTTAATATAAATGTGACCATTTAAAAATATAAAAAGATATACTAGATACGGGGCGAGCGCTTTTAATACGAACGGTTCAGAGTTTATAGACAACGTATCCCACTCCACTAAATGTTCACTGCGCATCCTAATGTTTACGTTTCTCCGAAAATCATTTGGATGGTAGACTGACGCCCGCCGTTCCTCCGCCAGAGAAAGTGCCAGTCGTAAGCAATCAGTCGCTACCAACCAAACAGCCAATCAGCAAACGATTTGTCGGAATGATCGCAACGCTCACTGCTCGTTTGGTAGGGGTGGCTTTACACTGGCTTACAACTGGTTTTGCTGGTGGATGAAGGACCTATCAGTATACAACTTGAAATTAAACACATTTTCTGTATCTTTTTAAAAGTACATACTTTCAATCGCAATGCATAGACGTGTGGAACTGACGATAATACAATTCAAATCAATCGGCTAACTTTCAATCGGATGCCAATAAGGTGTAAACGCAGTCATCGTCGACGTAGAAGATCGGATAAGGATAGTTTATCTCGGCTAAAATCAGACATTCGGCCCGCACCGTATTTGTTATCGGATCTATTATGCATTTAAGCAGAAAATTATGCTTATGTAAAAACTTTCAACCTTCCTCTATCCAATGATGTGCGGTGTGTATGTCTATGATTTACAGTTTGCTTGAAATATAAATTTTCTGCCCTTTCATTAAAATAACACGTATATCTTTAATGTGTTAAATTAATTTTTAAAACACCGTCTATTTTGGCCAAACTGCCACAGGTTTATCACCACATAAAATTACTTTCAAGTGCACCTAGACTACAATGTACATTAACCATTGTTCCTGCACCGGTTAATCTAATCTAAGTACCTGTTCGGTCGAATAGCAATGTGGTAACCTAACCCGACCATGTCAAGCACCGGAACGTTCACCTGTGCTGTTGTGTGAGTCATGTTCTGTTTACATCGTGACAGAAACTGGCAATTTCAGTTACGACACATCTCTTCGGCAGCGGCAAACTCCTTTCGAAAGTCGATCGTGCGCACAGGACCGGAAACCTTATACTTTATGTGTTGTACTTTTATGAATAGAACAGCAATTAACGATCGTAGGTAACGTTTGCATTGTGTGTTGCAAAAATTCTTGCGGAAATCATCGTACGTACTTCACGTGAGAATATAATTTACAACCCGCAAAACAACACGCCAGACTATTTTCTGACTCTTGTATTTAACTGTTATTCTTCCAGAGAGACGTCTAGATGGGATCACAGTTTAATATTTTGAGTTGGATAAAACCGAAACTGTGATAAATTACGTCATAAATCAACTGAAGATTTTTCATCTCGGGAACATTTTTCTGAAAATGTATTTAATTTTTTTGTGCTCCCATGTTCTTTTTCTTGGCAGGGATTAATCCTCGATCAATCAATCATGCAAAGCCTGCGAACTATACCAGGGGTAACCCACACATTTTCTTTCCCATGTAAATGTTTCAGAAGAAGGGGCTTTCAGAGCACTAAATTACACATACCAATATTGCGGTGTTTCTGAAAAAATATTTTCTAATATACACACTTATATTCAAGCTGAAATAATCAACATTTCATTATAAAATATTGCACAACGTTAATTTCAAATCTGTTAAAGCTGAGTGTGTATCTGTCCATACTCCACGTTCGGCATTTCCCGTGATGTCATGGTACTCTCTGAGCCTTTAGAATTTAGATGGTAACGACATTGTGAGGGGCCTCATGAATATTCGGAACAGTCGGTCGTGTATCGCAGAGCAGGGGGAGCCACATGCACGTCATGTTTTCGAAACTTACATTTTTAAAAGGCATCGACTATTTTGCGTTCTGAACCCTGTGCGATGTTGTATTTATGGTTGTTCATTGGGGCACTAGTCAGTAAATGATGATGCGAGTGTAAATAGTGTAAGTCTATCCCCTGGTTTGCTTGTAATGTAATAAATACATACCAACAATTGCTTGTATGTATGCCAACATGTATACCGGGTGGTCGTTGATTTGAGACTCCTAAATATCTCATATTCATGGTACGACAAAAGTGTCCTAAATAAACTTGTAGGACACAAAGGGGGAAATGACATGGCGATATCAGTTTCATTGCAGATGGCGCTGCAATCGGTGAAAATGAGGTTAACTTAATTTTTTTAAATGGGTTTTTATCAAATTATGAGTTTACGCTAAATAAGAAGAATCTTTTGTCTGATTTTTTTTCGTACAATGCTTTTTTTCGTGCGTAAACAAACCCCTATGCGCATGACGGGGTAACGCGCAAGATACCAAAACCTTTTCCCGTTAGGCACATACCTTCCTACGTTGTACCGTGAGTAGACATGACAGTCGTGGCTTGTATGCCAGACGGCGAGCGCATCACATGCTTTGGCAACGGTTGTAACTACCGCAGACGCCACAAACTTCCATCGTTAATAACTTTTGATAGATGCATCGTACGAAAAAAGTGTTCAGACAAAAGATGGTTCTTATTTAGCGTAAAATCATAATTTGATAAAATAACTTGGGTATTCCCATTTAAAAAAACCTCATTTTCATCGATTGCAGCGCCATCTACAATGAAACTGATATCGCCATCTCATATCCTGCTTTGCGTCCTACAAGTTTATTTCAGACATTTTTGTCGTACCATGCATATTTCTCGGGATATTTAGGAGTCTCAAGTTAAAACGACCACCCGGTCGTTTTACGTCGTTTACGTTTTTTTATACTCTTATTACTGCATTTTAAAATGGTGGCTTTGAATGTATTCGATTTGGTTATTTCGTTTCTCAATGTAATGGGGTAAGGTCTGGACTGATTTCTGAAGTTCAAAAACAACGCACTATGGCGCAAAACGACTCACATCTGGACCTCAAGAAAATTAACTTTGTGTTGTAATCTGTCTGTTTATATAGAACAGAAGTTAAGACGAGCTCATATGTAAAATTGTTGCTGTCGTGCTAGGCCAATATCTAACCGTGAAGTTTTCCTAAAGTTGGCTGATCTCGGTTAGCACTGAATATTACAACGTTTAGTGTGTTATGAAAGTGATTTTGTTCTAAGTATAAATAAAGTAAAGCAAAACAACGTTAATTGGCGAGTATTGTACATATTTTTATAAAACAATACTAAATCAGTTTTATCCCAATATAAATCAACTTAAATTTATACAGAGTTGGCAATATTTTTGCAATTTAACTTTTTAAATTGACCTAAATTTAAAGAGTCTTAATAAATGCTATAAACAAGATTTTTAAGGAAACGAATGTGTCAACCCGATAGCAAAAAATTGTAAATGTGCTCATTAATTTTATAAAGCGATATAAATGTGCGTTATAATTTTGGACCGCACAACACGTCACATTGTCGAACGGTGTTGTGACTTGTGTGCGGCTCGGGAGCATCCGGCTCATGGCCCGTACTTAAGATTAAAAGATCAAAACAAACATCGTATTTGTTGATATAAGCAGCGTTGAAGCTTTTCTGTAATAAAGGAAATTATTATAATTATTGTTACTAGCAAGAGCTGTAAATATGCTTTTTTAACGGACTTTCAATCAGCAGCAACCGGAAAAAATAACATAACAAAATATTTTTTGTCAGACCTTAAAAATATACATTATAGGTTGATATTGTGGTCAAATCAAGATAATATAAATACATAAATACATATTTGGTTGATTATTATATGGGTAGTGTTTGCGGGCGTGTTTGGCAAGTATACAGCAAAAGAATGCCGAAGTATTATTCCAACGAAGTAAAACAAATTATTATCAATATCAATAACTTCTTTCAAGGAGAATCCTTACTCTCAAGATCCATTATTGTCATTGATCCAGCGCCATACCATGCAAAGTTAGATCCTGTTTACAGAAATCCCACTATAGCTAGGAAAAAGTCTGACATAATCGAGTGGTTGCCGAAAGGAAACGTTTAACTAGGAAATATCATTTTTTCTCAGTTAACTAAAGCACAACTATTAGGCGGCTCACAAACGGTCTTACATGTTACATGTATGACATACTTGTGCATTCGCAAACATATCATACATGTGCGACAGTCTGTGGACAAGTATGTCATACTTGTCTCAAAATGACCCACAGACGAACATACTTGTACGACGTACATGTACGTCTTATAAGTATGTCATACATGTACTCGTATGCCGGTATTTGGCGAAGTAAGTTGAAAATGGTACGCTGTACATGTATTCAGTCCGCTCTTGAAATTATGTGTGACATAAAAACTCTAAATATTGCTACAGTGACGGCGAAAATATATGCAGGCGAATATACTCCTAATAAAAACGGACAACTAATAATTTTGTAAACTTTGATGTTAGAACTTTGGTAATTGTTCACCGATTTTGATTATTTTTTCGGCACGTCGTTAAGAAATTCATTAATACTATAATGTTTTTACAATTGTTACAGCTTATTTAAGAAGTAAAATTAAGTGTTCACCGTTGTGTTAATAGCGACTAGCTATTAAAACACACAAAAGCTAAATGATTAATAAATTTGAGCACGTTTATTATTAGTTATTAAAACATACTATTCTGGGTGTTTACATCAATTTTAGAGTACTATACCGGCCTTCTAATCAAATATTTTAATGAAAGTCGATATGTATGGGTAATGTTTGATTCCGAACAGCTTTTCTTTGTAGCTTTTTATCCTATCTTCATAAGGTTTTTATTGTTACCCACAGGAACAACTACGTCATCATCACAAACCACTAATTTTCAGCAGAATTATTGTGTATAAAAAAAAAAACAGAATATGTATATAATTCCATCAGCAAAGAAAGCACATCGTGTATGCTATTAAAAAACCGAACGAGAAAATGATATTTTAGACATTTTAGCAAGTGTCTGAATTTACATTCCACTTTCCACAAGTATTTCCATAAATCTCAATGTTAACTGGTCGCGAAAATTAGAGAGAAGAGTAATTGTTCGCCGCTGCTCGACTCCGAAAAGATATTAAAGTAAACATTTACGCCAAGTTTGAGATTAGAAGTCCATCTGTCGTTTTGCGGACGGTATTAATATAGACGTGATCTGAGAGTAAAGCGTATAACGGCAAGTCGCGAAAATAAATGAATCTGACATCGTCAGGAGACAGACGGGGGAGCGAAACCCGTAGATACAAAATGAGATTACCAAAATTTGCTAACGAAGTCAGATGCGAAAGGGGCGCCATGATTAGTAATAGTGGAATGATGTCTGATGTCTCCTATATTCACGGTCGAACAGTGGCTCGAATGCTGGAATATTATTTCTTATAAAATATTCACTGAAAAGTATCACCAAGTTTAGCATGGATAATTTTTTTTTGATATAACTTTGTTGATAAACAACGTCGTTACTTTTCTCACGAGTTTACAATCTGCAAAGAATCTTTTGTCATATCGTCATACGCTTTTCTCTTTCTTTGTTCTATTCATATTTCAAAACCGAATATCCTAATTCGGAGTATCTGTCACCAATAACATCATGTAATAAACTTAAAAGACTTATAATTGCGATACCTATAAATTTGGTACCTAACTCTTTTATCACTCCTTCTACACAAAGAAAAGAAACTATAAGAACAAACGTTGGACACCAAATCCTTCTGTATGAAGTTTTTAACTTAGCAACATGAAAGCTAATCCCCATAAACATATCACCGGCCGGCTTAAGCATTTAAGACCATTAGTCAAAAGCGGTTGTTTATTTGCGAGATCTCAGTCACGGTCAGTCACACTCGCTCGCATGAAAGTCCAAATAGAACATGACATCAGTGGTGAGATACGCGCGACAGCCTGAGTCGCATGTCCGAAAGTCCAATGCGAAACTTACAGCGAGGTGTTGTACCGACCGATGTACAAGAGAGGCGCATGAATTAAGGCCCTGTCGTCGTTATTTCGATGCGCGATGTGAGTCACTCTGACTGGCTGGATAAAAAAATAAAAACCGAGGACGCATTCACACATATATAAATATAGTACTGCCATGTGGTACGCTAATCATAAATAACGTCAGTGAGATAGATGTATGTACGTTGTTCTTGTACACGCGAAAGTGTACATGAGCCTGAGGTTGGGGTATTTTTGGATGGAAAATGGACGAAGGAATGTTGAGTGTAATTAAAAGGTTCATTTTTCAGAAGACATTTATTTACGAATTTTGGCCTTGCGTGTATTGTAGTACATAATAACTAAATTTCTACGTTTAAAATGGTTTTATGATTTTCCGAAATTAAATGATTTGGTATAGTGAAGCAATCGTAAAATTATTCAGCACTTTGTACTGGACGCCTGAAGTACGACGCTTGTGTAGAACATCTCAAGGGATTGTGATAAGTCTGTCCTTGTCTGGATGCTATGTTTTAGTGCTACTAATTGTAACTCGACCATACCACTTTTGCATTAAATCATTTTTTGAATTAATTTTTCAACTACTTTTTTTTTTAAATCCTAATTCCCGCCTATGCCTCTAACTTTCATCAACTATTGTAAAATAAATTATTAATTATAAAATCACATCTCCACATTCTAATATACCTACATGATATGTTATAAAAACGGACAAGTTGAACCAGTTTTCTTAGTTCGTACATTTGTTGTTCAACAATGTTTAACAAACAGCAAAATTGAAAAAATATTGAGTTAAGTCAAATATAAATACATTATATAGACGCCAATTAAAAATCAAATGACTGCCATAATAAAAGATACCAACGAATAAATAAATCTTGGACAACGAAGCATTTATCAGGTTAAACTAAAATACTTCTGATATTTTAAACAAAATTGTTTAGAGATATATTCTTCTCTTTCCGTTTGAAGATCTATGGCAAACAATCTGGTCCATTAAATCAACCCAACATCATTCAATGATTTTTCAGGTCGATGAAAATTACATTTTTATTTTGTGTTCATAGAGAACTTTGCCTAACGAACTAAATATCGATAACAAATATTCAACCATGTTGCGTCATATAATTCAGACGTCTAACGTCAAGGGTCACTTTCACTTAAATAACCCCCAGTAGCATTTATACATACAGTCGACCTTTAGGGCAATCGAGACTGCTATGTAAATCGCGTTCCTAATCTGCATTCACCCTAGACCTCGGGGGTGTGCTCACCATAAAAATCTCCCGCCACCCCACAGCAATCTTATTAGAATTATGTGGGTGCGCCCATGAATGGATTGGTCTGGGTTGCGTGGTGCACATGCAATCGTGCACTCCCTCCTCATTAATGGAAATGGGGGAGCACATTACAAACTACAAAGCGGTACATCGCTCGAAAGAAATGTAAAAGCGAGCCTCCACAGCCTGTGTTACCTCGCCGACGGCGCATAATTACACCATCGATTAACTTTTGTCATATTCATCATTATGCCATACCATAATGCGCCAATATTTTTTTTTACATCTAAATTATTTATATCTGAGATAATCGTTGAAGGATTATATCTATAGCGATGTTCAAATAATCTGCTTTATTTAAAACTTGTTTTATTTAACGTAATCTCTTTGCGAAATTGGGCGAAGACGCCCGAAACATTTTTAACACTAAAATTACGAGAAAGTTACAACCAGAAAACATCTTACCACCAATCACATTTTGGTATTACAGTAGCGGCTCGTGTATAGGCACTGTGGAACTACAGCCCCTATTTCCACTTGATATTACCGATAACATTTAATATAAAGAGCCATTTTTTCTTCATACTTGTGGAATATATCATAATCCTCAAGATTAATATCAGTAACTACCCCCAGTTTCAGAAAAAGATACAAACATTTTTGTATGGAACTGTGGGCCTCACAGTTCCAGCGGCGTGGTGATTGACTGTTGTGCGCATGAGCACACGTGCAGCTGCACGCGAGGCTGCGGCCTGCGAAAGAGGGAAAGCACATCGCTCCTGCAGTCCCGACCCTGTCGTGCTGGCGTTTTTTAAACTGCAAATAGCAAATCAAAACGTATTTTAGAATAATTGTTCTAAGAAATGGACAAAAACTGATACCTCAGACGTATAGTAGAAATTTCAGTTCAAGCAAAACTAAAAGCAGTTTATAGTAATGCACATTTCATTCACTGTTATGCACATCAACTTAATGTAATAATGAGAAATGCAACAAGTATTACACGAAACGCAAGCCTATTTTTCACTCACATTCTAGCTATTCCAAAATTCGTAAAAAAATTTTAAGCTTTAAAAAACTGCCATACTGAAATTTAGTCAACATTAAATGCAGAAACCTGAATGATAATTTCAAGCGTTTCATTAGATTATGCCTCACGTTGCCAATCAAATGCAATCACGAGAAATTAGTGTGTTTAAAGCTAATGAATATATAACGAATTTTAAAACTAGGTAAGAATTGAGAAATTGAAAGTACCTTCAAAGAAAAATCTTTCAAAGACACTAATTGCAGAACCTAAGGAAGTGGGTGACTGTATGTTAGGGATGAAAAACTATTTGTTACTTTGTACCCGCTACTCGTCGAGAAACAAAGTAACGTACCGATATAAACGGATACCCGTTACTTTTACTACCGGTACTGGTTCCACTTCTTCTCCCGGTAATCCACTCGACTCAACAGTCAACACTACATACCACCGATACTACGCTTATCTATCTACTATCTACTACTATATACTAAAAGTCTAACACAGTCCGCGGAAGAGTTTCGCGAAAATCGGCGAATCGGGGGAAGGGTCTGCTCCTCGGAGAAGTGAAAATTGGCGCCGGCGCCGATTTTCCGCCCGAAATAAAATTCTACAGTGCTTAGGCTTTCGATTTCGTCCATTTTCGACCCAGTTCTCATTATTTTTTGCCTCGATTCGGCTAAATTTATGGATTTTCGATTGGGACTGTACTTCGTCAGCGCGTCGCCATGGCAACCGATCGAAGTTGCTAGGCGACGGGGTCACCAGACGGCGACACATCATCATGTCGCTGTTGAGGTTACGCTACGAAGCAATAGATGGCGCCCCGTAACCGCGCCGAACGTAGGAGCATAATCACGTCGCGCGTGTAAGAGCATAGAACCTTAGGATGCGCTTTTTGTCGCTCTCTTAACGCTTCGGCGAACTACCTAGGTCGACCAGCAGGTCTATTAGGCCTGTACAGTCTCCTAGTAATAACTATTAATCATCAATCCTTCCGCTATGCAACCAAACATACCCCGTCGCCTCTTGGTTTAAATACCGGATAGGAATATTAGAATAAAGTTTTTATGTTTGACATTCGATTTATGCAAAATATCTTGGATATGGCTTTTTAAAAGAAATGGTCTTGTTCCCTTTTAGTTTGTTTGCTTGTAAACTTGATCTATAAGAAAATATAAACGTATGTAATTTGTATACTGAACCTCCGCCATCTATTCGGAAATAGAAAAGTTTGGTCAATAGAAATGGGTATAAAAGGCTTCACGAACACTAATAGTGTATTGAAAACCAAACAGTAGCGAGTACTCAAACGGCACTAGCACAAAGTAACTGGAACAAAGTAACGGGTACTAGATAGTGAGTAGTAGAGTACACTTGCTTACTATTTATACAAGTCACTCTACTGTACCAAGTTCGGTAGAGTAACCGTTCACACACAAAATAATAATTGGTAGAGTAGACAGATAGAGAATGTTAAAATGAAAAATTTAATTTGTACAATGTTCTCTAAACAAGATTTCATGTCTAGTTTTTATATAACAAACCGTTTAAGAAAAAAATTAAGTGGTAATTAAACCGCAACTATTTTTACTCTACCGCACACCGCTGTTTACACCGGTAGAGTTGGAGTAAAGTGCGGACTATGGTGGGGGAAGGCAAGTGGATAGTGTACTAGCCACATGTTCTATCTATTCTACTCTACCAGTTACTATATTTAGTACTCTACTCATACTAGCTCTTCTTGTTTACATTAAGCTAGTAGCGGGATACTACGTACTCTACCTACTAACTCTACCGCTTACTATCCTAATCTGAACTTGGCTTAAAAGTTACGCGTATAATTGATATGATGTTGATATAATTAATGAACACATATTCTTCCAGTAAACAGTAGCTTCTAAATTGTTCAACAAGAAATGCTTTACAGATTGAAAAGAATAAAAACTTTTCTAAAAAACGCTATAAATTCGGAAAGACTAAATGGGGTAGATCATTTTAACACTTTTTTCTCTGATCGGAAACACCAGCCGGGAAAAGTGGCCCATCTATACCAGAAACACACCTGCAATTCTATTTTCGAATCGGTCAGTATCTTATGTTCGTTCTTTGAGGATCAATTTCAAAATTTTAGGTAAAAACACTACAAGTTAGGTTACACTACTAATAGGTTTTAAGGGTCACTCGGCGATGAAAAGTCATCATTAGAGTGCGGATTCTAAGCATTTTGCTTGGACATTTTTAATGAAAGCAGCTTAAAAAGCTTAAGGATCTCCACGAATTCAGAAAAAATACAAAGCATTTGGCGCTGTTTTTATTTTGCTTATTTTACTTTTTTTCCCGGATTTTGCAGATAGGCGGTTATTTTGCAATATTCCTGCTTTTTAACTTATTACGGATTTTTTTGGGGTGTTTATACTTGTTTTTAGGGGGTTAGGTCGTATGGTCTGCGCATTTGCGTCTTAAAAATCGCAAAAATCACTCAAAAACGCCTCTATTGCATTGTGATATACCAGCTATAACCGTGCGCACAAGTCAACAGTTTTTCGACGTTTTACTGTATTTGAAATGCTATTAATGATAAATGGCTATCTGCCCCACAGATAAAATTAAGTATTCAAAACAACATGCTTCTTAGTTCAATTAAGTCCCTCAGAAGCAAACAGTGTTAAGTTAAGTTACATTGAAATCCTATGTACTTAACACAGTATACCTCTGAGGTGCTCAATTTATCTCTACCTGCGTATAATAAGCGAATACATTTTATTAAAAATTAATTATAAAGCGTTTACTTATTGTGCATAGTTTATTTCTATTATTAAGTATCAATTTCCTCAGTTATACCAATGTTTTATATGATGTGTGTGTGCTAATAAGTACATATATACAAAAATAATACAAGGTATACGTATTCTTATAACGCTTTTTTGTGTGCTATTTTCTCATTTTTTCGTGTTTATTTTAAGCGCTTATTTTCCAAAAATAAATGCTTATAATTTCGCACTCTAGTCATCATAAAGTCAAAAGCGATTCCCAAAATCGGTCCTAGTTCAAATGGCAGGGGGAGAGGGAGGGGGTAAAAATGCGTGCTTTCGGGCAAAACAAAGCAGTGTTTGTCCAGCTCTTCGTTCACTTCCTAGCACCATAGCAAGTGCCCCAAAGCCCACAAACGCCCCTTAGCCCTTACTACACCCTAATAAAATAATTCATAGTTTGATCCCAGATTTTATATACATATGTACAATCTAGCCCCAAACTGTGTTATTTGTTGCTCGGTTTACGCTCCTTTACAAATAATGTTGGTATCTGTGTAATACACTCCTTAATTTTTGGTGGATTAAAGAGTTTTTATTGCATAGCTGAAGATTGTAAGGTAAAGTTGATTCAAATGTCCAGCCACTTTCCACAAGTCATGTACCATAATTAATAAAATTATTACAAAAAGCAACATGACCATACCTTGAGTTCAGGAATCTAAAAAAGGAGTTTCCATTGGAAAATTTGTAGTTTCCATTGGAGTCTTTATAAGCAGTGAACCACTTTATATAATATCATGGCACTACTCAAGGCAAGGTGCTTAAAGGTAATAAAAATTTCTGGAGCAGTACCCCACCTAATTTTAACTATGAGCCTCCACTGAGAACTACCATAAAATATGTAACAATATTAAAAACCGATATCGATATACATATGATACCTGATTTTTATTGCTGTTACAATTAGCAGTTACAATTGCAGTGTAACGTATTGAATGTTTTCAATTAAATAAATCAAAACCATACATTTTCGGAACTATTATGAACAACAATCATGCCATTCTTCATCATTTCAATAATTGTCCATTTGTTATTTTACCTTCACCCTGATGTTTTTTGTTCTCGATCGTAGATCCGTATTCCAGCGTATCTGCAGGTATCTGATTAACGAGTCCCGCATTCCGATGCTTACCAGTGCGTGCCGTCTTCTCCTGCGACGGCAACGACGGCCATTGTACCATTTCCTAATTGGAAGAGGGAATCTCGTGGAAATAATAATCTCGAGATGCTTTCGCCCGGGAGATTTGAACTATGCGAGGATCTGCTAACGAACTATTCAGCCTGCAGCAAATGGAGGGATCCACGCTCCAAGAATTCGATTACTCCCCAACAAAGTTTAGCTTAGGTCGTCTTGGTTTAATTTGATGGGGTACTTTTTGTCCTGTCGCTGGTGGGATTGGTGCGGTATTTCTTACTGAAATAGGATTATAGGTTTGGCATCCTAGATTAATTGCTATTTTTTTATTAGCGAGAAACTAAAATTAGAAAGAGAATTTAATGCCTCGCTTAAGACATTTAAAGGGTCGAAAATCAACGTGTGTAGGCAGTTGGTATTAAAATAGTATCGATTACTTATTTACATCATAAGTAAAAAATAGTTAGGTTTAATTACATTAAATTTAATATACGTAGAATAAATATTTTAACAAAATAAAATTTACTTATCCGAGGATATTTTAAATAACAAGCATTTTGATTTTTGATAATTGTTGTAATAAATATTTTATATATGCACTGTATATCCATACAAAGGCATTCATTTAGCTAATTAGCATCTCTAATGTCGTTAATTATAGCGATGCGAATACGAATGTTAAACGCTTGCGTAAACCGTAAACCCGAATAGGCAGCAACTCGGTACACATCCGAATTGCAAATTTCCCATTACCGTTCGGTTTGGCGATGCACAAGCGCCAAATTTAGCAGTCCAGGGCTGGACTTGCCGCCGCCCGACCAATTACTGTCCTGGATTGCTAATTAATGTGCTGACCCGCGTCCTAAACGGAAATTTGACTCTGCGTGTGCAGTTAATTCAAAATTTTAATTAAAAAGCTCGTTTTGCAAATTTGATCCGGTTCGCTGATAGGTCGCGACCGATTACAAAGTATGAAAAAAATGCAAATGTATTCGTGTATTTGTTCTATATATAGACAATAATATAAATAATGGCTGTAATAAAATGGCATTATTTATTTGTGGATAAACATGTAAAAACTTTCATTAAGGCGACGCAAATGTAAATTATTTTAGTTTTACGGTTTTTCGGATGAGGAATGCTGGTTTAATGAGGATTTCGGCAAACTCCTTTGAACTGTAAACGTAATTCTTTTATATTTTTTCTAGTCAGCAGATTACAGAAAGTACCTATATCAGTTCTGTGAAATCCCACAATCTATTTGTCGCTTATTATTTATAATATCTGTTTTATTATGTGTGTGCGTAGTCGTAAAATAAATTTTGTTTATACAGCGTGTCCCTGGCTAGAAACAAAACTAGGAATGGAACACTGGAACACTTATGTTGTATAATATCGCACTTTTCGACAGTTATTATTAATTTGCGAGTCTAATATGTCTTATCTCGAATAACTGGAGATTTGCTAAATATGAAATAACTTAAGAATTATAAATGGAATAGCCTGTGTTTATTGACATACTTCAAAAGATCGATAAAGTCAGCTTTCCTAAAATATCTAACGCGGTAGGTCTATCGTCAACAGCTAATCTGTTATTAAGCATCTAATTTGACATTCGTAACTTATCCATAATAATTCATAAATTAATATTAAATGTCGAGATGGTTCGACGAAATTCATCAATCCACAAATGTTTTTTCATACAGCAGCTTTTAGTAAAAGCATTATGCAACTTTTTAATTTTACAAACGTATAATTTGTGATATTCATTTCGAGCAAAATCTAAGAATTAGTAATTTATGTACCACTCTAAAATTATTTAAATAATATTTATCAAAGATTTAAATTGTTCATGCTGGTCCTGCGCTTTGAAAAACTAGATCGCCTGATGTTTAAATGTTTGATTTGTTACTATTGAGATATATTGAGGAGGAAATTTATAGAGGTATTACAACTACGATAGCGAAAGAATAGAACAAGAGGGCGTTTTCAAATT
Source organism: Aphodius sticticus (assembly GCA_963966075.1). Classification (NCBI taxonomy): domain Eukaryota; kingdom Metazoa; phylum Arthropoda; class Insecta; order Coleoptera; family Scarabaeidae; genus Aphodius; species Aphodius sticticus. The sequence continues at coordinate 42,476,008 of OZ014509.1, read as the reverse complement.
ATCTATCACACTAGACTCTCAAAGCAACAATAACTACCGAAAAGTGGGATATTTTTACTATCAAAAACGAGTTCACTCGTTTCTTTATTCTTGTTAGTTACCTCAGAATAATATTTGATAATGCCCCATGATATTGATGTCATAAAAACTAGGATAAAAATTAAGTAGGTACGTAGGATTTTACGGCCAGAATCAGTTAGAAAATAAACTGCTTCCGGGTTATGCCGTGTGTCAACATTTGTTAATGCTAATATAGCATTAACAAATCTTGACACACGGCATAACCCGGAAGCAGTTTATTTTCTAAATAGGGTAAAAATCTTAACCAAAAACTGCAATAATATTATCTACTGTTCCATTTAAAAATATTTGTGTATGTACGTTGTTGTGAGACATCCTGTAAGCAAGAGAATATTTTCTGGCTGTAGCGAATGACCGAATGATGATCTACAACTTTTATATATGGAAGAAACGTATATTTCGATTTCTTAAAGCTATTAATGTACTTTGTTTCTAGCTTCAAAGCTAGAAGTGAGCTGTTAGCAATAAACATTTAGCGATTCCTAGTTACCAAACTTCCATCTATCCCCAATAGGTGTCACGACGGGTTTGTTTAAGTCGAAACTCGGATTGCAAATCCTGAAGTGGCAATAGAACCTATAAATTTCCTCCACCTCTGTAGCTCAACTGGGAGAGCTGTCAACCGGAAATTGAAGGGTTCTTGGTTCAAATCCAGGCGGAGGTGTTTTTTCAAAAATATTATCCTCACCTGGATTAATAAAATCGCTTCTTTAGTTGATTTGTTTCTACCGTTGAACATTAATATGACCAAACTGAAAGTATTTACACGAGGTAATGTCATACGATGCGCATTCTAGCAATTGTCTATAACAATTTAAAAAATAAGCTAAAAAGATTGCAATATTTGCCGAATTTTTTGCCTAAATTTTCCTCACCATTTGACAACAGTGATATGGCTCATTTTGACCTAGTTTAAAAGCTTTCACTTGTTCCTAATTCGTGAGTTCTATCACGTCCCATTATTTTTTGTGAGCATCAAAAAGTGCAAGTTTGTGTTTATCGACATTTGTGTGGAGACTTTGGTTACCTACCAGATTTTTTGTTTACGAAGAAACCATTGTCGAAATGAATCATATTGTGTTCCTTTTGCCCTTTTCGACACTATTAATGGTTAGGGAGAGGTTGGCGATGCGTAAGATCAAATATTTGAGAATATTGTCAGACTGACTTGGCCTTCGTAATTGCACAATACCCAACATGTAAACATAGCTGCAATCCACAACGAAAACAGCGTCTAACATGAAGTACCGGTAACACCCGACCCGCGCAACCCACTTCGTTGTCTGCCGCCTAATTTACAGTTTACAGCGTCACATACATTAACTTAATCCTTAACTTAAATTTTCGTGTTTAATCTTGGCGTCGTGTCGCCTCGGTGAATTACGATGCCCGACCGATAAACAAACAATAAAGACGCTACGTCGAAGCACGTGAAAACATTTCGATTTGGATTTATTGTTCTATGAGACGGCATCCCGTGCATTCAGGATCTAGATGGCACTGCGCTACTCATTTTTATTAGATTTGCAGCTGACATCACGTTCTTATGGTGTATTTCTTTTCAGTGAGTGAGGGCATTTATCACGCACTACAGGTATTTAGAGTAATGAAGTATTGTCCGACTTGTTCCACTTGTGGTGGGTATGTGAAAGTTCTGTGTAAATTTACCCAGTAGGAGACCTGTGTTGATTTCTTGTGTATTAGAACTATTCCAACACCACTATACAGGATGTCACGGGAAAAAGTAGGTACTCATCTTTAAGGAGATTATCCGCCAGGTCCAGAGAAGGTCAAGAAAGGGTCAGATTCGGTAAATTAACGTAGTGTATTTTTCAAATTTTACGTACGAAGGAAAGCGTCATCTCCAGCAAACCCCTTTCCATTTTGTGTTGCACTCTGAGTTTTGAAATTTGTTTCATGGTTAGGACTGGCAGCCGTAAGTTAGTACCTGATACACAATGTTAAACACAATCCTTTTGATCTTCATCTGCACATTGTTTTTAGATATATACTTCTGACTCCAATATCGTTTCCAGGCATTTTGGATTATAAAGTTAATTTCTTTTTCAGATTTGTTGTGAAAGGAGAGGATTTGGCCAAGATATGTGTACTCTTCAACATAATTAATTGTACGACCATTCAGCAAAAGGAAAATCTTTATATCGTTTCTCATAATTTGTGTTTTATCACAGTAGATTTTTGTCCAGGTTCTTTGCTTCTATTATGTATTGCTACCAGTTGTGTTTGGAGATCTTTTGGTTAGATGCAATGCATGCAGTAGAACGTCATCCGCGAATAGTAAGTTTATAAGGTTTTTTCCATTTATGTTTGTCCCTAGTTTACGATATGCCCAGTTTGCCGATTGCATAATATACTGTAGTATGCAGCAAAACATATCCGGTGAGAGAGGATTGCCCTGTCTGACTAGTGACTCCCCGTTCAATCTTGCAATTGCGGCCTAACCTTTCCAGTTTTAATTGTAGCTGTAATATTGGTTTATATATTTTTTAATATGTGTATGTATTGCTGGTAAACGTATGCCTTCTGAAAGGCTCTCCACAAACCTGGGTGGCTAATGGAATCGGAGGTTTTGTGGAAGTCCACAAATTACAAATATGTATATTTTTAGGCCATATTCATTGGCTTTTTCAATCACTGGATTTATAACGTGGAGATGGTCTACGTAGATCGGTTGTTTCTAAATCGTGACTGCTCTTCTAAGGCATTATGTATTCATCTTTGCAAAATCTAAGAGAATGTTATATTTTGATATTAAGCTAATGGGACGATAGTTGATGATATTTGCATTGTCTCTTTTCTTGTATATTAATAGGTATGTTCGCTGAGCAAATCCCGAACTAATAAAAGAATTTCAGGTCAATTTTTTTGACTCAGTTAGGTGTCCCCCGAGGAATAGATGAAGAAATCATTCTTGCCCATAAATTAATTATGGGAACTGTCCGCCATCTTGAATTTTGTCTTCTTGTCGATTTGCACGCGTATTTTAGATTTCCCGATAAAACAGGTACATAATCAACAAATTTGTAGAGATTTTAATTCTCTGCAATTTTTATACCGGGTGACCCACGGCATAGGTACCCCCGATTATTTATTTTTTTGTTATAAAGCTAGACGAATGAAATTTAGGAAAGTGTTAATAGACAAAAAATGTCATTGTTTGGGATACTCTTCTGGTTAATATGACTTCCGGGTTTTCCGGAAATGACGTCATCATTGAAATTTTAAATGGCACCCCATATTCTTTGTGTGATATTTTCAATCAGGATGACATTCTGAACACAAAAACATATTGATCGTTAATTTTTATCACCATGGCAACGCAAAACAACTTTTTTGTGTATTAATTTATCTGGCTATGAATTGGTGAAAATAGTCGAAAATTGTCAAATAAACACTAACTAAATCGATTTTGGTCGACATTGCATTACTGGTGCCCTCTAGCGTGATTTAATTGGTTTTTGGCCAGAGAGTGATTAGTTTCGCGGGTACCCAATGGCCACACCCTCATTTTTCGATAGAAAACATCTTTCCGATTACAATGATACCAAATACGTGACATTTTGTCGAAATTCGTAGCGTACAAATGTTGTTAGAAGCAAGGAAATCGAAAAAAGTATTGAAGTATTGAAAAGTCAGCATACAAAGTCAGCGTCAAAGTCACTCAATGGACTACTCGAAGGAAATACCTGATTATTCGAGGAAAAACATTTTTCCGACAGAATGATACCAAATGCTTGATATTTTGCTTATAATCGTAGCGTGAAAATGATCATTGAGTGACTTTGACTTGTACGCTGATTTTGGTCATTAGGTCAATATATTTTTCGATTTCCCTGCTTCTAACAACATTTGTACGCTACGAATTTCAACAATTTCAAAAATATCAAGTATTTGGTATCATTGTAATCGGAAAGATGTTTTCTATCGAATAATCAGGGTGTGGCCATTGGGTACCCGTGAAACAAATGACTCACTGGCCAAAAACCAATTAAATCACGCTAGAGGGCGCAGGTAATGCAATGTCGGGCAAAATCAATTTAGTTAGTGTCTATTTGACAATTTTCGACTATTTTCACCAATTCCCAGCCACATAGATTAATACACAAAAAAGTTATCTTTGCGTTGGCTTTTTTGCGCAAAATATCACACTAAGAATATACGGTGCCATTTAACATTTCAATGATGACGTCATTTCCGGAAGTCATATTAATCTCAAGAGTATTCCAAAGAATGGTATTTTTTGTCTATTAACACTTTCCCAAACTTCATTCGTCCAGCTTTATAAACAATAAAAATAAACGGGAGTACCTATGGCGTGGGTCACCAGGTATAGTCAGTATTGTTGAAAAAAAATATTTATTGCGAATGATCAGCAAAAAGTGTGTAAAATTAGGAGAGTGCGGTTTTGTCGACTTTTAGGCCATTTTTATTAAAAATAAGACGCCGACATCTAAATGAGAAAGTTGTAGAGGAAGTGATTGAAGTTGTAGATGTGCCTCTTATTTTTAATAAAAACGTCCCAAAAGTTGAAAAAACCGCGTCACTCTCCTAATCTTTTACAGTTTTTCCGTATTATTAGCAATAAAGAATTTGTTTCAACAATATTGACTATATGAAAATTGTAGAGAATTGCAAATTTGTTAATCTCCTTTTTAATCGGGAAATCCAAAATACGCGTGCAAATCGAGAAAAACACAAAATCTAAAATGGCGGTCAGTTCCCAATTTATGGACAAGAATGTGATATCTTCATCTACTCTTCGTGGGACACCTAACTGCATCAAAAAATTGACCTGTAATTTTATTTTTTCTTATATCGAATTTGATCTACAGTCATTGGGCTAAACTAGTTCAGGCATCTTTTTATATTGAACCAACGCGATGTCTTGCTATGGTTTCTCTACCATCATTACACTGACATGTCTGCGAGCAATGGTAATATTAATTGCGATTTTGTCTATTGACGTGGTATCTGTCGAGTCTCAAATATTTTAACAAAAAGTACTGTTAGCTCTTCCTTCCGCTTTCGTTGGAAATGTTTACTACGTTCAAAAAAACAACGGACCTACTACTACATAGTACGAAATGTAGAAATGTCATGAGAGCGCGAGAGGCATTTTGAAGGTTTTTCGCCACCACCAGGTACCGTTGTTTCCACTGGAACAAATTTGCTCCCTTTAAGTATATTTAAGTCATTTGGTAGCCAGGTCCTGCTTTGATCAACCCAGCTGCTCACAACATAAATCTGTTGACTTTTTCGTTTCTACACTCCACCCCCTCGTTGTCGGTAATTAAAACAATAATAATAATTGTAGTATCTAATAGCTGCCTGTAACAATACCCAGAAGACCACAAGCAAAGATACAAAAAAAATCTGCATTAACTAAATGTACGTACATTACTGGTAGGATGTCAGAAATCCTTTATTTCAATTTTTTGCAATAATTAAGTAAGTTCTTAAATTTGCGGTTCTAATCCATTGAATGAATCCATTGAATAAGTTTCATAGAACAACTTGTGTCGATATTTTTATCAAGTTATTTAGAACTGAGTAGATGAATCTAACCAGGGATGTTATGTTGAAAATACTTTGTTTAAACAATAGTAAGTAAACAAAAAAAATCTTTATTGAAACAACATATAACACTGAAGAAAATAATGACGTATTTAGTGTTATTTCATTACGTTTGGAAGCTGCATATTTCATATTACTATTGACAACAATCAAAATATATAATATTGACCATAACAAAAAGTCAAATGCTACATGTTGCATTCGGTTGTCGTGGTGCAAGCTTCTTAACGTTTTCACAATTAACGTTTCAGCAAACTCAAATCGTTTTCGTTAAAAATGAGGTTTTCAGTTGTAGTTTTGATTGTCAAATGACGCATAATTTAGCTAGTTGATTTATTTATATTTGTGCTCTTTCAGTGTGGTCTGACATATGAAATCATGAAAACAGCTTGTACAGGGTGGCGCAAAGTACAAAAGTACACAGGGTACCCGCGCAAGGTACTTGGTTCCCGGCAGGTACAATATTCATGAGGACCGGCTCGCCAGATGAGAAACGCTGGTCTACAGCATCTACGCGGTGTATATACGGTATTTTTTTATTCAAAGTTGGTCTACTATCACGCTTCTGTATAGTGTATACTCTTACGTACCTACAAATATAATTTAACTAATATGTAATAGTATATTATACTCCAAGTTTTATAAGACGAAAATTAGCGCACGAGTTGTTTTGAACCAAGTGCGCCAATACGTCCAATGTTATCAATTTTTATTATAAGCCTATTTATTCAACCTTGCATGTATATTTACTACACTATATAAATAAAACAGTATTGTATGGAAAATATATCAGATATCTCTTCCTTCCCGGTCTGCGGTGAACAGTCCGCCATTGGGATAAAGGCCTCCCCATTCTAAGCATAATAAAAGAAAAAAAAATCAAAACTTAAAAAATTATTAGTTTCTTTTCTTTTGGCGGGGGGGGGGGGGGTTACGGTCATTCCACTAGTATATTATAAGACGAAAATTAGCGCACGACTTGTTTTGAACCAAGTGCGCCAATTGGTCTTATAAAACCAATGTTATCAATAGTGTATATTAAATGAGTGCATTAAGTTTTAGGGGTTTGATCTTCATAATTGGAATAAAAAATTCATATACTTTTTTCTTTATTTGGCACCAGTTTTGAGTAAGTAATTATTGAAAATACAGAATTTGACCCCTCACGTTTTTAGGATGGCTAATAATACCTTGACCTGTGCCAGCAGTGGTGGAGCTCAGCTGACTGCTGAGCGACCCGTGGGAACTCTCGTGTTTGCCGTGTTACGTTGTTTTCTGGTTGCCCGTCTCGGGTTTTGTTATTTTGTGGGATAAAAATGGATAATTTTACAAGTAGTGAGTGAGATAGATGTAAGAATGTGGACTGTTGTCGCTCGAAGAGTATGATGGATATTAGACGCCGAAGTTCGAGTGCAAATTGCCCGTACCTACTCAAGCTTGGTTGGAGGTCATTATGAGCAATTGAACATATCTTTATTTATTATGAATTTCGTAAAATTGCGTACTAGAGATAGGTGCGGGTCACATTTCAACGTAATACTACACATTATGAAAACATGTGGGTAGCTATCATCAAACTTTCTACTGCAATATTTTGAAAAATGTTCTTAGATTTTTAGTTCATTATATTGAGTTACATTACCCCTCAAAATTATTGCACTCAGTTAGTATACTCCCTAGTATTTTTCCTATTTGCGACATTAATTTTACATACATTTTGAAAATTGCTGTTGTCATCACTCATCATACAATCTAGAATAGTTTTATCTTCAACAGTTGATAGTTGTGGTACGATTGAGTCGAGCCAATAGCGATTGGGTTGTCAGCATTATTTGATACTTCGCATCAATAAAAAAATTAAAAAAAAAAATTAAAAAAAAATAAAAATATCACCTTAAAAGTTACTGAAAGCTAGTGTTCTTGTGTTTTCATAACGACACCGAAAGCGGTATTGTGAGTTTATAACGAATGCAAAGTAGAAAAAGCTTTTTAATATGAGCCACAGCAAACTGCAAAAAAAATGGTGGATGCACCGGAAAGGGGTGGATTGCCGGGAATCCAACAATTGTTTAACGTTTCTTTAATGTATTTCAGCACAACATTCAAACTATTGATATAAATACTTTCGTAAAAAGAAACTAATATCATTTCAATTTCAAATTTCATTTTATTTTGTTACATTCCGTATCTGCATGTTTTTTTATAACTAATTATTCTACTAGTCAGTTCTCACGAATATCAGCAATTAGGCGTATTAAAAGTGTCGCGTGTGGAAATATTGCAGAGCTATAGCCTGTCAACATCAGCGTATTCTCGATGTCCCGCCGAAATAAAATTTCTCTCCCAGTGGCCGCAACGGTTTGCAATTAATCCGTTTCCACGGTGTATCCATACGTCGGGATAATCTACGGATGTTATCCAGTTGTCCACGTACGTGCGTAGTACGTTGCCCGATGCGTGTATATGGCGTCTGTCGTGGACGCTAACTCTATTGAAATGTTGTGTAGCACATACGAGATGGTACAAAGCCGTGATTACGCTATTGTTTCATCGAACAATATTATTCGAATTTACTCGAATGGCGTTTCGATGTGTTATGTATGTATAATTTGTTTTGTGAAACATTGAATAAAAATCTAGTAAAATGTTTGGTGGAATGATAAACAGTGGGGTGGATAAACACTTAATGAACGTCGCGACACTAGCCATTTTGGGATCGATTAGTAAATAGTTAGAAAGGTAATCGATACTGGCGATATCGCGGGAACAACTACTAATTGAATACCAATCGAAAAATACTTTTTTGTTTACTTTTATGCTGAACCGTCTGAATTTAAATTATAAATAAATAAATACATAAATGTCCCTACTATAACTAAAATGCATACAGTGTAAAACACGTTTAGTGCAGACACCCCTGTATTTTGTTTATTTTTAGGGGTAGAGATTTTATTGTTTGTACACAGGTAGAAATTCAAAAAATATTAGAAAAACTTGTTCATAATCTAATTTTAACCTGACATACCAACTTTCAATGCAAAATTCGCATTTCAAAATTGTTTGTTATTTTTACGCTTTCCTCGATCGATGGTGGTATTTGTTGTAAATCGTCCGCCCCGGGCGGCACGTGTTTTGGGGCGGCATTTTTTATATTTCTAATTTATTTATTTCTAACTAAAAATACTATAATAATGTTGTTATCAACAGAATCAATGATTAATGATTATAAACAACTCTGCTAATAATTGAAGACACTGGATGACACAGCACAAGTACAATGATAAATGCATTAGACTTGTGCTGTTTTGCATCTAGTGTCTTCAATTTCTTTAGCGACTCTGTTGTTATTGCAAACAGCGACTCTATCGGTCAAGGACGTTGCAATAAAAGAAAATTCTGCATGTGGATAAGCATGTACAAATCATTCTAAACTTGGTATGTGTACGTGCACTTCTGCTACAGTAAAGTCCAGAACATTTTTTGAGTCTATCGAACAGTTTTCACGTTTTCGTTTTTTCGTCTTCCACTCATTGATGAGATACTTTACTTTCTGTCACTGGTCAAGGTGTTAAGCACAGTGTAGAAACTCGTTGGAACGCAAGAGTAGAAGTAGTAATAATAATTATAACAAAAACATTTCACAAACATTTTAAGTGCGTTGGACAAACTAATATCATGAAAAAATATTAAAACACGATCAGACGTTGGAATATTACTCCACTCATTGGAATCTTTCTCTTTTCTGTGCTAGCTCAATTTAATGCATATCAGTTCTTTTGGAAGTTAACGACCTATAACAATATCTCCAAACAAAGGGGTTTAATATCCATCAATGTGACTTAAAACAAATTTTTTACAAATGTATTTCAGTGGACAAAGAGCACGCTAATGCAACACGCACAGCAGCCAAAAAAATTTGTGAAGAGTTGGAGATTTCCACTGACCGTCGAGTTAGAAGGAAAAAGATTATGAATGGTGAACATTCGCGAACATTCAGACGTGGGGATATATTTTAGAAGAGGAGATACAACGGGAAATGCTTTTGTCACTGGATAGAGTTCTCCAAGAAATAACGGTTTGTTTTGAGCAACTACATGTTCTTGCAGAAAAGTATTATTTCCTAATACCATATAATCTTGTAAACACAAATGTTGAACATCACGTGAATATATAACTTTCTTGTCATTGACGACGAGCAGTTGGAAAAGCGGACAAAGGCCTCTTGAACTTTTAATATTTACTCCAAAATACAGGCTGGAAAACTGTTCCAAACATAGTAATATTGCTAAGAATTTTATTAACAATACCCGTAAGTGGGGTCAGTTGTAAAAGCAGCTTTTCCAAACTAAAATTGATAAAAAAATTATCTTCGTTCAACAATGAGCGATTTATGATGGCCAAATCTACCGACACTTTCTATAGAGATAATTCAAGAATGTTTGAATAAAAAAGCAAGAAGGATAAATTTATGAACACGCTTACATGTTATGTACATTGTACATTATTATATGTATATTTTAATTTACAATCCATGGGTACAATCTATTTAACCAAAAGACATAAAATTTGTGTTTATTAATTTCTGTTGATGTCTAGTAATGTTAATAACCACCATCACTTAATTTGGATTGACTTAGAAAGGGCGGCAAATTGGTGACCGCCCCAGGCGGCAAAAGCTCTAGGTACGCCACTGACCATGGGGATCTCGCTTATTAGTGGAGATGGAGCCTATGTTTAAATTTGGCAAAGTTTCGTATTTTTGTGCTGATCAATTATCTGAAAAGAAATTTAAGCTATCATTTTTCATTTTGAAGATACCGCAAAAAAACTGAAATGTTAAGATATGGTTTTTAATTCTTTATTCAAAAGCAAAAGTAGCTAGAGACATTTGAAACAAAAACAGTCTACAGCGACTTTTTAACAAGGAATGCAGTGTTATTTTTTAATTTGAAATAACATCAAAGATGGCGGCGTAACCATGGCCAACTTTTCTTTTTCTTATGGGCGCCATGTTGAATTTTGGCATTTTCCGATAGTCGTGGTTTTTCTCATTTCCCCAATGTATAACATTTGACATTATTTTTTAAAACAATGGTTTAATGATAAAAAACTGTCTTCTTTTTCTCGTTGTTTGTCGTGCTTATCAGGTGCCCAAGTGGAGCTTGGTTACAGACCGCCGGCCGGCGCCTGACTGACCTAGAGTGCTTTGGATTAAAGACATTTAGATTGTAAAAGGAGCAAATTTATACAACAAGAAGCCCATTTTTTTAGTAAATGTTCAAATTTGTTGCCATTTTCTTGAAGGCATAAAACCGTGCCCGCTTTTCTACATGTAGTTATGCTCTTCTAACTGTTCTTCCCGGAATAGCATTGACCACATTTGTCATTCGATCCCGCGGATCCTCGATATTTCTGCGAGTATCCTGATATTGTCACATACGGTTATTCAGAGCATAAAACATAAACCGTCGCGAGGTTAGTTTGTGTTTTGGGAACCTTGTTCTAGGAATGTGCAACGATAAAACAACAAACATAAGCCGGCACCAGGAAGGTGGGCTAGCGCCTGGTACCTTGGAGAACCACTATAAAAGATGAAACCATTTTGTATTGTAACGAGTTATGAAGAACCAGTTATTAAGAGCTGGTTATTAAGAACCACACATTTGTAAGACTACGAAATAAATCAATTGTTAAAACGTTGTGAGCGTATTTATCCCTTCGGGGAAGGCAAGGGTGGTTACCCACCAAGGGGTAGCCACATTTGTAGAATGTCACAATGGTGGAGACGCCGTTATCCCGATGGTAAAAACTAGAAGCGGTTCAAAATTAACATCACCGACAACGGAAGAAGAACCCAACCAAGTCATAATGTCTAGCAAGGAAAGCGACCACGAAGAAGAAAATAGATGACGCAACAAAGATGAAAGAAGCAGAAGCGAAGAAAAAATAACAAGAGGCGATCAAGCAGAAAGAAAAAGAAGCGACAAGGAAGAAAGAAGAAGAAGCAACAAAGAAGAAAGAAGCAATCTAGAAGAATTTTTCATCTCAATGGAAGATGGAGGTGTGTCCTGTCTGCTGACAGAACCAGAAAAAGATGGAAAGATGTCAATTTCCATCAGATCTAGCGGCAACAATTGGGCAGAACGACTACAGGAAGGAGCCTAAAGATGAAAAAATTAACGTTTCGCAACATCAGGTACTCGACCTATGGTCAGAACGTATAAGGTATTTAGTATAGTTATTATAAGTGCATGTAAAGTGATTTGATAAAAAACGTATTATTCTAGGCTAAGTAATTTAAATGTAGGCCAGCATTACGAAAATGAAAACATTTATATTTTCGCAGAATAGAGTGCAAAGACATTTTGTATAATAATGCCTAGTCAACAAATAGAGGTCAAGTGTACGTGATGAAATGTGACGCCAACGCCACTATGCGAATCGAATAAATGTTTTCAAATAAAAATAGATGTTTGTTATTAAACAATTAGGTGTGTGAATGCAACAATAATAAGAAATCTGCAAATTGATGGCAGTGTTTATCGTAACAAAATTCTGCTCTGATAATTTTATGAATGTTTTAAAGTTTCTTGGGACTGCAGCGACATTTTGGATAATGACGCTTGCAGATTTCATGGCCTGGGCGGCTATGAAATGATAATGGTACTGATTAATCAGAAGAATTAATCAGGAAATGATGACATAATTAGGAGAATTATGGAAAATACTTAGTTGAAAAGTATATAAGAGAAATGGAGGATCACGTAAAATGTCAGAAGCAGATAATTGAGACTATCAGCACCAGAACACAGATTTTAAACAGGCGGATGAATGTATTGATTGATGTATTTATGTATGTATGAAAATGAAAAGTATTTATAGAAGTATAAGTATTGTTTGATTTTGAATATGCGTTGTTTTTTCAGAGTTATGTTGATAGGGTGTAATTTTTTTTATGTACATGTACTCCTCTCTTTTATTGTGTGTTCTCAGATACCAAAGGAAAAGTTCGAGCTTCTTGGTGGTGCAGTTTGTTGCATCAGTCAGCCCATTGTCACTGACATTGAGGGCAATGTCTTTTTGTAGAAGGGGGAATGTCACATACGGTTATTCAGAGCATAAAACATAATCAATCGCGAGGTTAGTTTGTGTTTTGGGAACCTTGTTCTAGGAATGTGCAACGATAAAACAACAAACATAAGCCGGCACCAGGAAGGTCGGCTAGCGCCTGGTACCTTGAAGAACCACTATAAAAGATGAAACCATTTTGTATTGTAACGAGTTATGAATAACCAGTTATTAAGAGCCACTTATTAAGAACGAGTTATTAAGAAGCAGTTATTAAGAACCACACATTTGTAAGACTACGAAATAAATCAATTGTTAAAACGTTGTGAGCGTATTTATCCCCTCGGGGAAGCTACCATCTCCGCTACAGCCCCATAAGAAGATGCGAAGACGTTGATGTGATTACCCACAAAGGGGTAGCCACATTTTAAGAATGTCACAATATTTCGTCGTTCACAGTTCCCCATAGAAAATTGTCCAGAGGACTAAAATAATAATAATAATAATAATAATAAAGGTCTTTATTGAAAGAAAAGCAAAAATGCAAACAATTGTACAAAATTATAAATTCTATAGGGCGAGGTTCAGTCCGAGGACTGATCTTCCACCTAACCCTAGACATATACATAAATCCTAGACATAAATCAGGGGATCTAGCAGAACATTCCACCAATCCAGCGATTTGGAAATTGTTGATTCAAATAATTTCGTACAACTGCAAAGTTTGACTTGTGTGGAAGAAAAGAATGTCGTTGAAAATAAGCCTGCAAATTTAGATGAGCTAGCTTTTTATTTAAATGCTAATTTAAAAAATTTTGGCCACATATCGCATCGTTTCTAAAATAGCATTTAAATATTTCCCCGCTATATGAACCCGCTATATCAGTTCCTTCGGAGCGAATTCTCTTCATTGTTGGAAAAGTTCTAAATCAACAGAGAAATCGCTCAACAGCTGCAAAACTTATTTTCTTGAAAGAAGTTGACCAATGTTGGGAGTATTTTTTACTTTCTGCATGTTGTTTTTTTTTTCATGTGGGTTTAATCATTGTTTTTTAATCATAATAGAAAACTTTATTTATTATTTATTTATTTTTCTTTTTGTCATCCTACAACAGAATGCCGTATCTACATACATACATATTTCAGTTTCTATGCAAAAATGAAACACTTGTGTACATTTCACCCTAATCTATCAAAATATTTGTAGGTAAAACACCTTTTTTATCAAGTTATAAGAATAAAACGCAAAAATTGCAAAGAAATAATTTGTTGTTTGTAAAAGCCGTTTTTTTGCCTTAGGACCACAACATTGTTTCCATTTTACCTGTTCATCGTTATTTAATGTTCAAAATCATCGATCTTATCTGGATCTCCTAAAGTACCATTATGAGCAGCAGATTCAAATTATAGGTTTATTTTGTCACACATTTGGAAAGGCAAAAATATTGAAAACAAATAATGTTAGAGTTTGACCAATAACTCTGCCAGATTGTTGTTTTCTAGAGGTTATTTTATTTTTATGTAACAGATAATTGTATGTAATATTGTCAATTGAAGTTAATCAATAGTCTAGAATGTTGCCCGTTGGTTTATTGGGTTAGAAGGGCAAAATTAAACAAATCAAATTATTCGTAGATTGGCCTTGTTATTAATCCAATATTTCAAATAGTCCATGCTAAAATAATACATAAAAATTACACTGAATAATGTGCCCATGAACCGGCGACCGCCACCACTATTTGTTACATTTTTCCGCCGAACCCCTGACGACATCTTGCGGAACCCCGGTTGTGAAACTCTTGAGTTATACCATTAATCATCTCTATAACTGTCATGTTATGTTAACATTACTACTAACGAACTACACGTAGTGATTATTAGTATTATTGCTTTTTTACGGTTTTGAATTAATTAGATCTTTCATAGGGCAACATTAACATGCACGTATCTGCAAAAACAATTTATTGTTTTTCACTTAGTGCGTAGTGAGATCTCTAATATATAACGTGAGCGGGAAGTCAGTAATTGTATTATCATGTTGTTGGAATTCTGCGTCAAAATATTTACGCCACGAATTCTATATCGAGAGAAGGTCGCGACCACGGAGATCAAAACCGAGAATGAAAAGGATATGTAAAATAAATATACGCGCGTTATTTTTGTTATCGTCGCTGCGCATGGTCTCTGTGCACTTACCGCGAGCTATTCATTCACTCCCAATAGATAATATCTCGACTGTATCCTTGAAACTGCCGTTTTTTCTTCTTGACGTTTCTCTCAATAATTCTCTTCGATCTGGATTCTGAACTGACTCTTAATATTATTTACCGTGGACCGAAAACGAATTAATAAATGAATTAATTTACGAGGTGGGCTTACTTAATGGCTCTTATTAAAATGCAGTTCACTTATACCAGATACAACTGCAAAGTAACACACATTTCCAGTATCAAGTTTAAAACTCGACACAGCCTTGCTTACTGTTTTTGTGGTATCATCCACGTCATAGAATACAGCGTGCAAATTGAGATCGCGTCTTAATTACTACGACAAGCATGCATTTGCGGTAATTAGCGGCCACAACAGTAGCGTCGTGCAAGACAGACAACTCACACCCAAAGTGGAGATTCATTAGTATCTCAGTTCGCATCTCACAGTTGTGAAAATTCATATATGTAGGTGACCAGAAGGAGAAGAGCGGCATAAGAGCTGTCGGCCATCCGGTCCGTACAAAATCCGTTGGGGCGTAAAGTGCAGTTCGTCGACCCAGTCACCGTCCACTGCAGACGGGCCGCAGGTGGTGATGTGCAAGGATCTCACCGCTCCACTTGGTTGCTGGTACTTTTCGCTCTTGAATTAGATCACCTCGTTTATTCTTGTTTACCGAGACAATGCACATCCTTCGTGTCGTTTCAGATTGTTTCAAACTTGAACAATTATTATATTCTCATCACATCAACAACGTGTGGGAACATAACTATTATTTGTCAAAATTATGGATATTAATTATTATTATCGGAAAGCAACGTTTGATCAAGCGAAGTCATCAGAAGATTTTATTCCGTACATCATGACCATTTTTTTAGAAAAATGACTAATTTTTATTTTTGGTAGGAGGATGTAACTATAAATAGACTCCATATCTCGTTGATCCCTGAACCAACATCGTGGTCCCTGAACCGAAATATATGTACCCTTATTGTTCACACTCTTTAGCAACTAACGCTTCAGTAGTCAATGATAACGTAACGTAGTGGTCCATCATTGATCTTTTTCCCAGATATCACATCAATCGTTCCGTAAATTTATCGGTCAACTACGACTCTCTATTACAACTCCATTTTCAAAAAGAAATTGCCTCAAAATATAAAAGCGAATAATCACGTTATTGGTACTTTTCAATACATACCAGAAAAATAATGAGATGATTCTTTCGGTAGCTTGGAATGAACTCTAAACTATGATACGAAAAGTCCTGTGATCGTTTCAAAGATCTGTCGTTCGTCTTTTCTTTTTCGAGTTTTGTTTCACAATGACTTTTTTTTATCACAGTTTGAAATTTGGAAATCCAGTTGGTATATGCATAAAGCCACCCAAAAATTTTTTGTACGAAAAACATGTTTTCCATGCCATCAAAAAAAATAGGGGAAAGTGTTATACCTCGGACCAACACAGGTTTACCTTTTGGAATCGCTTATTGCCTCAGTGAAAATGGTAATACCCGTTATTCGACTATAGATGGCAGCCGGTACAAAAGTTGTTGAATCCAGCACACAGTTTTTAATTCAATGTTTGTGTTTTCTTCACCGTACAGGTAAGTATATTATTCCATTATAATCTGATATAATCGAGATTGGTTTTAAATTATATTATTTTGAACTGAGATATTTTGAATTAATGTTGTTTTTACTAGCTAGTACAGTATGTATTTCCTTTAAAATACATAAACTTATTTTATGAAGCTGATAAATTATGGTGCGAGCTTGTACCTTGGACCACCGCGCAACGGTCCCAAGTACAATCGTTTTGAAAACATTTTTCAATATTTAGTGTAACGTTGTCTATGCCAATAAAAATTATTAAATTAACTTAATTAATTACAGATTAAAAATGCCACGAAGTAAGCTTGCTGTGAACAGAGCAAAAGTAAAACACACAGAACTTACCATGTGCTGTAAAAACGACGTTGATTAGACATTTACAATCATTTAAAAAGTCTGATGTCTTAGTGTTCCAGTATACAGCTGCAAATAATACTAAACAAGTTTTTACTGTTGAACAAGAGACATTATTAAAAGATAATCTGCTATCATTATGGTTTGACAAAAAGGGATGTACGAAATTTAGCCTATCAGTTTGCAGTTGCAAACGGAAGAAAGTTTCCCGATTCTTGGAAAAAGTCAAATCGTCTGGTAAGGAGTGGCTTCTAAGACAATTTCTGAGAAGACACCAAGATTTAGCCCTACGAAAACCCGAGGCCACAAGTTTGGCTAGATCAACGTCCTTCAATAAGGCAAATGTAGCAAGGTTTTTCAACAATCTCAAAGAAATTTTATCTCGAGGGAACTTTCACCAGAAAAGATATGGAATTGTGATGAGACCGGTGTGACAACTGTGCATGTTCCGCCCAAAGTTATAGGACCTAAAGGGGGCAAAGGTTAAACAAATTGGCCAAATGACTTGTGGTAAACGTGGTCACAATGTGACAGTTATTGCCGCCATAAGCGCAATTGGAAATCATATTCCACCTATGTTCATATTCCCAAGGGTTAATCCTCATGTTGAAAGGTTGTCCAGTAGGTAGCATCGAGGGTGCCAATCCATCAGGCTGGTCTAATGAACGGTTATTTTTGGAATTTCTTAAACATTTCAAACAGCGTGTAAACCTACCGTTGAAGATCCTATAATTTTAGTTGTGGACAATCATGAGAGTCACGTCACCATCGATGAATTGATTATTGTAGAAAGAACGGCATTATTATGCTAACTTTTCACCCTCACACCAGTCATAAAATGCAACCTCTCGACAGGACTGTATTTGGGCCGATGAAAACTTACTACAATTCCGCTTGTAGTGAATGGATGGTAACGAATCTAGCCAGGCCTATAACAATATATCAAATAGCAGAACTTGTGAGTAAAGCATATCCAAAAGCTTTCAACACTGCGAACATTTAAAAAGTGTTTGAAGTAACCTGACTGTATCCTTTGGATGAAAATATTTTTAAAGAACATGAGTTCTTAACAGCTTCTGTTACCGACCGTTCTTTTCCTCACACACAACCTGAAGAGCAACATGATTCTGCTGTTCCCTCCTGCTCAAATCCTGAAGTTCCTCTGCATAGTACCCCCATCACGCCTGAAATACTACGGCCTTATCCAAAAGCACCTGAAAGGAAAATGCAATTTGGATGACCCAGAGGATAAACACGTATTCTCACTGATTCGATGGAAAGAGAAGAAGTAGCCACTAAAAATCGTGAAAGGAAGTTGAAAATGAAGAAAACAACGACCAAACTACATGTAAAGAAAGCTCCACCTAAGCAAAAAATAGTAGAGTCGGAATCAGAAAAATGTGTTTCGCTTCCTTCTAGTGACGCAGAAGCCGGCGAAAAAACTGCTCAAGAATTATTGAAAGGAAATGTGACTTTGTTTTAATAAAAGTGCCAGGAAAAAAAGTCGTGCCTAGTTTTTTGCTGAAATCATTAACTGTGAGAATGATAATAATGAGCTGATATATTTAAGCAGAGTTCCAAATTCGAACAAATTTTTAAATAATTTAAAAAAGCGTATGATTTTGTACATGAAGACATTATACAGTGCGTTCATTTCAAAACTTCCCACCCGGAATAACTTTTGTCATAATGACGTCACAATATTGAACAAAAACACGTCAATTTTTACTTGAAGGGGGAATTTTAAAACTAGTTCTAATCTAATCATAGGTCCCACACCTTCACCCCCATCCACCCCTACTTTCGATTTTTAGATGGTACTACCTATCTTCATATACCTCATTTTAAAGGGGATAAAAATGTCTATTCACTCATAAAAAAATAAAATAAATCGGATAATCCATTTCCGAGATAGAGTTAAAAGCATATCATTTAATTTTATCGAGGTACCCTAGCTCTCACATACGACAGATAGTGTATTCTGTAAATTACCATGGTTACTATTATGACATTTCCTAGAACACGTTATAAAATCGAGCTTGATCGAGTTATATTCGATTGTTAAAATCTAGTATAAAGTATTTAGATCATTTTAGGAAGATGGTTTATACCTTAGAAGAAAGAGTAGATATAATTCTTATATACGCCGATGAAAATCGCTGTGCTCGTCGGGCGGCAAGAGTTTTCAACGATAAGTATCCCGATAAAAATGTAAGCCATCGTTATGTAATTGATATGGTTCAAAAATTTCTTGACACTGGTTCAGTAGAAAATAAGAAGAACAAGCAACCGAGAGTTATGGTAGAAGGAGCACAAATTGAAGTTGTTGGTCATTTTGCAATGGATCCAAGGACATCTATAAGAAAAGTTGCTGCGCAAACTCAAATATCTCTTGGTTCCGTACATAAAATTAAATAAGTTCTTTCCTTACAAGATGCAAATACATCAACGACTCGCTGAAGACGATTTTGATAGGAGGATTGAGTTTTGTGACACCTTCACCCCCATCCACCCCTACTTTCGATTTGTAGATGGGACTACCTATCTTCATATACCTCATTTTAAAGGGGATAAAAATGTCTATTCACTCATAAAAAAATAAAATAAATCTGATAATCCATTTCCGAGATAGAGTTAAAAGCATATCATTTAATTTTATCGAGGTACCCTAGCTCTCACATACGACAGATAGTGTATTCTGTAAATTACCATGGTTACTATTATGACATTTCCTAGAACACGTTATAAAATCGAGCTTGATCGAGTTATATTCGATTGTTAAAATCTAGTATAAAGTATTTAGATCATTTTAGGAAGATGGTTTATACCTTAGAAGAAAGAGTAGATATAATTCTTATTTACGCCGATGAAAATCGCTGTGCTCGTCGGGCGGCAAGAGTTTTCAACGATAAGTATCCCGATAAAAATGTAAGCCATCGTTATGTAATTGATATGGTTCAAAAATTTCTTGACACTGGTTCAGTAGAAAATAAGAAGAACAAGCAACCGATAGTTATGGTAGAAGGAGCACAAATTGAAGTTGTTGGTCATTTTGCAATGGATCCAAGGACATCTATAAGAAAAGTTGCTGCGCAAACTCAAATATCTCTTGGTTCCGTACATAAAATTAAATAAGTTCTTTCCTTACAAGATGCAAATACATCAACGACTCGCTGAAGACGATTTTGATAGGAGGATTGAGTTTTGTGAGCAGATTACACAGAGAATGTAATGAAGTGAAGTGACGAATCGACATTCTATTTGAACGGGTTTGTCAACAAAAATAATTGTAGATACTGGGACACTGAAAATCCACATGTATTTCGGGAAGACCATACACAATACCCTTAGAAGGTCAATGTGTGGGCTGGTATTCTAGGGGATGAAATAATCGGTCCTATTTTTATTGAAGAAAATCTCACAGGCCAGCTTTATCTGGAGCTCTTGGAGAATGTGATAACTCCACTTATAATTCAATCTATGGAGAACCAAGTTGATGAAGAAGGACGCCAATTCCTCAATGAAGAAAAACTGCATTTCCAACAAGACGGAGCCCCTCCACATTATGCACTTCCTGTGAGAGCATGGCTAATTGAAAGGTTTTATGGGAAGTGGATAGGAAGAAGAGGGGCCCTAGAATGGCCAGCAAGACCCCCGGACTTAACGCCACTTGATTTTTTTCTCTGGGGTCATTTAAAAACTAAAGTTTTCAAAACGCCGCCAGAAGATTTAGATGATCTCAAAGTTCGGATAACCCGAGAGTGCCGGCAGATATCCCGAGAAACATTTAGAAAAGTGCGACGTGCCTTTGAGAATAGACTTTATTTATGTTTAGAAAAAAATGGAGCACATTTTCATCGTTGTTATTAGTTATTTTTACAAAATAAACAGTATCCGAATTATGACGTGAATAATAATTTCACGATGTTGCTTCTTCTACGATATTAAATGCAGTTATCACATTTAAAAATGAAAAGATTGTTTCATCCCCTCTAAATGATGGTAGTTTCATTTGTAAATCGAAAGTGGGGTTGGCTAGCTGTGAAGGGGTTAGAACCAAAATCTATTGGATATAATTAATTAAAATTACCCTTGAGGACAGGAATTTTGAAGTTTCCATTTAAGCTTCTAGAAAATACTGTTTTTTCGGTTTATGAAAAAAATTCTGTACATTTTGCCAATTCGTGCCAAACCGTTATTGGTTTTTTAGCAGAGTTAACTGAAAGCGTGGACCTGAACTTTAAAACTTTTAAGAGAAAAACATGCAAAAATTCTGCAGTGGCATTTCCTTTCTGTCAAAAATAGAACGTTAACTCTTACTTTATTTGTTCTATCTCAGAAACGAATAAACCGATTTAATTTATTTTTTTATGAGTGAATAGACATTTTTATCCCCGTTAAAATGAGGTATATGAAGATAGGTAGTCCCATTTGAAAATCGAAAGTAGGGGTGGCTGGGGGTGGGACCTATGATTAGATTAGAACTAGTTTTAAAGTTCCCCCTTTAAATAAAAATTGACGTGTTTTTGCTAAATATCGTGACGTCATCATGTCAAAAGTTATTCCGGGTGGGAAGTTTTGAAATGAACGCACTGTATGTAAACTGCCATCGCCGCATAGTGACATTGGAACATCTCCTACTACTACGATCTTACGATTTGATGTTAAATTTACTGGTTATAATGTACAATAGCCGCCACCGCCCGTTTATACGATTGCATACTTACCAAGCAATTAAAATAACAGTTTTGTTTTTGTTGAAATGTATTATTATTTCATTTTTTAGTACCTACTGGTCCAAGGTACAACATATTATGGTCTGAGGTAAATGACTGGTATTGTACCTTGGACCATTTGTAATAGTTTGCTTTAATATTTATTTTGCCTACAAGAAATATTTTGAGCCTAGTTTCGAACCAATAAATATTTAGTTAAATGAGTGGTTTATTTTATATCCTTGTGTTTTTTTGTATAAATATTACGTAGAAAAAAGATACCTTAGATAATATTAAAATTGGTCCGGGTACTACACCTTCCCCTATATGAAGCTTTTTTTATAACTTCTTGTCTCAGTTTTATCGGTCATTTTGTTTCTGAAATACATCTAATCTAAGAAATATGGGAACTATAATAACTAAGGCACGTTTGGTTTAATAAGTCTCAATTGATTGAATGAATATGATTTTATTTATTTGATTTAATATACTTTGTTTTTAAATACGACTACCTCATTTTTTTTTTACATCATTTTCATCTGTATTTTCTGTTCTATTTACTCTATTTGTAACATCGAGTTGAGATTAGCATTTAAAAATAAACTTTTTTATCTCCACTAATTCTTCCAGCATTTTTCTATATATATTATATAATAAATATTAATATATAAGTATCAATATAATATTATCTGATAAATTATTTCATATCTTTTTTCTATTTCAGACGACACCGAGTCGATAAGTCAGCGTCTCGTGCAGTTGGCGAAGAAGCAGGGCTCGACGGATAATATATCCGTGATAGTCGTCTTCCTACGTGAACCATCCAAGATAGCGGCGGACGCCCATTGGGCCAACCGCAACGCAACACAACAACTGCTGCCCAGCGCGATGGACACCGGGGCCCTGGACAACGCCAACGCTGCCAACAACCTATTTGGCGGCGGGAACGCAAACGGTGCCGAGATCCTCACCGCCCAGAAGGATGACTTCCTTCTTAACCTCACCGAGGGTTTCAAACAGAACGGCGGCGCTGCTAATGCCCCACCCACGAATGACCCGTTCAGCGCATTCGAAAGACCCGCGAATGGCAAGAGGCCTATTGAGGACTTTGATGAAGATGAGGATATGGGTCCTGAGACTGATATAGACGCTGTTGATGATTTGCCGTCGCCTATGGAGACTAAGATGTTCCATGATAATAGGATGGCTGCTGGTTTCAATCCATTCACTGATATCGACGAGAAGTGCTCGTTTGAGATGGACCTGCATCTCCAAAAGCAACAGACTAGTGATTTTGAACTACCTACTTCACCTAGGGAGGAAACTCCAACACCACCGGCTGATGAAGGTAAGTGTCACTTATGTAGACTTTACTCATATTTTATTTTTACTCCAATTATCAAGATTAATAACCACTGGAAGTTATTGCACTTATTTTGTACAGACCCTGTATACAGAAAAAAATCTGCTATCCAGAAGCAGCATATGCCCCAAGACTAAACACACATGGTTCAACTAAACGCATTCTTGGAGAAATTAATAAAGAAAAATGTAGCCTGGCCCTGCGTCACGGCCGTTCGACACGGCCACATACTACCGTGGTAGAACCTAGATCATACGTATTTGTCAAGTGTTCTCTGGTCATCCGCCAAAATTTTTGCAAAATTCAGTCATAATTATACTGAATATGATATAATACTAACAATCATCCCCAGTGGCGGATTAAGTATAGTCGGTGCCTCTTGGCAAAATATCTTTGAAGGCCCCACCCACTAAGGAAAACAAAACAATAAAAAAGAAAAAGTAGGTATTTTATTTTTAATCGTTTATAAACATATTTATACTAATAAGAATTCTTTCATATAATAACAGTTTGTAATATAAATAATAACAGGGCTTTAGAATATTTTTGTAGGGTTTTGATTTTGCAAAAAATAGAGATATTATTAGGGATAAGGCATTTAAACGGTGTTGTGCCATTACAACCTACTTTTGATTTTTTTATTAAGATGGCGCTAAAAATTGAGATAGGCATGGTAATATACTTTATGACTTTTAATAAGATTAAATTAGGTATTTATTCATGGTATTTCTATTCAAATAATACAAAAGATAATACAAAATATATCCGGCGCAATTCTGTCGGTAATTATTTTAATGGTTTGGACCAACAACGCTTTGAGTCAGATGTATCAATGTTAGCATTGACCCGACGTGAGCAACTGATGACGAGCTGCGCTCGAAATCCGGATATTGCCCAAAACATAATAAATTATTAAACTTCATCGAACCTAGAATGTTTACTCATTATGTCATTATGACATTTCCTTCGTTATAAGCTCTTTTTCTCAATGTGAAGCGCAACATGATTAAATTGAATTATTTCATTTTTCAACAGATTGATGGAATATTTTGGTGGATTTGCTTAGTAGGCCAAGCAATAGAGCTACAAATGATTGCTTTTTTAACATAAAGACTAACAGGAAGCTGTCTGTGCCACCATGTGCAGGACAGTCCGTAGTATATTCCCACTATGTTTCCAACTCGAAAACGCCATTATTTAGTTTTTTTTGTAAACAATTATCAACAAAAAATCGCGTTTCCTTTTTCCTTTTTTTGAGTATATTCAGGTTGATATTTATCCTACTTTTTCCAACAATTACGCCTGCATATGTCAACATTTTCTTAATTTATTTCATTCCATGCATATCTTGCTTACTATCAGTCTTTCAATAATTTTTTGCTATACATCAATATAGAATTAAGATCATTATTCTTCTATAGAGTGCAGTGGGGCATGCTTTCATTACGCACGCAAAATTATGATCGAGTCCATATAATGAGACGTCTATAACAATGATTATGTTTATGAAATCAGCGGATAAGGCGTATTATAATGTAATGACATGTAAACAATCCAGTACCGACCACGTAGGAATATATTTTTAACGAAGGGATCGTAAAACAACATAAATAATAAATGACCACGCAAAGAGGTATTAACATACATTGGCAGAAATTCATGTGTGCGCAGACCGTGTTACCGTGTACGGGATATAATGATAGCTTGGTACGCCGTTGGTAGGTCCATTACTGCATATCCTTACTTATGTACGGAGGTAAGATATACTTGCTTCTTTTGATTATTGGTATTTTGTTGTAGATTACATGCATTCTGCTCTATTCTGTTTATGTTTTTAGGATAGTGGGTTGATTTGCACAAATTCACAAATTCCAGCAATTGCCAATAAATCTATTAAAAGTAAACATTTTTATTTATATGAACTGAACCATAAAAAATGGTCTTCATATTATGGTATAGCTTTGCATACTCCTGAATGTATGCCTACAAATTGCAGGACACGTCTAATAATTATTGTGGTTCCATTTGGCTTGTAATATCACAGACGTCCTAATCGCCTAACTTTATCGGGCACCTATACAACGAACATATAATAAGTAATCTATTCATTGGATTCTAATTTTTCTTTTCATAAAACATTAGCCAACGACACATTTATTTCAGCCGTCATGAGGAAGTCAATTATTGATTTACTTATTAAAAGAGATAATATTACTGACCTAGACCATTATCAGTAACAAAACTCGTAGGAGGTCAATACTTTGAAGTATTGGCAAACATTACTCTGATACGAGATATGATCATACTTATCAAAATAATGATAAAACTACATAAATAGGAAGGACTAGAACTATTTCAAACAACTGAATCCATACTGTATCAAGTGCCTGACGTTAATATCGTCAATAAGTAACAGTTATAGAGAGCGATCATAAATGCTTAAAGATAGTTTGAATTTGACGCTGTACTAATAATAATAATTATTATTATTAATTATTGTGATTGGTCTAGCATGGTGTTACTAGATATTCGGTGGAAAAATTGAAACCATCCTCAGCTATTTATAATCACTCTGTACATGCTGTTTAACGCACTTGTACTTGTACTCTTCCGAGTTACGATACTATAATAATTCATTCTAGGGTAGACTAACGAGCGATAATGTGTTCATAATAAGTACTGCATTAGCAACGCACCATATCGCCAACAGCTTCCACGTTAATTATCGAAGAATTATGTCGAAAGCTGGCGAATTAATAACGTCAGTAGGCTATAACACATATTCCCGTTATCCAATCCCTTTATTATAAAAGTTATCGCAACTAGTTATTAAATAAACTACACAGCGGAGGTGTATGCTAGGCAGTGAACTCTAATCAAACTGGAAGGGACGCGCGCTTTACATTAGCTGGCGAGATTGAGGCAGGCGCAAGCAAAAGAGACAGAGCGATGATGTGGGGTATGTGTAAGGTGACCAGATTTTGATTAAGGCAAAGCGGGACATAAGCGGGGGGGTAGTAATTAAAGCCAAATACGTTATGCGTTAGAAATCGACGTATTCTGGGTTTTTTAAAAATATATATTTGTATTATCATGTGATTTTGAGTTAGGTTGGGTACACAGAATTTTACGTTTTCGTGATCCTGATGAAAACATAATTATAACACACCAAAAATTGTAGAGCTTGTTTGCTTTACCATATTTATTTCATCTAGATAAATGTTTGAAATGTGTTTTTTTTAAGGAAAAATATACACTTTAAGCGTCATGCAGTAGACATATTTTTTTAATTGGTTAATTTGTGATATATTAGGTCCATAAAGTCAACTTTATATCGACTTTTTTATAACTGATTTGAATTGTAAAAAAACTCAATTTGATAACACATTGTCAACTTTTTGAATTTTGATTTAAAAAAAATTGTCTAGACACCGTAGTGTATCTATCTTTATTTAGCCTTTTTTCAATATAATTCACTTTATAAATTTTAACTCTTTTCCTTACCATAATTTCTGCAATATAAGTTATTTGTTCAAAATAGATTTAGTAAATATTTATATAGTAATATTTATCCAGAAATAAATATATTATTGCCTCTAATGACTTGACTTATTTATATAAGGTATACACAATGTGTCCCAGTATAAGATTTAAGGGATCACCTAAATGCTACATTTGTGGTTAAGGTATAAAGAACGACTAATAAATAATTTGAGAAGATGGTAATTCTAATTCAGTGGCCTGAATAATACAACAAAAAAACTCAAGTTGAGAGGTGAGGTCTAAAAAGAGAATTTAAATGATTTTGTCGGAAACTATTAAAGATTAAAAACAAACAAATAGGAAAATATCAAAAATTTCTATTAAAAGTAAAAAAATTCGACATATAGCTGCAATTTAATTCGGTTTTAATCTATGACAGGATAACAATAAAAATAAATCAATAAATTGTTTGTTCATAGGTACATTATTACAACCATAGATTTTCTTCAACTTACTGTCAACAAGATTGGCCGAAAAGTAAGGTAGCAACTAGCAAGACAGAAGTTTATTTACCTCTGAGAGCTACCTATTTCATAAACACTATTAAAGCAAAGCAGTGCGCAAATTGTAAAAAGAAACACGATATCATTTTTTTTATTTATTTATTTATACACATCAATAAGTGTTCTAGTAACCTGCTAAGTTGTACTAATTACGACGTTAAATTAAATATTGTAAACCATGTTATTGGAATACTGTATGTGTATTATTACAGTTTTGTTTAGTTATTTTAACCCAATCATCTTCAGGTACAAATGGAACGTGACTTTATAGTCATTCAGCCGAGAGTATTGATGTTGACAAACTAATCAATATTAACTTATTATTATTATCAATATTAACTTATTTCATTGGGTGTATGGCAGTGGTCGGTTGTAGTTAGCTCCGAGACTAAACTCATTTTTTGGGCAGTTTCGACCAAATTTTTCTACGAGTGTTGTTGAGGGGAGTGTATTAGTAGTGTTTTATCAATCAAATCAAATCGCTAGGGTCGGAGAAGCTGTGTCAGAGAATAAAGTACTAAACGTGGGTACCGATAAGATTCCTAACCTCCAAAGAGTCGATCTGGGTGTGTATCTTTGCGCGGTAGACGCGTTAATAGGCAACTCAAAATACGACGAAATATTGATCCATTAAATTTAAGCGGTAAGTGTGAGCTTAGTTTCATCAGATCACACACCTCACAATTTTGAGGTATTTACAAGAAGTAAAAAAATAGAGAAAACTAGTGCAAAATGAGTTAATCATAGTACTGGTACTAGTAATGATAATGTTAAAAAAATGGACAGAATCTTAGATTCCATGAATAGTATGGCCTTGCAAATGCAAGCTATGTACGCAGAGGTGCAGTTAATGAGACAGAATCAAGACGAGTATAAGTCCGAAATGAAAAAGCTAAGGGAGGAGACTGGAGAGCTAAAAACGCAAAATGCTATGATCAAACTGAAGAACGGAGAGATGATGACAGAAATAAGCGAACTGAAGTCAAAAGTGGAATATCTTGAAAAAGACAAGAAAAAGAAAAACGTAGTCATTTCAGGTTTGAAAATAGATACGGAAGATAAGGCTGAACTGAAGGAAAAAATTGAAGATTTCATTAATGGGAGTCTAGGAACTGAAGTGAAAATTGAATCAGCCACGAAGATGGGGGGGAAGTTATGTCTGGTTGAATTTGGAACAATGCAGGATAAAATAAAGATAATGCGGAATAAGAACAAGTTAAGGCAGATAAAGGAGATTAGAGTTTATATTAATAACGATCAGACTGACCAGGAAAGGAAAATTCAGAAACAATTAAGAGAAATCGCCATGGAAGAAAGGAAAAAGGGAATAAATATGAAAATAGGTTACCAAAAATTAATAATCAATGAAGTTGAGTGGGCATGGGATAAGCAAAAGGAAGAACTTCAGGCCCGATCAGGAGTGGAATCAAAAAACTAAGTAGTAAGGAATCCCAAGAAAAAGAGACCACGAAATTGGCTACGAAAAGGGACAACGAGAAAAATAGAGTTAATAAAGATAAAAGGAGAAAAATGCTTAGAATAGGAACTTGGAATATCAGGAGTATGAGGGGGAGTATGAGGGTGCGATAAAAAATTTAATCGAAGTTATGAAACAGTATGATTTGGATTTATTGTTACTTCAAGAAACCAAGCTAAAGAATACCGATATAAGTAATATAGACGGATATACATTATTCAACAGCGGAGGAGAAAATAGATATTTTGGAGTCGGTTTTCTGGTAAAGAAAAAAATAAAGGATATAGTCGTCGACTTTACAGCAATCACGGATAGAATATGTCAACTACGGATACGTGGAAGATACAGAAAAATTAGTCTGCTAAACGTTCACGCGCCAACAGAGGATAAGGAAGTTGAGGAAAAGGAAACATTTTATGATGAGATAGGACGCGTGCTAGATAAGGTACCGAAGTACGATATTAAGATGGTCATCGGGGACCTTAATGCTAAAGTAGGAAGAGAGGAGATGTATAAAAAGACTACGGGAGCGAAGAGTAAACATTCAGTAAGCAATGAAAATGGTGTAAGATTGATTGAATTTGCAGCTGAAAATAGAATGAAAATAGTGAGTACCAGTTTTGATCATAAAGATATACACAAGATGACATGGATATCGCCGGATGGTTTGACCAGGAACCAAATTGACCATGTCTTAATAGAAGAAAAGCATGCAAGAGCTGTCAAGGATGTCCGAAGTTACAGGGGGGCTGACGCAGGTACAGATCACATGTTGGTAGTAGCAAAGGTGGAACAGCAATTACCTGGGAATGCAAAGAAGATCATGGACGTCAAAAGAAAATACAATATACTGAAACTACAAGATGCAAAGACAAAAGAGAGTTTTAGAAAAGAATTATGTGCAAAGCTGGAAGTCAATCAAACAGCAGTGGGTGTTCAAGACGAGTGGAGAAGATGTCAAGACATTATAACTGAAGTCACAGACCGATGTTGCGGTAAAAAGGAGAAACAAGAGAGCCGCAGATGGTTTGATAAAGAATGCTTAAAAGCTCTGCAATTGCGTAAAGACGCTCGAGTTCAGTTGATCAGAACAAATACAGAAGAGGACAAATGTACCTACAACCAGCTGAGGAGGCTGGCCAAGCAATTGTGCAGAAGAAAGAAGCGAGAACTAATGGAGAAACAGTTGGAAGAAATAGAAGAGTATTTCCAAAATAAAGAGATAAGAAATAAATGTTAAAAAGAAGAAGAGCATTTTTACAGGGGCACCTCAGTACTTCAGGAATAAAGAAGGGCATGGAGAGAAGAAGCTATGCCAACCGAGTGGTCCTGCGCAGTGTTACTACCATTATACAAGAAAGGCGATAAGGCGATATGCAGCAACTATAGGGGAATAGCTCTTCTGGATGTAGTTTATAAAATACTGGCCAGAGTTATAAGAAACAGGTTAAGTCCATACCAGGAAGCTAAGGTGGGTGAATATCAAGGTGGTTTTAAGAAAGGAAGATCAACTATTGACCAAATCTTTGTCATGAAACAGTTAATGAATAACACGTACGAGCAAGATTTGAGGCTTCATTTGGTGTTTATAGATTTCAAGCAAGCATATGATTCAATCCTGAGGCGTAAGCTATTTGAGACGATGGGTAGATTGCAAATTCCAGAGAAGTTAGTGAGATTGACGCAAATGACGTTGCACCAAACTTATAATAAGGTCACATTGGAAGGATTTTTGTCCAGTTCTTTTGAAGTGCGAAGAGGACTGAGACAGGGTGATCCGTTGTCGACGGTTTTGTTCAATCTTGTGCTGGAGGGTATACTGCGAGAGAGCGAGGTGCAAATAGGAGGGCTAATCAGTAATCATAAACATCAATGCTTAGCATACGCTGACGATTTGGTACTAATGGCAAGATCGAGGTTGGAAGTACAGAAAGCTTCTAAAAGACTAGAAGAGACAGCAGGAAGATATGGACTGCACATAAATGAAGAAAAGACTAAGTATATGGAAGTGACGAGAGCAACTTTAGTCTCGGAAGAACCCCTCAAGGTAAAATCGTTTGGAGGAAAGGAATACTGTTTTGATAAAGTAAAGCAGTTTGAATATTTGGGAGTAACATTATCCAGAGACTGTAAGGAGGAAGCTGAGATCAATAAAAGGATTGCGAAAGGTAGTAAATCGGTTGGTGCACTGTCAAAAGTATTTAAGTCTAAGCAGATATCGAGATATTCCAAGCTGCGATTGTACCGAACCGTAGTACGACCAACTGTATTGTATGGATGTGAGACCTGGATTCTAAATAAGCAGATAGAAGAAAAGCTGAACAGATGGGAAAGGAAAGTGCTGAGGAAAATTTTCGGAGGAGTATATTCAGAAGAATACGGTTGGCGACGAAGAACAAACACAGAAGTTATGCAACTATACAGGAAACCTAGTATTTCGCATGCAGTTAGAGGACAAAGATTGAGATGGTTAGGACATCGGCAGGATGAGAGAGGGAATATTTGTAAGGAGAGTTTTTAGCATCGGAGTAGGAGGAAAAAGACAGAAAGGAAGACCCAGGAGAGGATTTTTGGAAGCAGTGAAAGTCGACTTATCAACAATAGGAGCACTGGACTGGAAACAGAAGTCGAAAGATAGGAAGATATGGAAACAAATTGTTAAAAACTTTGAAGCCATGGGCCTTGATGGCCTGTAGTGCTGTAATATATTAACTTATTATTATAACTTATAAGTATTGTGGTATGTAATTATTGTATACCTATGAGTAATTTATAATTTTGTTTGGACCAAATAAGAACAACAAACATATACTAATAGAAAATGTACAGCGTGTCCACTAAAATTTTAAAATCTTCCTAAAAGCAGGACATTTTGAAAACACCGCGGGACGCGGGACAAAATGTGAGAAAGCGGGACTGTCCCGCCAAAAGCGTGACGTCTGGGAGTCTATTCTCGTCATCTTTTTGAAGCGAATGCGAGACTTCTCGAATGGTTAGGTGGACGGAGTGGGGATATCAGCGGTTTCCCTCTGGAACGTATCTATGAGCAAATTTACTTGTCGCTAAGTACAATAGCGCACGCGCCACGCCCATACAAACGTATCTATGAGCAAGTTTGCTCGTCGCTAAAAGCAATAATGCACACGCCACGCCCATACGAACGTATCTACGAGCAAGTTTGCTTGTCGCTAAGAACAATAACGCACGCGCCACGCCCATACGTTCCAAACACAGGGCAACCGCCGATATCCCCACTCTCACTTAACCATTCGAGAAGTCTCGCATTCGCTTCAAAAAGATGACGAGAATAGACTTCCTGGTCACCTTAGATATGTGTCACTGTCTAACTACCGTAGGTAGATAGCAGAACGCTGTACTGTTTTTTTTTTAATGAAAACGATAGCTCAAATAAAAATGTCAAACCGCATACGGCCATGGCACCGTATGAGATAGAAAGAGATGGCTACCCCGCCTCACTGCGGGTTGTATATCAAATGGATTTGTCTCACTTATTTACAATGTCGGATCCTCTCCATTTATACGTATCTATTTACATTTCACTGATGCTAGGCCTATATAACAATAAAAAGCAGCGCTTTCCTTATACCGTTGAATGTTTCAAGATGCTATAAGATATCCAGCGCTAGAAACAGGATGTCAAAAAGTACAAATAATTGAAATGGTTTTTCATTAGTTATAATATTCTTATACTGGGCTAAATCGGTATTGGGACGTGCATAGCGACCGTGAAAGGGAATTACTCGGGTTTCAAGAACGCCTAAAACGTTGTTGGTAATTTCCTGTTACTATTTCTGACCTATCTTCAAATAGCACACATACATGTACACAGCCCTACGCTCTCGACAAAGAAAGACGCCAGGTTTAAGGTGTATCGTTTGCAGACGCTCACGAAACCATTCCATTTCTAATTCTGACCTTTAGGACTCCATGGGCTATTATTGTCTTGTCACGTGTGCCATCGTTGTTGCAAACACTAGTACTTTTCAAATTTTACACAGACAAGTGCTTTAAGACGATAATCTGCTGGTTACAAAGTTTTGGCTGGAAAATGTTCATTTTTAAGTAAGTTTTTGACTAATAATTTTTAAGTTGTTATATGGTCTGTAAAATAATGTTGATTACTACTTATTGAATTAACTTATAGTATTATTAAAATCTAATCCTGTACTTATTTGGCTTCTAATTATTACAAGGTAAAATTTTCTAAAATTGCAACAATAAGCATGTTATTCACTCAGGTCCAAAGTCACAGTGACATAGACCAATTAAACCAATTATCGAAACTAACTCAATTGATAAAAGATACTCTTCATTGTAGCGATCTATGGTTTTGTCCGTCAATAAGAGATACATGTCACTATGCGACTTTACTGCCTGCGTGTATTAGTATCCAAATCCATGGTATGACAAACCAACCAGAGATGTTTCTTTGTAAGGTACTGGTATCTATGCAATGATAAACAATAAACAAACTTTATTTCCTCTTTAAAAAATATAGCACAAGGAAGTCAAAATAACATGACTGATTATTCTTAAATAATATAATAAAATCAGAATAAAATCAAAACAAACCATTGACCATGCTTAAAAATTGGTAACACTTTATCTTTGTTGGCAGAGCACATAGTCCTCAATAGAGTAGAACGCATTTTCAACAGGTAGCCGACTGCTTCAATGTCCTAAACGCGGTTTCCACTCGGAAATCAATATATCATTGACTCAGACCGCGGAAGTCTACAATCTAGATAAGTAGCCGTCTTACAGCTGCTTTGAATTTACTTAACGGAAGTGACTTAACATCGTCTTTAAGTATATTAAAAACTCCGAGAAGTTGTTAACCAGTGGTATGGTATTATTAGCTGATTACTGAATCTCGTGTCATGGGAGTGGACGTCCTACTAGATTATCTTAGGGGTGCTGACATCTACCAATAAAATTGTAAGATATTTCTAGTCTGAAAGAGACCGACTTCAACTTCTTACACACTACAGTTACATTATACTCCAAATTCAGGCTATTACCTATGTATACTCCCAATAGCTTAATTTTTTATTTTTTTTTTTTTATGAAATCTAACATCAAAGAATACATTTTGAGACTTTTCCTCGTTTATCTTCAAACCTTTTAATTTAAACCATTCTTGTGCTTCCTTAACTGAATTTGCACTGCCGTATCCAAATAAGTTTGATTAGCGGCCTTATCGATAATGGTTGTGTCGTCAGCATAGAGAACTGTACTGGAGGTAATATTGGTAGCAAGATCATTCACGTATATAATAAATAGAATCGCTCCAAGTACAGACCCCTGAACAACCCCATGAGATGTGAGGCGCTGAGAGGATGTTATCATTTACTGCAAATAGCTGTCTTCTACCTGTCAGATAATTATCTAAATATCTGAACTGGTATTCCTCTGATCCCGTAGTACTCTAATTTGTGCAGTAAGATTTTATGGATAACGCAGTCGAACGCCTTGGAAAGATCGAGACAAGTAGCTGAGCATTTGTTTGCTTTATCATATCCTATAACAACATTTTCTGTCAAATTTATGGGAGCTTTTATGGTTGATCTGTTCTTTATATACACACGAGCTAGATTCTAATTAGGAACTATGAAGAATTGCACAGTTATCAGTGTAATGATTGTGCACTGGTGCGCTAGTGTATGGATTTAAACACGGGCGGCAAAAGAGGGTCGAAATCGCAAGGATGTGAGTGGTACACATTGGTCTCTTTTTCGTTTAGCCTGTGTTGAGGAGGGTCGTGCTGACCATGGGCCTTATGGGCCAAGCTCTATAGATCTGTATTGTGTCGTTGGGTTCTCCGTTCTGAGACCGTAAGTTAATTAATTGGATTACAATTGTATTGTTTAAAGTTCTGTTGTGCCCCTCTGCTGGTTTTTGATTAAAATAAAAATAGTTCATATCTGGTTTAAGTGCATACCGTCACATTTTTTATTTAACTTGTAAATAAAGTGAGAAATGTTGAGGGATTTTATTTGTGTGAAGCCTTTAGCTTCCAGTGAGTTTTGTATTCATAAATAGCGGTACAATTTTCTCCGACAAAGTTTTGAGAAAGATCCTTGTGAACCTTTGTTAGATAGAGTCAGTTAGGCTGGTGATAGTTTCTTTTTAGCTGAGCCTCCATGTCGTCATATAAACAACAAAAAAGTCAGGAATGGGTGGTCTGTTAGTGTTACGCCCTGTATAAGGTCGTATATTTCCTATTAACGTAGCCTGCAACTTCCTTTTTTTCCTTTTCAAACAACTTCCAGTGGTTTCTTTCTTGATTCCTATCGTTCTACTTCTAAAAACTACGTCTTCTATTTATTAAACATTTGTAAATTCTGTTCTCCTTTCTTTTCTTCTTTCATTACTTGTATGACGTAGCCGACACATTCCACTGTCTTTTCTGTTTTTCTCAAAACGTGGCGTTTTTTACCCGCCTCTACTACTAATTCTAGTTGAAATTATTTTTATATTTACCGCTTCTACTTAAAACGCATGAAAATTTGATATGAACATTTGAAAAAGATTTGAAAATATTTCAAAACCCAAAGTTTCCTTTTAGTCATAATTACTTATTTCAATAATTTCTCTAACCAACACTGCTCCAGTCCCATCCTTCCTGTGTATAAATCACTAGTTACCATATAAATCATTGAATATACCATGGACAACGCTAGACCTACTAATATAACTCACCGCAAGAGGCCAATGGTTTGGCTATGCTAAATAGCACAAGCCATAATTTGCTTTCCAGCTAAAAATGGCGAACCCCCATAGGCAACACAGCGGAATTGAAACCATTAGCATATTTGACATTTGAACGGAGAACCACACCACAAGCTGAACCCTATCTCTAGATGGCATCCCGCAGTTGCCCACCATTGCACGTCTCTGGCATACCGTGGAAGCAATAGCGCTTTTAAAATAATTACTTCGGAGGAGCGTGACGTTGGACTGTACATTACCGTGCTAGGAAGATTCCACGTTGCTGCATTTGCCATTGACGATAAAATCTCAATTTGTACTGAGGTGCCTCCGCTCGCTGATCAATTTGCGCCACAAATATCTCCATTATGGCAAGGTAATGCTGTGCATTAGGCAGCGGTCACCCGTGACCCCTGTTGCGGTTTCGCATTCTTCCAAGGTCACGGAGGAGGCAGCAGAAATAGAGGAGGTGTCAATTGCTTTTAAGATAGTGGAAAATTTTAGTTGATATGTTGGCCTACGTTAGTGGTGTCCTACGATAATACAGAGTGAAGTTAATGCCTAACATGACGTAAGTGGCTAGCATTTGCGCAGTGAATGTGTTTTACTTCAAGTTACTAAAATAGTACCCAATATTCATACGCGCTCGTTACTTTGCTGGAAGGTAGAGGTTTAATTTAAATATCAAATTGGTTGGACTTTCAAGATAAACTGTTTCCAAACGAATGCGCCAAGATGTCTTATGAAACGAGTGTATACGGTATTTTTCTACATTGAGTAAGTAATTCAATTTTATAAAAATTTGGAAATGACGGTTGGGATATGTAGCTGTAACCATGGCTATCGTCATGTAGCAGTGTCACAATGTGTTCGTTATGAAACCAAAGTAAGAAAACATACGGCGTATTCAGGCGTATTCTCGCGAGCATACCCGGTATGTTGAAGTATGTTGATACGGTTACCTGTAGTAAGTGGATGACGTAACCATTTGCTTACTTTCGGTTAAATCGCGAGAATACGAATAGTTAGTTGTGTCAAGTTAGTTATGTCAAGTGACAAATGTATGGATGGTGTAGGTAGGTATGAGCTGTTTTCCAATTACATGTATTACGCACTCATTACGTTTAACTCTAGCGTACGATGGGGCAAATAGCGCTGGCCCGTTCGGTATCGTAATGGGAACGTGTCAAGAAATGTCGCAACGCGGCAACGTCAAATGAGAAGTGACATAACCTTTAAAAATAATAGAAACCTTCAAGGGCTTCGTCATAGTCCTATTTATTCAAATATATCGAATATGTTTCAGTAGCTAAAGGTCTTTAACAATAATGTGCGAGATTAACCGAGTAAGGGCCGATCTTACAAAGAACGTTATACCATGGTATAACTAAATATTGTTATAACTACCAGTATAAGTTGTTATTACTATGACAAAACAAATATTTTAGCCAATGGGAGGCGGAATAGCACTATTTATACTGGGAATAACTATTCCACTACTTATACGTACACTTGTAAGATCGACCCTAAATCCATTTATACAATGAATTTTACGTTGTTAACAAGTACTTAACCTATTACAAAACAACAAATGTCACTGATGTCAGTTGATCGGTGCTACAAGCCGTGGTATGAATATAAAGGTATGATTAATTTTTGGACGAATTTACGACCGCTACTGCGCAGGTGATATGTAGACAACCAACATTGCATATGTCAAACTTAGGGGTTATGCCACTAACAATTTATACAATATAACAGACAAATGTACTTGTATAAAAAGAAAACTTTCAAGTATTTGCATTATGTACGCAGAAATAAGCATAAATAAACAATAATTGGTTTGGTACTAGTTATGTTTACGTTATTAGGGGTTATGCCACTAACAATTTATAAAACATAACAGACAAACGTACTTGTATAAAAAGAAAACTTTCCAGCATTTGCATTATGTACGCAGAAATAAGCATAAATAAACAAAAATTAGATTGGTACTAGTTATGTTTATGTTATTATTCTTCAACCATGCAGCGCGCCCAGCGGATATTAACGTAACGAAGATTCTCGCAGATTATCATCCCCACTCCACATGAGTATGAGCATACCTCTAATAATAATACCACGCTACAAGCACCTCTCAAAAACTAGGTGCAATAGGGGAAAGGGGAAGGGAGACTTTCGGCGACTTGCATCAACTGCAAATTGCAATAGGAACGCGCTCCCATTGGCCCTAGAGTGCGCCAGGGTTCGTCAGAGCATAATTGGAAAACAGCTATTGTAACGTAACCTAAATTTTCATACTTTTCAGCAAATTGTCAGCTGTTGATGAGGAGGGTAGTTATTTTGCGTGTATAAGTAAAATGTTGCACTTAAGCAACAAACAATTTGTAATAATGTATAAATAAAAAACCGGTTTCCTTTGTATTATGGAAGTATATTAATCTTAATGCAATTTTCTACTTTATACCAAACTGAACACACTCAAACAAATATTTTTACTTTATCATACGCAGTATGTAAAGTATTGTAATCGTACCAAAAATTTTTGAGATTTTAGCGGAAATATGTCTTTTTGGGTCACCTGAACATTTTTGACCAAGGTACAAAAGATGTCTGTGTGTGTGTGTGTGTACCCGTTTTTTGTGACGACGATTCCGGAGAAACTATTAAAGGTATCGGGACAAAACTTCATATTTAGAAGTTTCATAACCAAACAGAGCTGAAAAGCTTTCTGTTGAAAAGGGTCCAAAGGAACTGGAGGTTTAGTCTTAGCATTTTTGGAAGATTTTGCAAATAAGCCGCCATTTCTGGAATTTCGTCGAAATAGTTAAATAATAAATTAAAGATGAGGAAATTCTGAATAATTTATGACTATGACATTTTTTGGTACAATCAATAGTATAGTTGCATGAGCAAATTCTATTTCATCGAGATCGGTCGTACTGCATTTAAACTAGTAGCCAGGATATGTCAGAAATTATGATTCTAATGACAGTAGGTAATGTCAGGCTAATGTTTTGACATGATTTTGACAACACCTACTGTCAATATAAGCTGCGTTCGGATATTGTACACCGTCACTTTTTACACCCAACGGTGTAAAACGGTGTACAATATCCGAACGCAGCTTAATCGACATAATATCTGTCTAGTTCTACTAGTTTTATTTTAATGCAGACATAGGCGATCTCGATCAAATAATCTCATGCAGTTAAATTATTAATTTTATATATATGTAGTATGATAAAGTCATGTGCCTGGCCACATCAGATTTTTTTTACTAAATACCAAGTATGACATAATAAAATTGCAGAAAGCTTCAGCAACTTCAGGTTATTTTTCACGTAGGTTTCAAATACTTCAATACCATAGAAACTCTCCCTGACCAGCAGTTCCTTCAACTTTCTTTCGAAGGCCCCTAGGGTGTTTTGTAGCCTATTCTTTGGAATCTTATTAAAGAGATGATGATATGTCCTTGGTTGACGTTGTTATGGTTCTATGGTACGGCATTGTAATATCTTCTGCGTTCATGAGACTCCGCTGGGTTCCTCATATAATGTTATAATATGGAACGTGGGCTAACAATATTCATAAAGTAATCTTTTTCACAAATGAGAAACTTTTTCGAATTGAGTGTCATTATGTGATGTTTTGAATACAAGTCAAATTGCGTTTAATGATCTAACAATCATATGTTACTTTTGCTTGTATTTTTCCTACAAGCTTCTACACAAACTAGGCCATTAATAGTTATTTAACCAAATGTATACCTTAAGTAAAATATCTTTATAACAAAAACCAGTACATACATAAAACGCAAGATACTTGCGTATGTCTGATACCAGTGAAATATAAATATGTACATAACATACATATAACTGGAAAGGACGCGACATTGTTAATAAGTGAGGCAAATGCATTTGGTATGCAACCCTCACTGATGTGGGGTAGCCATCTCTTTCTATCTCATACGGTACCATAGCCGTATGCTGTTTGACGGTTTGACATGTTTATTTGAGATATCGTTTTCACTTAAAAAACCTACTGCATTCGGCTATCTACCAACGGTAGTCAGATAGTGACACATACCCATCATCGTTTTGTCTCTTTTACTTGTGCCTGTCTCAAATCTCGGCAGCTAATGTAAGGCGCGCGTCCCTTCTGTTAGATTAGAGTTCACTGTCCGACGCTAATCTACGGTATGTCAAACATGGACGTTGATAGAAAAACATCCGAACAAAATAAAAGTATGCCCTTACTGAATTGAACCCTTACCAGGGGTATAGCCTCCTCCTTAAAATGATTTTTTTACAATGCTTTTCTTTGTTATAATTTCGTGCAATATGATTTTCCTAAATTCTTCCCTAGCTCTCTCTCTATCCCTAGCCATCCTCATCCATGTCTGACCAGCAATCGCAACAATGTTATCGTGCCACCTTCTATTTTTTTTTCACCTATCGTCCTCCATTCTTTCTACTTGACCACCCCACTCCTATTGTCGTTCTTATGTAATAGGGTATTTGACTATTATTGGAAAACCATCTTAGAGTGTTTATTCCTTCACTCTACATTGGAAATGTATTATTTTTTGTAATTATTTCCTCAATATTTCATTAAAATCAGCGTTAAAAATTGAATCACAAATAGTCCCGCCAAAACGATACTTTCTGTTGTGTGACGTCACCGGTTAGTAGAAGTCAAATCGGCCCATATGGTCTGTCAGTGTCTGTCAGCATCGGCCAGCATCGGCATCGTTGCCGTTTGGTAATTGTGTTGTATGATGTGTTGTTTTCACAATTTCTACATAAAAATGGGTTATAAATGGTGTATAAATCCACAATGCAGAGATACGTCAAGAAAAACTCCGGATAAACTATTTGTAGCTGTTCCGCAAGATTTGAAACTGCGAAGAAAGTGGTTGGCTCGTAGAAATCCAAATGAAATAAATAGCCGCCAATGCAAGTGTTTTCTGTTGTGAAGATTACTTCGACATAAGTAAAACTGACTAGAATAAGTTATCTATCGTATTTTCGAACCAGGTATTATCTGATCTGACAGCTTAAGGTTAGGGCTATCCTAACGTACAAAGTTATGCTTACATGGCGCTTTCGTGCTATTAAATTCAAACGGGAGAAGCATAAGAGCGCGTTCGGATAACCCGGTATTGTACGGTGAGAGTGACACTCTGCATAATAGGCGGACTAACGTCATACGGCGTTTATCTGCATATAAGAGAGAGACAGCCGACCCAAGTTATCTGAGCATTGCTCTCCCATACCCTACCCTGACAAACCGAACGCGCTCTAAGCGGACTAACGAATGACATCACTGGAGACTGAGCCAATTACAGACCGTTTTCAATCACGTGATAGGACGTGAATAAAATTCAATTTTAATTTTTGTTTTTCATAGAAATAAAGCATATTTTTTTTTTAAAGTAATAACAAATAGTTTTCTTAAACTGCAATCTATTAGGATGACTATAATACATGCCATATTTTTAATACAGTCAAATACCCTATTATATAAATGTAATTTCAATGCGTTTGAGGAAAAAATGTGCATGATACTCATATACTTCCCTTCTCAAAAGATAAACATGTCTATGTTTGCTACCCATGCAAGTTAAGTCATGAATTGGGACAGTACTCATATCCTTCCCATCTCAAAAAAATAATCATGTCCATGTATGCTAACCATGCAAGTAATGTCATGAATTCGGACAGTTGTACTGCGCATGCTTAGAGAATGCTTGAATTTAAACTGATTACACATTGTAATATTTTCTTAGTAATTATCACTTTTCAAATTTTATACCAGTATTAAGCTTCATTTGTTCTTGTTAATCATTTATAGTTTAATTTGATGCAGTATATTTTTTGCACACCAAACAGCATCACTGGAAACCAGTCAATAATTTCTCACTATGGATCTCAATAAATTCTTTGAAAACCACGTCCTTTCTGTGGACCATAAATACGGCGTATTTAAAAAAAAAGAAGAACCGAAAAACGGTTACGATAACAGAGAAATATTAGTTGTGCTGACATCGACATTGTGCTGTCGGATAAGTTCGCTTGAATAATGGATATTACTACGTAGATAGTCCACCCCCGTTGGTGGTTGAAGCCAGTTGCAATACGGTTCTCGCCCATAGGTGTTGTCACCGTAGACAGCAGTCGACGTAGGAGGGGCACCATTTTCCCACGGGAAACTCTATACGCTCTCCGGGGAATTGCATTACATAGCAAACCGCAGCACGCCACAATATTGCTGCATTTTTCTTTATTATAGTTGTTGGCAACGTGCCACCGGCCGGGCCGCTGCACACTGGGTAGTTCCATTACCGATATTGCTTCCTGACTGTATTTATTGACTAGATAAAAATTAAATGCGCGACTATTGCAGTTAATTTCTTATTTGAGATAATCGTGAAAGAATCAGTTAGTAGAAGGAGAAATAATACAACACCAATTTTTATTTTTTTTTAAATTGCAACGTCCAGTGGTAAAGGGTTATATTACTAATATGTACTCTTTGGCAACGACTATTTGCTACGACCATACGCTGAAAACATAAACAAAGACACAAATGCGAACGTGGATCCTCTGTATCACAACATTTTAAATGCAATTTGGAATAAAATGAGGATGTACTAAAATATGTCTTGAAATCCCATCAAATCACGTTTCGAACGTACTTACCTAAACAAAAACTCTAACTTGGCCATGATCTGACAGTTCTGAGTGTTATAAAATAAAGTAAAATAATGTTCGGACAAGTCTACACGATAAAAAATCATGATTTATATTAGATTGCTATCTTTTCACTTACTGAGACTTCACTTACATTTGAGTTTCTAAACATAATCGATTTTTTTAATTCGAAAAAAAGAAATGGAATCTTGACAGTAATTGCAAAACGGGAGTCTCTCACATCCCACCTGTGTGACAAACTAATAATGGTACGGAAATGGTTCTGTTCTTCGGTGAAAACACCCGCATATTTATAGGCGTTTTCTCGCCAACATACCCGGCATGTTGAAGTATGTTGATACGGTTACCTGTAGTAAGTGGATGATGTAATTATTTGCTTACTTTCGGTTACACCGCGAGAATACGAATAGTTAGTTATGTCAAGTTAGTGACAAATGTATGGATGGTGTATAGGGTGGGTGTAGGTAATTAGGTATACTAACCTAAATCTTCATAGTTCATATGGTTCATTTGTTACCCGTTGATGAGGAGGGTGGCTATTTTTGCGTGTATAAGTAAAATGTTGCACTTAAGCAACAAACAATTTGTAATAATGTATAAATAGAAAACCGGTTTTCCTTTGTTTTATGGAATTATATTAATTTTAATAGAATTTTCAAC
Organism: Aphodius sticticus; assembly: GCA_963966075.1. Classification (NCBI taxonomy): domain Eukaryota; kingdom Metazoa; phylum Arthropoda; class Insecta; order Coleoptera; family Scarabaeidae; genus Aphodius; species Aphodius sticticus. The sequence goes on along the minus strand of OZ014509.1, from coordinate 42,433,380 downwards.
TTTGTAACAAACTGGACACATTAAGAAAAATCTATATTTGCTAAATACCAAGTATTACATAATAAAACTTAAATGTACTGCAAAAATCTTTATCAAAATATAGCATTCTGTTACTGATGGTTATTTTTCACGTAGGGTTCAAATTCTTCAATCCATAAAACTTCTCCCTGACCAGAATATGCTTCAACTTTCTTTTGAAGGCCCCTAGGGATTTTTGTAGCCTGTTCTTTGGAAGCTTATTAACGAGCTGATGATTTGTCCTTGGTTGGCGTTGTTTTGGTTCTATGGTACGGTATTGAAAATCTTCTGCGCTCATGAGACCGCTGGGTGGCCTCACTTTTTCGTGTCTGCGCTGAGAGCTCTTCTTTAGCTTGTGGAAGTTCAAATATACGCCCCCCATAAAAGTAAGAACTTTGTACTTTTTAAACATCGGTCTGCAGTGTGTTGTTTGGTCGGCCTGCTGAACTGTTCTTATCGCTCGTTTCTGTATAGTAAGTATGGTCAACGTATGGCAAGACAGGGTGCGTCTTGCCATACGTTAACCCCAACGAGCTTACTCTAGATAACTGTGACGTCATAAGGTTGTCACGAGAGTGACATACTACACCTTACTACAAGTAACTTTAACTAAAACGTTGCTCGCGAGAAAACGCATTTAGTTATGAATTCAATAGAAAATGGACTTGCATATCTAATTAAATTATAATTCTCAAATCAATATAAATCCATTAAAAATCGATCATAATAGTAGACAATGATTTTAGATGAGACTGAAATTGTTCGGCTCCATCGACCACATAGTCCAATTATTTCAAAAATCAAGTCAATAAATCAATGATTTTCAAATTTATGATTATTTAAGCTTAGTGTATTATTTGACGATCACATAACTAAGGATATAAATCGCGAGAATGAAGTTTATACGCGAGCCGTTGGTGAGCGTGTAAACATGCGAACGATTTATATCCGTTGTTTGAGAGTCGAATACGACATTTTATCTACGACTCATAAATTTCATTTTATATAAAACATTTTAAATGTATTTGTCAATGATGGCGAGGCGAACTGTCACATATCTGTCCTCCACTTTGACACTAGCGTTGTATAATGATGACAGTTCGTTCAAATAATGAAGTCATTATTTCAACGAACTGTCAAATCGTTGATTGAAATTGATCATCAGTTGATTATGACATGTGTAAAACCAAAACAGGTACCAAAATATTACGCGAGTGCGCAAACGTAACGAATATTAACCTAAGTTCCAAAAGTTGTCAGAATATGCGCGGGGATTTCAAAAACCACCAACCTAAAACTCCCAACATGTAAAACTACTAACGGTTCATAACTTTGCTAATGCTTAACTAAGCTAACCCTAAAAATAAACAAAAATTCTTATCTTGCCCTTAGCCTAAGCCGAGCTTAGTTAAGTGTCACATTAAGTGTCAGCGGTGTAGTTGGGGCCTAAGTTATTTATCTATTTCTGTCTCAGTAGGAGTGGTAAAACGCGCTGCGGGATAGGCGCGCTGCAATTAGGGTTGTGCGGTAACACATTGACGCTAAAATCTGTAAAGATATATTTTGTGAGAAATTTCACGACTAAAAAATTGATATAGAGATAATCGCAAAAAAAATGACAAAGATGCCGAGCAAATTTTGTAATTATATTTTCAGTATTTCATATTTACTGATCGCAAATGCCAATACAAAAAAAAATCTACGGTCAGCAAGTTCCTGTATAGTGTATACCTTTGACACCTGGACTATCAGTCAATGCACATAATACTGAAGCAAACATGTGCAAACATGTGCAAAATGTAAATAGAGCGTGCTGTTCCACGGGCTGCCTTTTTAAACAATAGCGAATTTCGTTTCAGTTGTTATCGAAAGGATTTTCAGCTTTCAGCCTTGAGTGCCCCTCGAAAATTAACGCATTCGCGCCTGTAAATCCATTCTGCCAGCACTACCATATTTGTTTTATCAGGGTTTGTTAAATGATTTACTTTCGAGTATTATGGCTCAATCAACTCTTATCAAATATGTGAATTGTTAAAATAAATTGGGGATATGAAAGCGTTTACTAATTGGTGTTTCATTGATTTGTTTAAATTTATTGTGGGTCTCTTGGGAGTTATTATTCAGTATTTAGCCTATTATTAGTAAAATAAAATTCTGTTCTTACTCAATTTAATAATAAAAAGTAAAGTATAAGTTATAAGTCACAAGTTTCAAATTCTCGTTGATCATGTATTAATTTCTGGTTTATGTGTATTTGCCTATTTGAAAGAATATTTTGCCTGGTTTTGTGTTGACTCCAAATGCCTTTTCCCTGCCGTCTTTCTTAGTCATGTACCATGGTCCCTGGGCCAACATAGGTCATGTAAAGGTCTTTTTGTTTTCTTTTAAACATTTTTTTATTATTATCCTTTTGCCAACATAATATATTGTTTATAGCGCTGTTTTTTTAGATCTAGATCATATCCAAGAGGAATATGTTTGCTCGACGAACTATTACCATTATCGCAGATAACAAGTCTCAAATCCAGAACTGCACCCAAGGCATCTGGAGACGTGGTGCCAGTCGCGTTGTCTTGTCGCGTTTCGTTGTCACTGTCATCCGCATACATATATTTAGCATCTCCAGACACTCTTGCCTCCTCCTTCATTTTCTTTTTACTCGCATCGCCGCTCCTCCGTCGCTGCTCGTCGTCCGTCTTGGAGACACATTTATTTTTGAGCACAGAGAGACTCTCTCGGAGATGTTAATGAACCCTCTTTGCCGTCCGAAATAAACCGGCGACGGCTGAGGACCTCGGCGAAATAATCCACAACGAGGAGATAGAGAACAGCAGTTTCGAACGAATGTCTCATACCTGCGGATGGCAGGGAAATACTGTTTAGTGTACCTGTGAATACGAATTTGCGCATGTGATTTTTAAGAGAACGAGTGTCTGTTAAAAGTGATCGTATCGTAGGAGCTGTAAGACTGCCTTATCGAAGGTAAATCTTTGCGTTTTAAGTTTGGATGGTGCTTAAGTTTGCAAATATGTGATAGGTGGAATGGGAAGGGGGATTTGAGAATAAGAGGGGCAAGTTCATCTCACCGGAACGCTGCAGATGGTGCCAGGTTCAAGGATGACGATAGTCATTTTACGCCACGTCTGGCAAGATGGCTTTTTGTTGAACATGGATTTTAGAATACTACTTAATAAGTAAATAAAATAGTATTTTATTAACTACCAGCTATATAAAAATTTATATCATTTTTTTGTAACTAAGAACTTTAAAAAATATTCCTAATAAAAATATTATGGAGGAACCTGATGAATGTTTTGACGCTCCTGATATATTTATTATTATTATTTCTTTATTTAGAAAATTCATTCTTCACAGTTTTGGATGTCCTAGAATAGTCTCAGCCACAGTCAAAATATAGATTTAACATACAGGTTGGTTGCAAAACAAGGAATTGTTACATTTGCTTAAGTGTAAACTATCAGTTTTCCACAATTAAATGTAAAATGTCGTAGAGATAAGTTTTAAAATTTAATTTAATGCTCAGGTTTTGTGTATTTTATATCAATTTTAATTTTAATATTTTATCTTTTGTTCTTATTTTATCGTTTGGTCTTAAATCAGTATTATTAATTAACAACAAATTACGGCAACTGCATTTGATAATGTATTACTGCTAGTGTTAACTGATGCACATCCTTTGTTTTTAGTAAGAAGAAAAGTTAGCAAAAATCAGCAAATTCTTTCTTCAGATTCCTTTACCAATTTTTCAAAAACTGACCAAATTATCCAAAATCAACTACAGGACGGAAAATGTACTTCTCACGCAAGAAAAAATTTTAAGATATTTTTTTGCGAAATATTTTCAGTATTCACGTTATTTAGAAAAAAAAATCAGTACGTTCTAATTTTTCAAATTCTGTTTTAAAATATGGACGATATAGTCTACCGGAAGTGCTTTGTAGATTCGGAAGCTTAGTGTTAATACGCATTGTATCGATATTGAAATTTTTACAGTGGTTTTTTGATATAGTATTACACCTCGGAATGTATCTAAAAGTAATAATTGAGTAATAATAAAAGATTATTTTGTTTATTTTTTAATTACTGCGGGGTAGGATATAAAAATAGGAATGTTTTACGTATGAGTTTGAATTATTTATGGTTTTTACGTGATTGTGTTATTTGTTCGTTTGTACCTATTTTTTAACTCCAAATTGGCACACCACAATAAATTAATCTGAACATAATAGTTATAATGTACACGTACAGCAAAAATGATCAACAAGGACGCTTTTATGTAATAGGGTGATATATAGCACATTTTTACTCTCACTGTGCATTAGATACATATACAGTGTGTCAAACTTAAGAGTGTAACACATTAAGTCTAATGTTCCATTTTAAAATAAAAAGAATATGAGGTGTTATGTCAAGTGGAATACAATTTATGTGTGTATAAAATTTCCCAGTTTCCAATAAAAACCATTTACATAATCACATAAAAGATGTATACTCGTTATGAAGGGTGCAGTACCTAGGTGTGGGCTATTGACACCACACCCTGCATAAGAGGGCTGTTAGACATCTACAGGGTGTCTCAACAGTGCGATCTCGAAAAACTGTGCCTCTGTTAATGAAGATATTTTAAAACTGATTTCACTCATATATACAGAACGCCGAGGCGCACATTTTAAAATTATAAGCGTGTATACAGGTGTTCCATAAGGTACTACCAACCCAAAGTTATGTTTTTTTTAAATGGAACAACCTATATTTCGGCACAATTTTGAATTCCTCGCAAAATTTTACGACAATGAAAAATAACATTACCTACCCTAAACTTTATACTTTTTGATTTATTGGCATTTTTATGGAAAAACAGCAGTCTAAGAAAATGTTGTATGTCTCAGTACCTGTTATTGTGTACGGTTAGATTATGATTAACTAAGAAGCGTTCTATTAGCGTGATTAGCCACCATATCCAAATTGTGTACAGGATGGTCATAATCTGCAACAAAATATAGCAAACAGTTTTTCCTAAGAAAGTTAATTTTTTTAAATGGAACCCCATGTATCTAATTATTTTTTTTAATTCAGCGCTTCGTTCTGCATTAAAAGGTACTAGCACCAGTGCTAAAATAAACAATTGCAGAGATAACTAGTCTTCTTAATAAAAATCGATTTTTCTATCAATTAGTGCTTCGAGACCTACATTAACCATTAAACCAGCTAAGTATTTACTTAAATTACTGTTTTCTCGCATGATTTCATCTTATTTTTAAAAAATCAAAACATTTGATCATATCTGCAATTTAATATTATAATTTGAAATAAAATACTTATAACCCTGCAGGCTATGAAAAACTGCTAGACTAGTTATTAAGGTATCTGTCAGTGGTGGTGATATTGTTAGGTTAGATTTGCCTAATTTTTGAAAATATGGCGAACTTTTCTCAGTAGGAACTAATTGACATGGCGTGGGTTCTTGGCGACATCGTATGGGTTGTCAGCTTTAAACCTTAATAACTTCTTTAGCACAGTTTTTTATAGCCAACAGGGTATAAGTAAAATTTTATTTCAAATTAAAATATTAAACTGCAGATGTGATTAAATGTTTTGATTTATTAAAAAAAGATGACATCATGCGAGAAAACAGTAATTTAGGCAAATACGTAGTTGGTTTAATGGTTAATGTAGGTGTAGAAGCACTTATTGATAGAAAAATCGATTTTCTTATGAAGAAACTAGTTATCTCTGCAACTGTTTATTTTAGCACTAGTATGTGCTAGTACTTTTTTGTGCACAACGATGCATAGAATTCAAAAAAATATTTAGATACATGGTGTTCCATTTAAAAAAATTAACTTTCTTACGAAAAACTATTTGCTATATTTTGTTCCAGATTATGACCACCCTGTACACAATTTGGATATGGTAGGTAATCAGGCTAGTAGAACGCTTCTTACTTAATCATAATCTAAGCGTGCGCAATAAAATTAAAAACAGGTATTGAGATATACAATTTTTCTTAGACTGCTGTTTTTTAAAATAATATTTGGTACTACACACAGAAAAGTGATCTCTCGAACGAAGAGAGAATTACTTGGCTGAAGTAGTTGGTAGGTTCGTATATACGCGAGAGATTATTGACTTCAACCAAGAAATTTTATTTCTTGGAATAATTACTAGATTTAAGAAAGTGGTTACTCTGGTGAAGTAAGTAAACAGTCTTCAATGAAGTGTATATTTTTATTCCCGGTAAATATTTTTAGCTACTTAATGTAAGAATTTTAAAGATTTGGCACAAATACGTTTTCTATTACTAATTAACAAGATAGGCATGTTATATTTACTTACTCGTTCTAAACTGTTGCGTGCATTACATTAAACTATTCTGTGTTGAAACGTTTACTGTACACTATAAATCACAATACACATCCCCAATAAATCACAAGGCACATCTCCTACGGGTACTTCGTTGTTGTTTTGCGTACTAGGTTAGGCTCCTTTGCCTCCTTTACGGCGCCAGCACCACGCGCGGGCGCGCGAATCTTGACAAAATCACGGTGCGCATAAGTATTCCAGAGAAAGGGATTACTTGAAAGAAGTGAGAATCACTTCAGTTAAATAATTGGTGGGTTTTTATTCAGTAAACAATACTTACTTATATTAAATGTCTTATATTTTCTTAGATCAAGTAACTACGCACATGGATGGATTTACTATTACTTCGGTTGAGAAATTAACATTTTTGGGACGATTTTTTTGCCTCCTTTATGGCGCCAGCACCACGCGCGTGCGCGCGAGTCTTGACAAAATCACGGTGCGCATATTTATTCCAGAGAAAGGGATTACTTGAAAGAAGTGAGAATCACTTCAGTTAAATAATTGGTGGGTTTTTATTCAGTAAACAATACTTACTTATATTAAATGTCTTATATTTTCTTGGATCAAGTAACTACGCACTTGGATGGATTTACTATTACTTCGGTTGAAAAATTAACATTTTTGGGACGAAAAATTCAATTACTTCTTTCAATACAATATTGGTTCTTATAAAGAAAGAATTTATTTGTTGACAGCATTTATCTGAGAAATTATTTTACTTATATTGAGTATGTGGCATTTCTTGTATATACCTAGCTTTCTACATCCAAGTAAATATGCATTTGAATCTAGTAAATAAATTCAAGTAATTATGTTTTCTCGTTCCAAATAATCACTATTCTGTGTGTAGGACTTTAATTATCTACAATTTGGGGGTTACAACTGTTTGAAATGCATTTATTATTCGAACGGACATTGTCGCCATTTTTCTTCTGTAGAATCTTAAAAGCTAGACTCAATTCACAATTTTTATGTTCATAATATGGCATATTATGTAATATGATAAATTAACTAATTGGAAATCTGTGAAATGTCCCGTGTGGTATCTAGATCCAACTTATTGATGTTTACAAGTTAAAAAACTTGTGGAAGTACAGAAGTATAATTTTAGTTAATTTTTCCTAAATTTATCCCGCAGCAACCTCTAAATACTTTTCTGTTTCTGTTCATATAACATTTTAAAAAGTAGCTGCTTGAAAACACTAACTTGATTTTGAAGAACTAAGTATTTGACTTTCATCAGACTTTTTCTTTTGACCAAGATGGTAAAATGAACGGTGTGTTCGGTTGGCTTTTTATCCCAAAAGCGGAACGGTAGCTCCGGTTTCCGGTTACCCTACTTTTTGGTGGTTGCAATTTTTGGTGGTGGCAACTCTAAACCCAACCCATGGCCGGTTTTCATTTTGCACCCCCTTGGAAATATTTCTGCGGGTGCCCATGCATCTATATGCATATAGAATGCTGTTTGTTCATTTTTTAACATTCTAAAATAAATCAATATCTCTAGTATAACATTAGTCCAGCGTTATTAAAAACTTAATTATCCATATTTGATTCAAATTAAATTAATGAAATAATATTACTTGTTACGGAACACTTCTTAAACGATCGGTTAATTGGGTTTATTAAAGAAATATGAGAAATCCAAACTGCAATTGCCTGATTTTGTTAACCCAAGTTGAATAAACAAATAGTTAGAATAGTGGTCTTATTTATAGCGATGTGCAGACACGAAATATCAGCTGTTCCAAAGTAAGTCGCGAAAAGGAAAAAAAAACACAAAATTATAACATTTTATATATAACTTGCTCATTTTATAATTTTTTAATTAACTAAATAATTCTCCGTAACAACATATATCTTTTTTTTTGTTACAAATGTCCTAGATACATAACAGGCTTAATTTACATAACTGACATAAATTTAATTATGCAAACATGGGCTGGTCCCTTAATTAAATTACTTTACGTAATAAACTCTTTTTATAGTCCTATATGGTATATCATTTCAACTAATTCGTAAAGCTCCACCCTTTTCATTAATATCCTGTGCAATATACTTGCCATACCTCTGCAGGAGTGTGTGTCTTCCTTTGTTACCTCCTATGTTTATTCGCCTTTGCGTTGGACTCTTGCTTTGGGCTACTAATTATAATTATTTTTTCTAATTACAATCACTACTAATTCAATTTTTCGCAAAAGCAGGCATATTTATTCAATCTGTTGATGTTTTAAAAACCTTTAAAGCTATCAAAAGCAGCAGATCAAGAAGACGTATACATGAAATATTTTTTTTATCCTACACGATGCGAAAATGTCATTTTCGCGTCTCTATGGAGACACGAAACATGCTATTTTGTACTTTGCGTTCGTTATAAACTCATAACGAAACCGCTTTCGGTGTCGTTATGAAAACACTAGATCACAATCTGGCGAGTCCACTCCACGCTTCCTTAATGGTGTTACAAATGTTGAATCAAACTCAATATACCCTCACCACATTAAATGTGGGGGGTATAAAAATCATGTGTGCAGCACACCCAGAAAGTGACTTTTAGGGCCTCAAAAAGTGCCCAGGCTCATATCAAACGTTTAATATTAAAATAAAATTCCTGGGATATCCCGGGAATTGCAAAAATCTCCGGGAACAGTACCCACTACTATGTATATTATGCGTTGTAAATGGCACAAGTATTATATCAAACTATTCCTCGTCATATCCTCGTTTCAGCCGCACATTATCATAACAGTATCATCAAATACTAATCACCAGGTCACATTACGACACGCATAACGTAAGTGCATAATTTAGGCGGTTTACACTACACACATAGACGGAAACCAATTTTAATGATATTTTACTGCACATTCCCAACCTTCTGGCTTTACCATAATACTATAATAACATGACTGCGTAACGGGCCTGTATTGCGTTAATGCTGCTTAACAGTTTTGCATGCCAATGGATCGTGTTTGACATCCTTTGCATTCATTGAGAATATTGTTTGAGTGAAGCCACTAATCGTATGGCTCAGCCAATAAAAACCTGCTTGATGCATCGTACATTCAGTTTGCAACTGAGTATAGTCAGGATAGTAAAATAGCTTAGATTATTGTATTTTTGACAAATTAAGATTTGAAATTGTGTGAAATATTCTCGAAAATTTGTGTGATTTGCTTTGTTTATGGAAGGCAATTCTTAAAGAATCGCTGTAAATTCCTGAAAACCATTTGGGAACAAACTTTTGGGATTTTAGGTAAAAGTGTAAAGATTAAGGTATACTATGAGACCATTTTGAGGTTTCTAGGACAATGGGTTCAGCTGGTATAAATTTGTAAACATTACCAAAATAGCGTTTTTTTGCACTTTCACGCCACTTTTTTCGACATTGTGCGATAGACAATTTTGGAGCACGGATTCGTTTTCGGGGCCATTAATTCTACCCAAAACGCAATTTCATACTCAATTTACAAAAACTATTTTCCCTAAAATTATCAACATTTTACAATTTTCAATTGTCTTTTTTCGAACATTTTCTTATGTAACGCCATAAAATATTTCCGATGCCATTTAGACAATTGATTGACCTACCAAAATCAGTAAGATAAAGAACGGGGTTGCCATTTACAAAAAGTGTCGATGACGTCATAACTCAGTAAGAATTGATGGTCGGAAGTTGTACTTTTCACAGAAATAACATATTTAATAAGTAATCTACATTAAATTTTCTGTTTCAGGTAAGCAGTTGCCATTCCTTCATTATCTAAACGCTAATGGTAAGATATCTAATATTTTATAATATATACCTACCGCACAAAGAGGTGAAATTATCGCTTTATCGGTTTTCTAAAAGATTTTCTTTTATTCAAATGTGCTGTTTAAATTTAAAACAAGTGCTGAACTATTTGTAAAATATTATAATGAATAATTTTAATATCAAAACCAAAAATGTTTGGATGAAATTGGAATTTATTTTTTTTCTAATTACCACAAGTCTTATATCCATTTGAATTATAACTAGTTTTTATCATTTACGTATATGAACTTATTCTTTATCGATGCGGTAAATTTTATACGCTGAATTGACGCCGGAAAAATTCACTGCCCTCCTACCTATTGCTGTTCTAGGATATGGAGGAATAGAAATCAAGTACGCATACGGTGGGGCAGTGTATATTTCGGCTGTCAATTCACGCAGTCGTATAAAATTTAGCTCCAGGTGTGTCCATCTGTGCCGTATATCTTATATTATGTTATCGTATAGGACACATAGATACCAAAATGCCAATGTAGCCAATTGTTAACTTAAATCTATCTAAGATCTTGATGAGAGTCCTGAAGCCGTTTAACTGAAATTGTAGTTAGTTGCTTAAGATAATTGAACATTGTGTTAATGTTACGAAATATTCTATTACAACAAGATTTATATCTTCTAAAAAGTCTCTATTTTTGTATCAGTTGCCTTGCAGTAGTCAGTTATTTCGCGTTAGAAAAAAGAACAGTCATAATAATCTTAAGTTTCACTATAGTAGTTTCGTCCATGTTTCTGTCCTAGTTTCAAAACTAGACGTGCTTGTATGAACTTGGATAATGTAATTCAGAAAAATCCATCATGGTTTTCATACTAGAAGCTAGTTTACCAACTAGGACCGGACCTAGTTTCTCTCCCAAGTATCAAGTTCATACAATCGCGTCTAGTTTTGAAACCTGGACAGAAACTTGGACGAAACTAGTCTAATGTAATTCAAGCTTAAGAGTATCCCAAAAGTTACATTTTTCGATTATTAGGGCTTCTCAAAACTTCATTCGTCCAGCGCAATAAATAAAAAAATATAAACGGGCGTACCTATGGTGTGGGTCACCCGGTATTATTAGGAACTCACTCAATTGTTGAGAATGTTTAAAACGCTCCTCCGACATAGCTTCGTATAACAAAGTACTAAACACTTTAAAGGCACTATAAATTCTCGAAACTATCCAGAGAGAATGGTACAACCAAAAATGCGCACACTAAATGGACAACATTTTAAATTATATAACCGTGTGTATCGATCATGTTTTTTTGTAGTTTTTAAGATTTCTCATATTCAAATTCTACGGAAAAAAATCTGGCCAGGCACATGAATTTATCATACTGTCAATAGAATCAAAATATCTGTTAAATCCTGGCAGCCTAGTTGTAATGCAGATACGAGCGATCTGGATCAAATAGAATGTTTTGATGTGTGCAGTCGGGTTAGCGCTGGTTCGAATAAAAACTGCTACCGCTTCAGTAAATTATTTA
>OZ014509.1:42209191-42416691 GCA_963966075.1 Aphodius sticticus | reverse complement strand
AATGTATGAAGTTACACCGCGGAGAAGTTAGCCATAAAAGATAGCCATAACTTTTTTTTTCGAATTTTGTTATGAAACATATATCAAATGATAGGGGTGTTCAAGTACTATACGCCAGAGTTTTGATCCGAAAATTCATTAAACGGTGTTCTCGGAAATTTGATTTATTTCGCTACGCGTCACCATATAAGAGCACTTGTCATCTCAATAAAGAATTGCCTATAACTTTTTGCAACAGCCCCATAGAGAAACAAGGGATACAAATTCGGAAAGCGCATAAAATTTTGCATCCAATTATGGTATTGGGAAGGTGCTACCCCTAATATCACCTACCGCAATACACCTATAATAGAAGAAATCGGGGTTTTGCTCGACGGCGAACAACCCTTGAATAACGATCATGTCCGTACGCAACCGTCCCCGCCGGCAATCATATGTCGGGTGGTTGTGGCAGGAAAATGTTTATAACTTTTGTAAATATTGTTGCATAACTTTCTATCATTTATCAAATTGTAGGTAATTAAAAGGAGTTCTCACCCTTCGCCGCTCCGAGTTTTGCTTGATGGCGAACACAACTCTTAAATGGCGATAATGTCCGTACGGAACCAGTACGACGGGCAATTATATATCAAGTGGCTGCTGCAGAAAATCATTCATAACTTTTGCAAATATTGTTGCATAACGTTCTATCGTAAATCAAACTGTAGGTAATTAAAAGTGCTTCTCATGCTTCCCCGCTCGGAGTTTTACTCCATGGCAATCAACCCTTAAATGACGATAATGCACCCAGTTTGAAATTGCTGTATTAAAGGCAACTGGCAACTCCTTATCGCTAGCTATCGTTTGCTTTTATTTACTTATCTCCGACGTATAATCTGATATATGACAGAAAATATTTGCAAAAATTATAAACATTTTTCTGCAAGAAGTGACTTGCATGTGATTGCCTCTCATACTGCTTCCGTTCGGACAATATCGCTGTTACAGGGTTGTTTGCCATGGAGTAAAACTCCAAGCGGGGAAGAATGAGAAGCACTTTTAATTACCTACAAGTTGATATATGATAGAAAGTTATGCAACAATATTTGCAAAAGTTATAAACATTTTCCTGTAACAACCATCCGACGTATGTTTGCCGGCGCGGACGGTTTCGCACGGACATTATCGCCATTTAAGTGTTGTTCGCCGTCGAGCAAAACTCCGAGCGGCGAAGGGTGAGAAACCCTTTTAATTACCTACAATTTGATATATGATAGAAAGTTATGCAACAATATTTGCTAAAGTTATAAACATTTTTCTGCAAAAACAGGAATATGTTTGGCGGCGGGGACGATTGCGTACGGACATTATCGTCATTTAAGGGTTGTTTGCCGTCGAGCAAAACTCCGAGCGGCGAAGGGTGAGAAGCCCTTTTAATTGCCTACAATTGGATATACGATAGAAAGTTATGCAACAATATTTGCAAAAGTTATAAACATTTTTCTGTAGAAGCCACTTTATGTGTGATTGCCCGTCGTATTGGTTTCGTACAGACATTAACGTCATTTAAGGGTTGTTCGCCGTCGAGCAAAACTCTGAGCGGCGAAGGGTGAGAAGCCCTTTTAATTACCTGCAATTTGATATATGAGAGAAAGTTATGCAATAATATTTGCAAAAGTTATAAACATTTTTCTGCAGAAGCCACTTTATGTGTGATTGCCCGTCGTATTGGTTTCGTACAGACATTAACGTCATTTAAGGGTTGCTCGCCGTCGAGCAAAACTCTGAGCGGCAAAGGGTGAGAAGCCCTTTTAATTACCTGCAATTTGATATATGATAGAAAGTTATGCAACAATATTTGCAAAAGTTATAAACATTTTTCTGCAGCAGCCACTTGATATGTGATTGCCCGTCGTACTAGTTCCGTACGGACATTATCACCATTTAAGGGTTGTTTGCCATCGATCAAAACTCCGAGCGGCGAAGGGTGTGAAGTCCTTTTAATTACCTACAATTTGATGTATGATAGAAAGTTATGGAACAATATTTACAAAAGGTATAAACATTTTCCTGCCACAACCACCCAACATATGATTGCCGGTGGGGACGGTTGCGTACGGACATGATCGTTATTCAAGGGTTGTTCGCCGTCGAGCAAAACTCCGAGCTTTCAAAGGTAAATAGTACATTTAATTGCCTATAATTTGACGTACTTAGGAAAGTTATGCAATAATTTTACCGTGAGTTATGTTCATTAATACCACTTCTTAGTCGACCGACGCGCATTTCTTGTATTATAAGTGTATTGGGGTAGGTGATATTAGGGGTAGCACCTTCCCAATACCATTATTGGATGCAAAATTTTATGCGCTTTCCGAATTTGTATCACTTGTTTCTCTATGGGGTTGTTGCAAAAAGTTATGGGCAGTTCTTTATTGAGATGACAAGAGCTCTTATAAGGTGACGCGTAACGAAATAAAGCAAATTTCCGACAACACCGTTTAATGAATTTTCGGAGCAAAACTCTGGCGTATAGTACTTGAACACCCCTATCATTTGATATATGTTTCATAACAAAATTCGAAAAAAAAAAAAGTTATGGCTATCTTTTATGGCTAACTTCTCCGCGGTTGAAGTTACGTATTTTTCTAGTCACCATAATATGGATATCCATCAAAAACAATGACTCCATTTGAGTCGTAGTGACTTCGTACATATTGAACGTACTTCTCACAAATTGGCCCGAAAGAATCATTACGATGCCTTACAACTTTATGTAAATGATCCCACTCATCCACAGCATTAATTTTGTCATCTCCAAGTTCTGTGACTTCTGACAGTGATGTGAAAATAGCATACAACGAAGATTTTGTGTCATTTGGCGCTATCCGTCTTCTGAAAAAAAGAGCGACAAAGGAAATGGAAGGATGTTCAGTTTCCGCAGCTGTAACTCCTTACACATCAGACTTACAAAAAAAGTATTAGACAGAAATGTACGAAACTAAGTCTTCTTCAAATTTGCATTAGACAGGAAATTAAGTCTTCTTCAAATTTCTGTTAGACATTTCGTTCTAGGTTTAACTGTTGGGGCATTTTTTTTTGAAAAAAACATTTTCTTGCACCTTTAATCTAAGATACTGGACCGCGCCGACCTCCCACAAGGTCGAAAACTTGGATTTGTAATCGGGGCCCGGACCTACTATCATATATAAAAATTATTTCTACCCCGCCTTTTGTAGGCCAAAACCCCCTATTGACTGGACTATTACTAACCCAAACGAATCTTACCAATGCCATCGCTGATTTAGACATAAATAAATAGGCGAATGTATTCATTTTTTTGGATATTTTGCTGAAGTGTTGTTTTTTTACGCACGAAAGTTTTGTGGCATTGAATACATTGTCCGGCTGGTTTAGAAATAAATCGAGTAGTATATTGTCATTATCATTATCATGATCAGCTTTATTATTATTCATGGCAATTTATCAATTATATACTTGCCTAATACGATGTGTCCATTGATTTCGACATCAAAGAAACCTGTGCAAAATTTTACGTTATTTATTATCATTATTAAATTGACTTTGTTCAGAAAATATACATAGAGTTTAAAGCGCTTCTAGACTAAATACATTTGCTCCCCAACATTTGTCCAAATCTATACAATTTAATTTTAACTCAATTCAATCACGTTACAGAATGAAACCTTACAGAAATCTTTTAAAGACAATCCATCCTATGATTCCTCACCCGACCTACATTTCCTATTATGTTTCTAAAAATGATACCATGTAACTGAAACTTCAAGAGAAACACTTTAATAAATATAAATAAATAAATAATCTTTATTTGCCACATGCTCCTTTTTGATTTGTTTTGCGTAATTCTACATACCTCTAAAATGTTTTACCAACATTGTTCAGCACCAGTGATAATATATATTTTCAGGATTTACAATTTGAAGAAGGCACTTGATTTCGTAGTTTTGTCTGAGTAATAACACCAAATGATTTTCCATTACTTGTTTAAATAATTGGGCTCAGTGTGTTAAAAGTGTGTAAAAGCTATTTTTTGTTCGAATATTATAATTCTTTGACACAAAATCGTGACTGTAATTTATGACATAGGTACGATCTCATACAAAACATTTTGCAAAGCCTTTATCTATGTCTAATATTAAATATAATACTATTGCGTAATATAATAAAGAGCACATACCGTTTACTTTATGGAAAAAGTTGACTATTACTTTGTCACCGGAACTTACTTTTTATCACACCTTCGATCTAGTTCTCGCCTACAACAGAGCAATCGCGTAGGCAAACCTACAATAATGATTTCTCTATCCTTATATCACGGTGGCAATGCATAATGTAAATAAGACCGACAGAAATGCTAGAAAGCCATGGAGGCTGAGAAATATGTATTTCTATGCTAATGCACTTGTTCACCAACAGAGGGCGGTACAACTCCGCTCCGGATTCTATCGTTTTATTTTTATAATTCTTACCTGCACCTTGCACCTCATTTTTGTGTAACAAGAACGCGTGGTTATCATCAAGGTTGGAATTAATTTTCAACAATCCTATGGTATGCCTACGGTTCTGGTGTGAATTATTTGCATTTCTGCAATAGTCTACAGAATGGGTTTGTGACTGGCGCCAAAAGGAGGCACCGTTTCCTGTGTAGCTCAACTTTGGTACTGGGAGACGTGGGTTTGTTTCCTAATGAAAAAATGACCAATCTGACTGTAGGTTACTACAGTATGTAGGTACATACATTTATGGTCATACCGCTTGTGTACGGTATGCAGCTTTTTGTGTGGGCTAGTCTACTCGCTGTCACGTCTTGTAACTATCACGGGATGCAATTTTCAAATTATCGTTTAATTTGGCGTGTCGAGTTAGGAACCTTATAATTCCTCATTGCATGGATAGCAATGCTTCTGCTTATTGATTGCATTATTCTGCTTATTTAGAAATTATCGTGACATTTAGCTGAGATAGTAGCCTGCACTACCCCTATCACAATCAACGCAGTAGGTGCGTGCGATGTCTTCGATAAATCAATCTTTTTGTCCATCCCTTTCCATGGCTCTCAGTATCAAAATTTAATGTTAGTCATTTTATTTATTTGTGTAGGTACTTATTTGTTACTTCTGCCTTTTAGAGAAAACTACCTACCGGGTGACCCACGCCATAGGTACTTCCGTATACTTTTTTTGTTTACAAAGCTGGACGAATGAAATTTGGGAAAGTGTTAATAGACAAAAAATGCCATTCTTTGGAATACTCTTGAGGTTAATATGACTTCCGGTTTTTCCGGAAATGACCTCATCATTGAAATTTTAAATGGCACCCTATATTCTTTGTGTGATATTTTCAATCAGGATGACATTCTGAACACAAAAACATATCGATCGTCAACTTTTATCATCAAGGAACGCAAAAATAACTTTTTTTATGTATTAATCTAGGTGGCTAGGAATTGGTGAAAATAGTCGAAAATTGTCTAATAAACACTAATTAAATCGATTTTGGTCGACAGTGCACTACTGGCGCCCTCTAGCGTGATTTAATTGGCTTTTGGCCAGTGAGTCATTTCTTTTTCACGGGTACCCAATGGCCACACCCTGATTATTTGATAGAAAACATCTTTCCGATTACAATGATACCGAATACTTGATATTTTATTGAAATTCTTACCGTAAAAATGTTGTTAGATGCAAGGGCATCGAAAACAATATTGACCTAATGATCAAAGTCACGTACAAGTCAAAGTCACTCAATGGACTACTCGAAGGAAGTAACCTTAAACGTCAGTTTCACGCTACGATTATCAGCAAAATATCAAGAATTTGGTGTCACTGTGTCGGAAAAGTGTTTTTCCTCGAATAATCAGGGTTCTTCCTTCGAGTAGTCCATTGCTGGCGGGTGAATCGAAGTATTTTATTATTTAAGTTATGTTTTCGGATAAGCGCCCACGGCGCAAGGCACCGTTTGTTACAATGTATAATATGTTGTTTCATATTGTTTTTATCATTTGATAATTAATAAATTTTGTTTTGTTAAAAACTCGAAGGAAGTCACCTTAAACGTCATTTTCACGCTACGATTATCAGCAAAATATCAAGAATTTGGTGTCACTGTGTCGGAAAAGTGTTTTTCCTCGCATAATCAGGGTACTTCCTTCAAATAGTCCATTGAGTGACTTTGACTTACGCTGACTTAGATCATTAGGTCAATATTTTTTTCGATTTGTACGCTACGAATTTCAACAAAATATCAAGTATTTGGTATCATTGTAATCGGAAAGATGTTTTCTATCGAATAATCAGGGTGTGGCCATTGGGTACCCGCGAAAAAATGACTCACTGGCCCAAAACCAATTATATCACGCTAGAGGGCGCCAGTAATGCAATGTCGTCCAAAATCGATTTAGTTAGTGTTTATTTGACAATTTTCGACTATGTTCACCAATTCATAGCCACCTAGATTAATACACAAAAGAGTTATTTTTGCGTTGCCTTGGTGATAAAAATTGACGATCGATATGTTTTTGTGTTCAGAATGTCATCCTGATTGAAAATAACACACAAAGAATATAGGGTTCCATTTAAAATTTCAATTATGACGTCATTTCCGGAAAAACCGGAAGTCATATTAACCTCAAGAGTATCCCAAAGAATGGCATTTTTTGTCTATTAACACATTCCCAAATTTCATTCGTCCAGCTTTATAAACAAAAAAAATAAACGGGAGTACCTATGCCGTGGGTCACCCGGTATGTTTATACATAGATAACATATATTAAGTTATGGACGAGTCTGAAGTCTACTCAGCCAAATGCTCGAGTTGTGATGCTGATTATGTGGGTCAAACCGGAAAGAAGTTGGCAAAACGGATAGCGGAACATAAATCTAGAACTTCTTCTAGAACATTTATCAACATAAAAGTTCAACAGGTAGTTGTATAAAATACAATAAACAGACTACTTCGCAAATGCAGTAAAAATACAAACAGATTTATTAGAACAGCTTGATATACAGAAACAAAAGAAACCACAATATCACTTTTTTAAACGATCAATTAGAATATCAACATAACACATTATTCAGATTCACTTTACAATAATTTTTAAATATATATAAATGTGGCGTCGCGAAATATGTTCAGTGCTGTAAAGATCTTTTTCGACTTTGCGTTCGTTATAAACTCATAACGAAACCGCTTTCGGTGTCGTTATGAAAACACTAGATCACAAACTTTTAGTAACTTTTAGTTTTCCAAGATTGATGATATTGACGTCGTGTCAAATAAGGCTGACATCTCAATCGCTATTGGCTCGCCTCAATCGTATTTGTGAATTTTACCACAACTACCAACTGTTGAAAATAAAATTACTCTAGATTGTAAGATAACTCCTCGCTACGCTCGTCGTGCCCAAAACAACTCGTGCGCCAATTTTTGTCTTATAAAACTTGTATTATAATATACTATTTTCTACTTTGCCTTCGTTATAAACTCAAAACGAAACCGCCGTCGGTGTCGTTATGAAAACACTAGATCACAAACGTTTAGTAACTTTTATTTTTCCAAGATTTATGATATTGACGTCGTGTCAAGTAAGGCTGACATCTCAATCGCTATTGGCTCGCCTCAATTGTATTTGTGAATTTTACCACAACTACCAACTGTTGAATATGAAACTACTCTAGATTGTAAGATGGCAACCGCAATTTTCGAAATGTATGTAAATTTAATGTCACAAAGTAGAAAAAATATACAAAACGAGTATATAACACTCGTTTTGTAAGACGTATTGGCGCACTCGTTCCATTTGGGCACGACGAGCGTAGCAGCACGACAACTCGTGCGCCAATTTTTGTCTTATAAAACTTATATTATAAATTATAATATACTATTCTAGGACGCATTATAATTTTCTCACGGTACAGTTTAGATTATTAAATGCACTTATAATATTTTCAAATTCTGATTTATTTAAAAGTTACTGGAAATATATATTTTTTTTCAATGAACAAGTATTTTTTAAGCTGCTCATTATATTTTTATAGAGGTAACGATTGTATTGCACATTTGTTTTTAATTGTACTAATACATTATGAAATAAATATTCAAATATATAAATGCACAATTGTTTATTCTGATGTTCATTTACATAAATTTCTTGCACATTTTTTACTGCTCTATAAGTCGTTTTTTGCATTGATCAAATATTGTATCAAATGCTTACAATAAATCCAAGTTCTGTATTATATATTGCGCATATAATTTGTACACTTTGGTCGAATATTATATGGTATTAATCTGGTGGAATATCATTGAGTGGACGCGAGCACCAAGAGCATTATTTGATACATAAGTCAATGATATTCGACCATCAATTCAAATAGATAAACCTGTATTTAACTGCCTTTTTACGCATGTCTCTTTAGACAAGTAGATATTAAAATATCATAGAAAACATTGCCATAATCAAACGTAAAATACATCTGTCAAGGTACCATAAGTTATGTTATTGACTATTTTAAATTAAAATATCGTGATCGTAACATAATATAATTAATTATATATTTATAAATCATAGGAGTTGAAAAGGATTTTGGTAGGTAGGTACGCGAGTTCGATTCTGTCGGTACTCACTACTTCACTAGCGCAGCCGGTGCAGTCCACGGCGAGCGAATCGGGGAGCGAATGCTCGACAGTTCGGTTTCGCACGGGGCTGATCGTAGCGGCGCGCGCATGCGCCTGGCAGAAAAGGCGACCAGCCCGTTCGTCAGTTTTCTTGGAGCCGGTCTTTGTGATACCGTAACCGTGCTAAAATACTGTTAAAAGTGCCTAAATTTAAGGATAATAAGGGACATTCTGTGATAAAGGGCGCGATATAGGATTAGACCAAGGTATGTGATGTTTCACTCGTCTAAATATAGCGTTTTCGATACAGAATCGTAGTATAGAGTCGGCATTCACTTTTTTTACGCATGATGGTTCCTTTCCTTACGAATTTTACCGACTTACCACCCAAAAATACCCGGTTTTTAAGCTATTTATAGATTCTGGTACAATTGGGGATTTAAATAGACTGTATGCGCTTTTCTGCCATGAATATTTCAGGTATTTTATAGCTCTATGCAGTAAAATCTATATTTACGTTGATCACTTTTTGCGAGTTATAATTGTACGAAAGAAGACAATTCGCGGCCTTGCAACTGTTTCATAACTTTTCCGCTTGTTTTGAATCAGTCTAGCCAATGGATTCGAATAATTCCGACCTAGGATATACATGGTAATGCATATGCATGTGTTGTTAAGAGGTTGCGTGGGCAACAGTACCTAATTTTGTTTACGTTTTTGAGTGCACAAGGTTTCAAACAAACGTCACAGCGCAGCCAACTTTCTTTCGACGAGTCTCCCTCTATATTTGTAATCCGAAGAGTGAGGTTATGTCTTATGTCGACAACGTCTGGAAGTTTCGATTGAACGGTGCAGCAGCTCTTGTCGAACGGTTGCTGCAAAGGTGGCTGGCTCTTGAAAGTAGGTTTGATTTCCATTTCGATCCACCTATTCAAGTCTCCATGCCTTGATTATAAAACAAGCTCACATCTAGAAATATTGATTGCTTTCTGGCAATTGGTAGTTGTTATTCATGTTCATAAGTTAAAATAATAAATAATTTAAACATTTTATTTGTACAAAGCTGTTTGTTAAAAATAGATTTTATTTACATTTAGATCCACATCGTTTGTAGCCTTTAACAACAGCTGTATGTCGATTTGGAATTTTATAACAATTTTCGACATGAGTTTTTTAATAAGTTAATATATACCTATAATGCTAATACATACATACTTGACAAAATTGTAATTGGTCAAAAATTTTAATTAAAACATGTTGAACAGAAATAAATTTTCTAATATTAGGTATTTCAATAATTCATAAACGGTACTAGCATCCATTTCTATGAAACATTTCTTTAATGTATTTTATGATTTGCGTTTTGTTGTGTTTTTATATTTATTGTATTTTACACATAACTACCTAAGTATGAGGTACTTACCTGAGGTCGGCTAAGCGGGAATTCAAAGCATAGTAAGTAGATAATGGACAGACAGCTGTTCAAATTTTCGAACGTACCTATGCCAAAGGAATCCGGGGTCCTACAATATGCAGGTGTCCCCCAGGGGTACGAAGGAATGAAACATATGTTCGCAAAATTGAGTGAAAAATGCAATCAATAGGTATAAAAATTATAAAGAAAGCGAGTTTTTTACTTTACACTATGCAACTTTTTAATGTTACCAAGTTGCATGGAATTAAGATCAATTCTCAATACTTGCAATTCTAGTAAGTTTCTAGGAATTTAAGCTTTCAAACATAAATGTAATAGTGTATAGACGCGCAGCATAACATAAACATAATCACTGTGCACTGCACCACTGTGTATAGACGCGTAACATAACCTCTTCCCCATTTCGTTATTTGTTGTTTGCTGTGATTAAAAAAGTCGAAGAAAGCGTACGGGAAAAATTTTGTGTAGAAAACAAGCGTGATCAAAGATTTAATAACAAAGAAAGGTTATGTATGTTTTCTACCAACCCAAAGCGACTACTGTTGCCAAAAGATTAAATCACTGTCAAGCCATACGATTTATTAAAGTAAACGGTGGACATATTGTCTGAAAAATTACATGCATACAAAAATGGCATGGTTGAAATTGCAGAGTTGAATTGCATTGATGTAAAAGTAGCTTAACATACAATGTATTAATAAATACAACAAAATACATACCAGTCAACAGAACATTTACTTACTGATTGCGTCATATTATTTATAACATTCAACAACCAAATGCGTAACTTTATTTAAATTGTTTATCTCCGAGCTAATAACATTCCAGGAAAACAATAAAGTTTGCTAAAAATTTAAATGTACAAATATAAAATATGAATCTTCCAAAGATTTGCTGGCATATCAGACCGGAGATAAGATAAGCCCTATGCGTAGTGGCTCTTACTGTTACTTGTTTAACACAAGGGAAATGAGAAGCACCGTGAACGGAACCATTGTTTGTTCTTTCGTAATATTGCGTATGTAGTCAGCAGTGATCTGCGTCCCATATTGGACAAGGAACTACCGGATATATGCCAGCTACAACCGTACAGCACATCTGCTCCGGAAGCAGAGTGTGAAGCCGTTTCAGACAAAAAAATGTTAGTATGATAGTAATGTCTATGTACCGTTTTAAAATAGTGGTACTTTAGACCAAATAGACAGAATCTAAGAGCAATACACCGAATTAAAGGTAAAGAATTTACATTTTTCCGGCTTACAGTAGATGTTTTATAATTTTGTGGGTTATTGAAGAATTAGTAAAGGAATCAGACGGAGACTTTTCTGATAATAATTTGCTGATTTTTATTTTTATTATTATTTTTTTTTATTTTTATTTACATTTCTTTCTTTTTATACTAAAAGCACCCGTTATTGTTTATATTGTGATTCAATTAACACTGGCACCTATTGTCGTTTTAAGCATATAGAAGTGGTATCGACGTTTTCGAAAAAATCGGAGAGAGTAACATTTGCAAATACGAGATCTATGCGTATTACACCAGAATTATATATTATCAATACAGTTGTCATAATTTGTTATTAATAATAATGTTGACTTAAGATCAAACAAAGTATGAATATATAATAAAACCAAAAAGCTAAAATATTAAAATTAACAACTTTTTCCTGTGAATTCAATTAATTCACTCAAATTCAATTAATTTCAATTAATTGTAAAAAAACATATTGAGAAAGTTTCGGAATTTACTGTTTTGAAATGAAAATTTTCGTCCATTAATGGTTTAGTTTGGTTTAGAATTTACTGTTTTGAAATGAAAATTTTCGTCAATTAATGGTTTAGTTAGGTTTAGCTCCATCTGGGGACACACTGTATATGGTGGACCAACTTAATTGTAGTTTAATCAGAAAATAGTTTGTCGATAACTGAGCTGAGTAATATATACAACTTCATAATAAGCTTTGGGGTTGCTTAATGCCAAGGGTAAATGACCGTTAAATTGTATTATGGTGTACAAACACGATCAGTACATTCACCATTAAAAACTAAAAGGCAAAATGCCTATGCCGCCTCCCTTCATTTGCATTTGTACGATTACCGAAACAGTGCGGCGGCATACTGAAAGAATGATCCATTTGTTGCTCAGGTATGTTGTAGAACCTACTTGAACATGTAAAGAACGGAGCCACCTGTTGAGCTTGAGTGTTCCGTGTCTTCGCTCGAAACACAATCACTTAGGTGCGACTGTCTAGTCCGTCCTGTTTTACTCTATTGGGGTCAGTCACGACACATTTTGTGTTGTGTACTTATTTTATATGTACCTATTATATTACGGATATTGATTAATATTATGCAGTAATTATATTATCTGTCTTTCATTATGTTTATTATATTGCCGCCGGAAAAAAAAACTTCAAGTTACAATCCGTAATATTGACAATTGTGGAGTCGGATACAGAGTATTACTCAAACTAAAATAATATCAACAGTCTTAAATGGTAGTCTGTCTGTGGTCTGTCTGTCTGTCTGTTCAGGTGCAGAGAGTTGATCGCAGTTCCGGGACCGCGCCGTATGACTCCCCATAGCGTGCAGATTCATACCCCCACTTAAATCACAACCTGCTCCAAAACTGTGACAAAAAATCACAATGTGTTCCGATGAACTGTGGCCAGAAATCGCAACCTGTTCCGAACAACTGTGAGAAAAATAACATGGCGAAAGAATACTTTTTTGTTTATTAATCTAGGTGGTTATGAATTGGTGAAAACAGTCGTAAATTGTCAAATAAACACTAACTAAATCTATTTTGGAGGGTGCAATGAAAGGCGCTTGGTCAGTCAGGGGTAGTTTAATTCTCAAAGGTTTTCACATAGCCTACGTTTCGCCGTTTTTGTTCTTCGGCTTCATCAGGGCGGTGTGAGTATCGAGATAGGTCAAATGAGGTCCGTGTGAATGAGGAGGAAATCGCGGAGCAACTTCCGTTGCTAATTGCTGGCGTCTAATGGTGTTTGCATCGAAATGTCGATTACGTCGCTGTAATGAGTTCTAGTTTGAACATTGTACTCACACTCACGTCACACAACTCGTCTGTGGACTCCGGGATTTCCTCCTCATTCACACGGACCTCATTTGACCTATCTTGATACTCACACCGCCCTGATGAAGCCGAAGAACAAAAACGGCGAAACGTAGGCTATGTGAAAACCTTTGAGAATTAAACTACCCCTGACTGACCAAGCGCCTTTTATTGCACCCTCCAAACAGTCGACACAAACCCCAATTAAATCTATTTTGGCCGATATTGTATTACTAGCGCCATCTAGCGTGATTTGATTGGTATTTGTTCAATGAGTATTTTTACCAGTGTACTTTATGGGGAATACCCATAAAGTGCACGGTGTGTGCCCATTGATTATTCGATAGAAAACATTTTTCCTATTACAATGACTCCAAATACTTGATATTTTGGTGAAAATCGTAGCGTTGAAATGTCGTTTAAACCAGAGAAATAGAAAAAAATGATGAAGCTAACATCGGAACGCCTGGAGTGCCAAAAGTGGAATAATAAAATAACGATAAAATAGTAAGTAGAAAACTAAATTTGTCTGTTTGAAAGGTGTCAAAATGTGCAAATTCACATCAGTAAAACAAGCAAAAATTTGAACTCGACCTACATATTTGATTGAACTCGACAATATAATATTTGCAATGAATGAATTTTGTTGAAAGATTTGAGAAAATAACAGTATATTATTTGACGAGCACATAACTAAGGATATAAATCGCGAGCATGGAATTTATACGCGAGCCGTAGGCGAGCGTGTGGAATTTATACGCGAGCCGTAGGCGAGCGATTTATTTCCGTTGTGTGCGTGTCGAATACGACATTTTATCTACGACTCATAAATTCCATTTTATATCAAATATTTTAAATGTAGGTATTTGTCTATGATGGCGAGGCGAACTGTCACATAACTGTCATCCACGTAGGTTTTGACAGACTTTGACACTAACGTTGTATAATGATGACAGTTCAAATAATGAAGTCATTATTTGAACCAACTGTCATTATTATACAACGCTAGTGTCATTATAATCATTGGCGTGTATCATGATGGGGATTATATAGTCATAGATGCAATGAACTTATTATAATATATGTGTCGTAAATATAATATTGAAGCGAATGTAGGGTGAAAAAATTATGACAATTGAGTTGAATATTTATGTCAATACGACACTTCGACACTTTTTACGTTTCAAGCCGACAAAGCTCAATTGATTTATTGTAGATCAGTACCCACATTTCAACAATTAACAACAAAATATAAAAAATAATTTAGATTTAACTTTTTCGGGATCCCGGGATTTAGATTTATAATCCCGGGATCCAGAAAAAGCTTATTATTAGTCGGGATCCCGAAATCCCGGGATTGGAAGCCCTTTTATCAACCCCACCGTGTAATGGTTCGCGAATTACAGTTATTGTAGGACTATAATAGAGTCGTATGGCGGCCCTTATCTGGCTTTGTCAATTATTATGCCTTCCGGACTCTAAGAGTCTAGAGCAGCGGTCGCCAACCGGGGGTCCGCGGACCCCTAAGAGCGGAGCGCCTATGAGGCTGCCCTGAGCGGGAGGACAGCGGGAGCAGGTTGGCAACCGCTGGTCTAGAGCACACTAATGGCCTACCTGTTGCCCTGGGTCCTGCACCCCCACAGCTGTCTGTGCTCAACTGGGACAACGACACCTATCGATCGCCGCTGTAAATTTTCGTTTGCCTTGGGTGTGGTCATCGTGGGGATGATTGATGATAGTAATACGCGTTAGCTTCCCTTTGTATGAAATGTACTTGCACCACATTGAAAAAATTACACAATCGACCAATATGGGCGCGCCCTTTTTATACCCCCCACATTTAATGTGGTGAGGGTATATCGAGTTTGATTCAACATTTGTAACACCTTTAAGGAGGTGTGGCAGATATAGACTTATATACAGTGTGTCTCACGGGACGTTGGATTGTATGGGTACTTTTGTTATTATTAAAGATAGAAAGTCGGTTAAATGGGCAAAGTAGCGCATATTTATGTACTCTTTCAAAATCTGTTCAGAAAACAGTTGAATTCCAAATGGTTTCCAAGTTATTTTGAAAAAAACAAAAAAAGATTTTTTTTAATTATGGTTATAACTTCTTTATTTGTGATCCCATCAAAAAAGCGTTTTGACATTATAAAGGCACTTTTTTGTCTACAATTTGATTGTTAGTTTAAAATTTATTTCGCCAATGAATTTGTCAGAAACAAACGAAAGTTTTGTTTTTCTTATGGACACCACATTGGTTTTATACATGTTTGAATTCAGAATTTTTTTCTGAGTAATTTGGTATTCCACAATTCACACAAAATTGAAGTTTTTTCTTAATATCTGAAAATCGCATGGTGCCATGAAAAGCACATTTGAGTGATAGTATTTATGTGCCCATAGTCAAGTTACAGTAAAATTTTGGAAGGTATTTATTTGTACTACTTCTTGTGCTTTGCATTCTCACAAATGGGACCTCATTAAAGCATGCTCATGGTCATAGTGCAGTGCTACATTAATGTTTTTTTCCGACTTTTACAATACAATAAAATAGTGTCTACCAATGTCGATTATAATATAATATGATTTAACATTTTTATCCTTATCATATCAACTAGAATCAGTATTGGATATAACATATTAGCCCCTCGATATCGCTATGGTTGACGAATTTCTGATAACGTTTTAACAGTTAATGAAATCTATAATTAAAAAATTCTTTGGCATTGAGGCCTACTATTCGCAATACTACCATACATTCTCATTTGCAACAATACGGACGCGTTGATTTGTAATTTATTAGTACCTAGTTCTCTAAAAATGGTACTATGTTATAACATTTCTATTACTTCCTCATATTTGGTTTTAGTTATCATTAAATTTCATTCTTGTTACAGTACATGATGCTGCAGTGGAAGAGAACGTAGGTGATAGCGCTGAAGAGTCAGAAGACGAATGGAACTACTTCAAAGGCAATTCTGCTGCAACTGACAATAGCCCGTCTAAGACTGACCAAGAGGTAAGAAACTATTAATCCTTACGTCAACAACCAACCACTAAAACCAAATATTTGTAGGTTGCCGAAATAAATAAAGCTGTTGAAGATATACAAGAGGAAGACGACGACATGTCCCAACTAAATCCGAACGCTGCCGAATTTGTGCCTGTAGCATCGCCGACGAGGAACGTGGCCTCCCCGGCGTGTCAGGCGCTCATCAACGACAAGGTCATCGCACAATCTCCTCGAAGAGCCACCCCATCTGACATAGATATCAACCTACCAAACCCGCAGGAGTTCGAATCAGAGGTTAAGAGCCGACCTAGCGAGTTGTTTAATAATAGTAATGAAAGTCATGAGTCCGAAAATGGTCATAAATTAACCTCGCAGGAAGTTATGGAGAACCTTCTCAACGGTAGGTTTTTTTGTTATAAACCAAAAGTCATATAGTCTGATAAAAATAACATTATCAAACCAAATTATATATATTAAGCCTAGCAGGCAACAATAATGGACCAGATATATACAGTCTATTGCGCTTAATCGGCACACCTCGGGACTAGTACATTTTGTGCTGGTGAAGTGACTGGCCCAATTATCCAAAGTTCCAAAAGAAAAATTACAAGATTAGTGTTTTTTAATATTTTATTTAGGTATATGTTCAAAACTGATACTGTAATAATAAAGTGTTTATTTAGCAGAAACACTATTACAGTAGACTCTCCTATAACGCGAGTTCGTACAACGCGAATTCTTACAACGCGCTAAAGATTTTGCGACAACAAATTCATATAACGCCACTCTCGTACAACGCGCTATGTACGCGTACGGTTGTCCGGCCGATGTGTGCTAACTGCGCATGAGCCATAAGTATGCCGCTGTTATTTTGTATGCCGCTGTTATTTTGAACTGTGACCACCGCGCTTAGAAAATAGATACATAACCAAATTGTTTCGTAACGGTGCGGCACGATGGATGATGGAGACAAACAAAAGGTGCAAAAAGAACGTATTCTTATTAAATTAACAAATCCAACTACCATACTGCATAAGAAAAGACAAAAACAATGCAATATATGCTGTCAGTAGAAGCCATGGTAGAAGCGGTAAATGTAGGTACACACGATTTTCCGATAAGAATGAATTAGTTTCTTCGAGTTTGTTTTACGTGTATTCACTAACTCATACTGACTATTCTAAATGCTGCTCATCAACATATCAGGTAGGACATTTAATTCCATTTATAATGTGTTTCGGGTTATGACGTCTATTTACTTATTTAAACTTTGCATTGTTTTTGGCGTTAAAACGCTACAGGCGGGCGGCGCATGCGTCAAAATTCGCGATCGTAAAGTTCCTATAACGCGTAACATTAAACCGCGTTGTAGGAGAGTCTACTGTAATCACAAATAAAAAAAAAAACAAAATACAATTGTCATAAACAAATCATATACAAAATATACAACTGAAAATAATTAATATTGTTGAATGAGTCCATAATAGAGTCCATAAGTGATCATCATCAGCCTAAATGGTCAATTTGTGAAAAATAGTAAAAAGCGAAGAGCAGCGACGAATTAACATGCGTCTCGTTTGGAGTGAACGGAGATGAAAATAATTAAATACAAAAAGCAAACGAAAGCGACAAACTAAACCCTGAAAATGTCACAAACTATTCTCCCAAACTTAATAACAACTATAAAAATAATCCAATATACTCAGAAAAATAAATAAAAGGTTTCACATTATCAAAGTAAACTTAATACCCATATTAAAAGAACAAACCAAAACACCACTAAAAACTCCTCAAAACATATTCAGCATCCTTTTAAACATTTTATAATTTCTGCATGATTTGATTTCCAAGCTCAAGCTATTAAACAAAATATATCCTTTTCTACCTATGCTGTTTTACATTTAGACGTATTACATTTTTGCACTGAAATTATTTTCATGGCGACTTCGTGTGGCATAGTTATGCACTCCGCTTACGAACAGTGCCGCATCCGCTAAATAGGAAGGAACCATTCCAAATTTAATTTTATAAACAAAATCCAATGTTCTGTAAGCAATTAGTTGCTTAACGCTCATAAAACTCAAAGTTTCCAACATAATACAAACAGGCGTATACCTATTACACCTCAAAATTATCCTTATAATCCGATTTTGAAGTTTCTGCAATTTAAGTTGCTCACACGAAGTTATATTAAACAACACAGTACAACAATAATTAATATGTGGCAATATTAAAGACTTATATAAAAGACATTTTGTATATACACCAATATAATCACTTATTCTACTCAAAAAATAAGTCTTTCTAGAAATTTTGTTGATAATATGATTAAAATGCTGTTTAAAATCCAAATGTTGATCTAAGATAATACCTAAATATTTAATTTCCGTAACACGTTCCAGTACCACATCATTAACCATTGCCTTTACATTCATACTTATTGCAGAAATTTTGCTTTTATTACCTATCACGATATATTTTGATTTACTAACATTTAAACATAAACTATTATCACAAAGCCAGGAGTACATGGCAGCGAGATCACAATTAATTTTTACATTCATATCATCTATATCATTGCTACACATATACAACATCATATCATCTGCAAACAAACATATTTCACATTTTTTATACAGGTAACAATGTCATTAATATACAAAAGAAACAATAAAGGGCCCAAAACGGTTCCCTGCGGAACACCACAATCGCAATTTATAACATCAGACACATAACTGCCATATTTTACGCTTTGAACTTTGTGACTTAAATAGGATTCAAACCATTCTCCAATAAAAATTCTACCACAGATAATAAAAATCGGAGTAATGCAAAAATTTAAATTGTTTTAATTTTAGTTTTTTAATTTTAGGAGATTACCTAATTGTTGTATATACTTATGGTATTTTGAAAATGTAAACAAAAATACTGTGCTAACCATCATCCTGTGTAACCTATATATTTTTTTACATCCATGGTTATTATCTGACAACATTTAAAGACAGTATAGTGGTGGAAAATTTTAAATCTTCATAATTCCTCTCAGTTGCCAAAAATGGAAGTGTAGCAGTTAAGCGTTTATATATCAGTTCTCATTTGTGTAGCCTGTTTCTCAATTAGTGCCGCTATCAACGCCAACAATTAAATGGAATATTGTCCCAAAAAAGCAGCTGTCCCTATTAACCGATGTTCCGATTAAACAGAATTGACTGTATCAGTGTTGACAACTCAAATAAAAATACCATTGATTAGATGCAGTTTGTCACAAAATATCAAGTTGCATGCTACATGCTACTCACTGTTGCACAGGTGTAAATTCTACTTTCTAGATGTCTTTTAGAAGAAAACAAAATTTTTTTCATAATTGTTTAAAATATTGAATTCTTGGACAATAAATGATGGTACATAGCTAGAACTGACTTGAATATGTTGTACTGCAATCTTGCAGTACACTCATATTTTGCTATGCAGTATACAGCCTAGAAAGTTCCTGAAAGTTGGCTGTAAATGAATTGCGAACACGATATGTGGCAATGGCGTGGAAATGCCAAAGGACATGATGTCACCTGTCTACGCCTTTGATGGGGCAGTAGAAGTGGTAATTAATGACCACGAGAATGCACCTCAGAGGCTCAGACAGATCAGCGACTCCGCATCACTGTGGTTCACAGACGGATCAAAGCCACAGGAGGGTATTGGGGTCGGCATTAGTGGACCGGATTTCTCCCTATCCAAAGCCATGGGCCATTCTCCAACCATCTTCCAGGCGGAAGATCCATAGGCATCCCCATAGGAACTTACAAAGGGCAAACATCTACATATGCTCAGACAGTCAGGCGACATTGAAAGCGCTGCAATCTAAAGCCCACAAATCCAAAACTCTGTGGGACTGCAAAATATTCCTGGAAAAACTAGCAAAAGAGAGCAAGGTTGCACTAGTATCAGTTCCAGGAGATTCAGGGATCGAAGGCAACGAACAAGCCGACATCCTAGCCAGAGGGTTTAAGACGTCCTTCTACGGACCTGAACCCTGTTGCGATATCACAAAGAGCCACATCAGGAAGATGGTACAAAACTGGGAAGATAAATACTATTGATGATTTCCTCCATTTACATCAGTCGATGTGATTGGGAAAAATAAAAGAGCTGGTCTTTTTCTGATGTAGTTCTTTAATTGGCACTTATGGCTAAGATAAAGCTAAATGAGCTTACTGGGAAACCTCATCTGACATGAGACAAGCTAAGGCTACCATAACATTCTATGCTTCCAAGTCCAAACAATATCTCCAGTTACAAAAAAACAGACCTTCGACTGATTACAGGTCTCCTTACAGGACATTGCCCACTGAGATATCATCTCACAAAGATTGGACGGCCAAACAGTCTGCGTAGACTGTAGATTCTGCGGGGGGGTCCCCGGGACAGCGGTAGGCCAATTATGCGAGGGAGCCGCCATCATTGAACCAGTAGATCCGACACAACTTACTCCTCGAACAATTACTGCCTTTGTGAAAAGGCTCATCATCGAAGGACTCTAATGTGTGAGGGAAATACAAAAGATCTTTTAGGTCAAAGTATATCGAAAGGCACAGATGTCAAACGACCCAACTGTACCATACCATACCATTGCCATGTAACAAAGCATACAGCATCGTTGATAAAATTTGTTCCAAAATGCCAGGGTGTTTTAAGACTGTATAACAAAAATTATTACTCAGGAAAATGTAATTTTTACTCACGTCCCTTGAAAAATATTGACATTTCTGAACGATGGTGGAAAGTTATTTTCGGGCTAGTGCACAAAATATATGTTTCCTCTCGAACTTTGAGCACACAAGTATCCCATTATGGTGCATTTTCACTTGACAGTAAGTCAGCGATGACTTATATTTAATTTTACTGTCATAACTAGAGTGCGGAATTATAAGCATTTATTTTTGGAAAATAAGCGCTTAAAATAAGCACGAAAAATGATAAAAAAAGCACACAAAAAAGCGTTATAAGAATACGTATATCTTGTATTATTTTTGTACATATGTATTTATTAGCACATACACATCATACAAAACATTAATTGAACTAAGAAGCCTGTGGTTATCCACCTAGCTACGCGCGTGCATATGTGCTTGCATTTTTCGGCGCAGATTTAACCACGTGACATATTCTTCTTAGGGTCGATCTTACAAGTGTAGGTATAAGTAGTGGAATAGTTATTCCCAGTATAAATGGTGATATTCCGCCTCCCATTGGCTAAAATATTTGTGTTGTCATAGTAATAACAACTTATACTGGTATTTATACCAATATTTAGTTATACCATGGTATAACGTGCTTTGTAAGATCGGCCCTTAGTCCAATTCCCTATATTTAAACGTAGTTGAACAAATTGAACAAACAAAAGAATTAAGTTAATATGTATTACTGAAACAATGTATTAATGTAGTATGGCTAAGAAGTGCATGTTAAACCTAAATATTTTCATTTTAATACGGTGACTCACTGTATTTCACAGTAATAAAGCGACAAAATATAACAAAATAGGCGTAAAATCAAAATAACCTCTACCAAGAGACAAATCGTAAAATAAGTAAACGTAACTTATTGTTTTCATACACATTCTGCAGAATATTTAATTGTTTTTAATAATTAATTCGGGATTTTTTTATCTATGTGGCAGACAGCTATTTATTCTTAAGGCTCCGTTTTAAAAACATCGCAACTTCCAAACGAAATATTTCGTTGCGATGTTTTTTTTTGCTGGGAGTGGTCTGCCTGGCCCCCACCAACGTCAAACAGGCCACAGTTTTACGATAAGGGGAAGTTGGGGGGTTTAGAGGAAGCAGGCAAAGGCGGAGCATAGTCGACGCGAGTACATTCGAAGGGGAAGTACTCAGCCAGTTTGTCGCCGCGCGTCGGTGCTTTCGCTTTCGCTCAAGTTACAATGTATTAGTGTTCTCACTCATCACGGTCGCATATGCATACCGGACTGCATACAGCTGGCTGGCGGCCGCCAGGCGGTAAAAGAAAATATATTGATTTAAGTTAGAGAGAGCGCGCTTGCTATTATAATATTTAATCTTTTTAACAGGGTGACATACATACTGTATAGTAAATTGACACAAATGTATTACCTAACTCATGATAACTCATCGGTGAATTATGGACTTCAATTTAGAAAGGAATTAATTAAAATCGAACAATGAGGACCCAATACATCTATAAACATGCTGGATTTCGAACGAACGCACGGCAGTGACACACGAAGACAAAAATAAAAAAAATTAATCTGATGCGTTCAGGCACATTACTTTATCATACCATATATAAAATTAATAGTTTAGCTGCATGAGATTCTATTTGATCGAGATCGGCCATGTCTGTATTAAAATAAAACTACTGGAACTAGACGGATATTTTGATTATATTCACAGTAGGTATTGTCAAAACATCAGCGTTTGACACTACCTACTGTCATTAGAATCACAATATCTGACAAATCCTAGTTAGCCAGGATTTGTCAGATATTGTGATTCTAATGACAGTAGGTAGTGTCAAACGCTGATGTTTTGATGCAGCGATCTCGATAAAATAGAATTTGCTCATGCAGCTAAACTATTCATTTTACCAAAAAATGCCATAGTCATAAATTGTTCAGAATTTCCTGTACTTTAATTTATTATTTAACTATTTCGACAAATTTCCAGAAATGGCGGCTTATTTGCGAAATCTTTCAAAAATGCTATAAGACTTAAACCTCCAGTTTCTTTGGATCCTTTTCAACAGAAAGCTTTTCGGCTCTAAGTTTGGTTATGAAATTTCTAAATATGAAGTTTCGTCTCGATACTTTAGTAGTTTCTCCGGAATCGTCGCCACAAAAAAGGCACACACACATACACAGAATTTTTTTTTTTACCTGGGTCAAAAATGTTCAAGGGATCCAAAAAGACATTTCCGCTAAAACCTCAAAAATTTTGTTTGGCACGATTACAATACTTTACATACTACGTATGATAAAGTAAAATCATAGCACATAGTCCAAAGTTCCCCAAACCATTTATATAAATCCCAAATATTTTGTCACCTACAAGTTCGCTATATTTTATAAACGTTCTGGGCGCCATGAATGCAAGATTCATGAATGAAAACAAATTCTGGCATTGGCTATATCCAATTCCCGCTGTACTACTGCCCAATACAGTCGCTGAACTAATATTCATTAGAGCCGACCCAAGTTCGTCACTGCTAATTGTCTCTTCCTGTCCATAAAACCGACATTTTAAATAAAATGTTCATTTGAGTCCTGTTCTGGTCTCTTTGTCTCATTTGTAATTAAATAATTATAATATTGTTCTTTTAGATTATCTATGCAATATTTTAACTTAGGTGGTACGTAGTCGTCTTTTACTAATTCGTCTAAAGGACAGACGCGGATGTTTAGGTATTTTGCCACGACTTCTACCCATTATTAAACAAATGTACCTAACACCTAGCAGGTATAACTACACTAAGTATAATATCATACAGTATATGACTTTTATCGTGTGTTAAATTTGTAAACCGTGCGTATAAATGTGACATGCGAGAACTCTGTTCTCCCGATTCAATATACGCTACGGTCATAACACTCATAACTTGTGAACAGTCTAATCTAAAAATAGCAGTAGGCGTGGCGTAGTTATAGGCGGTGTTTAAAACTCCTAACGTCTGTTGTCTACACCGGGCCCGTAATATAGGCAAATTACATACATTTCTGGCAATTACGCTTTGTTATCGCAATTATAATGTTTAGATTAAAATTGTACTTAAATAAAAAATCTATTTTTGTATCATGAGTTGGGCTAAATGTTTTATATTTGAAAAAAACCAAAGATGTAGAAGTAAAATTGATTTTTATCTTTAAAAAATTTTTTTTTTCATCCAGCCCAACTCGTTATTTATCTAAGAAGTTACATAAAAAATTTCATAAACTTTGAACAATAAATAACGCTTTTATTTGCAAACGCGTTTTAGGAGAGGTAGAACTGGGTCTTAATAGCATTTCAAATACACTAAAAAGTCGAAAAACTGTTGTTGTGCGCACGGTTGTAGTTGGTATATCACAATGCAGTAGAGGCGTTATTGAGTGATTTTTGCGATTTTTGAGACGTAAATGCGTAGACTTGCGACCTAAACCATCTAAAAACGAGTACAAACACCCCAAAAAATCCGTAAAAAGTTAAAATAAGCAGGAATATGGCAAAATAAGCGCATGTCTGCAAAATCCGGGAAAAAAAGCAAAATAAGCAAAATAAAAATAGCGCCAAATGCTTTATTTTTTCTGAATTCGTGAAGATCCTTAAGCTTTTTAAACTGCTTACAGTAAAACTGTCCAAGCAAAATGCTTAGAATCCGCACTCTAGTCATAACATTAAATGTACCATGACTTTTTAAATACAGTAATACCTCGCTTAGCTTTAGGATGCGTTCCTAGATGATAATGTGCTAAATGAAACAGCGCTAAACGAGGCCAGTTTAACGCATAATAAATCTGAAAAGGGGAACAAAGACCAAAAATAACCAATTTTTACTTTCATTTTAAGCTATGTTTATATTAGTTTGCATACTAATGTTTCATAACACGCAAACTTAGGCACAAAGAAATACAAAGTTATTTAAAGTGTGTTTGTGACGAAGCTTCTGGATCTTCTGAAATTCTTGATTTTTTGCGACAAAGTCGTTTAGTGTCATTTGTCGCTTGCCTCTTCTCTGTTTAAGCAGATGTTGGTAGCAGGAGATCGCATAAAAAACTTTCAAACTCTAGATCACGCTACAATTTTATCAACGGTTTTGTGTATCGTTACCGACCAAACT
Organism: Aphodius sticticus; assembly: GCA_963966075.1. Classification (NCBI taxonomy): domain Eukaryota; kingdom Metazoa; phylum Arthropoda; class Insecta; order Coleoptera; family Scarabaeidae; genus Aphodius; species Aphodius sticticus. Next base: position 42,391,671 of record OZ014509.1, on the reverse strand, counting down.
TTTACTAAGAAAATCTGTAACATGTTCTTTGGGTTCTTCGCTTTAAGAATCAGTATTGTCAAGTTCTGCTTCAATACTTTGTTCTGAAAGTTCTTGAAGGTTGTCGTTGGTAAGCCTCTCACCAGAAACCCGCAGCAATCTCCTCAATATCCTGCTCATCTATATCTCCTAGTCCTGCTGAATTCATTAGGTTGACAATTTGATTAGTGGAAAATAAATTTTGAAAAAATGTCTCTTGTGATCCAAAATTTCTTTTTAAAATCCCAAATCACAGGATTTTTTTTTATAACCATTGGCGTTATCACCCAGAAGTGTGAAATGATCCGCTTTGGCATTCTGTTCCAGAGTTGTTCTGGAGGATAAACCCTTTTTTCAATTGTGGATTTTAAAGTTGCTGGAAAAGTTGTAGCAGCAGTAGCATCTGTACTGCTGTGCTGCTGTGCTGCTTCTCCGGTGATTCGAAATGTTGTAAAGGTTGCTTCTTTTTTAAATTTATCAAAACAATCTCTGCTAGCTGCCCTTTTTGATTTTGAATGTGATCAAAAATACTTAAGGCTTTATGCATGATTATTAACTGACTTAGGGTGGGTTTTTCAATTGCGGTTTAGCAGAATTTAACTTAAACTAATGTTAGGCTACATATGCGCGCTATGTGGAGCCTAACGATACTTTACTTAAAGTCCGCTAAACTGCAATGCAAAAACCCGCCCTTAGTGACTTGCGTTCGATTTCTCCATCAATCCAAATGCAAAGACGTTTTGCTATTTCCTTGAAAATATTGGTTCTTTGTTGCAGAACATGTTGTTGTGGTTGCTGATAACTTAATTTGGTGTTATGGTTTGAAATGGTTTGTTTAGTAGAAGTAGACAAACTTAAAGCGGATTCAATATCGACTTGACGTTCACCGTTTTCCAATCGCCTCAGCACCTGCATTTTAATGTCAAGAGAAATGCTTTTTTCGTGTTGTTTCTGTTTAATTTTTAATAAAAAAAAAATATTTTTATTATGTACAATAAACACACCAAACATAGGTTTAGGGGAAGTACAGCCCTACGACCAAAGCAACGACTTCACACGAGCCTTTTTTTAGGCTTCAACCATACCGCGTTATATCGACCCAGCGTTAATCGAGGAAGCGTTAAACGAGGTCTTACTGTATTACTATAACATAACGTTCGTTTGTTAAAACTTGAAAGTTGCCATGGTAATGGCGCTAATGTTGCAACTTACTTTCACGTGAAAACGCACCTACAGGGGGAGAGAGGACAATGGTTTTTGACCGTTTTGTCCCAAATTTGTTTGTGTTTATTCACCTAGAAGCAAAAATCATTCAAGGTTGCTTCTGAACTTCACAATTCACAGTAGTTCAAATTGGTTTAATAGTATTCTCGTTGAAGTATAATTAGTATAATAACATTCTGTGGTGCCTTTCCCAGTTTTTGAATTATAATGACCTCATTATTTATTATAACTTAAGTCACCTACAGTTTTTACTTTGTTTATTAGCTTTATTAGTAGCTTTATTATACTTTTCTTGATGATTTGAGACTTTCTCTGATAATTTTCTCTATTTCTATCTCTAGGTAGGAACATTGAAGAAATCGAATTTCACCCAAGCACACCATCAAAGAACTCTCTCCAAGACGAATTTCATTTCGGACCAAATGCCGCGCCGTTCTCAACTCCCGGGAAATTTCTTGACCAATCTGAGGCTGCCTTGTCGACAAAGGCTGTCTTCGGTGATGAATCCACTGCCAGTTATCTAGATGGCAAGAATCTAGAAGAAGGGTCTTTTGCTGATTCTTTTGCAGTAAATCAAACAGAGGAATCACAAATTGATTTCAAACCAAAAGAACAAGATCCTATGTCCATGTCATTCTATCAAGATGAGAACGATGACACTAATCCATTCGACCTCAACAAAGTCCAACCCTTACCAGCAGATGTCGATGAATTCATTGGATCTACAGAGAATGGAGAAAATAACCTCAAAGAAAATATGCAACCTGTTGAATTAGACGATTTTGAAGATCAACTTTTAGGTGTCACAAAATTACCCAAAACACCTGAACCGGAAATCTGCAGGCTGACCTCTCCAACTTTGGAAGAAGTGGCCAAAGAACCACTTCCAATAACTCCAGAACCAACCATTGAATACAGGGAAGAAACTGATCTTTGCAATTTGTCTAGTCCTCCGCAAAATCTGGTATTTGAGGTAAATGTTTGTGATATAAAGAAGCCTTCTGTAGATTCATCCCCGGAAACTGAGGAGCTGAGCCAAATATCCGATGCTGGGGACGACGTGCCGAATTTGTGTCAATCGCCAGACGTCGTCAAAGACTTTGAACAATTTGAGTCTGATATCAAAGATGTGTGCCAAATTTCTGCTGAATCCAACGTTGAGGATGTCCTTCGCAACTTCTGCGGCACCCAAGTTCCACCCTTACAGGAAGACCTATGTCAAATTCCAACTGACGCAGAGATCGAAGATGACTTATGCCAAGTTAAACCCAAGCAGGATGACTTCTATCAACTAGATTCTGATGTATATCAACTTGAACCGAAAGAGGATATATGTCCGATTGAGGCTGAACCTAAAGGAGATCTGTGTGATTTGTCAGAACTGAAAAAGGAAGATATACAGATGCCAAGTGAAACGCTCATGCCAACACTTGGAGATGCAGACTTACTTGCACCGAAGTCAATGGAATCATCCCCACTTTCTGTGACACCAGAACCAGATAATGAACTAATCTGTGAATTGTCTGAACAATCTACTGAGCAATTGACTAAATTTCCTGAACCAACTATCGAAGACTTTGCTGAGTTTACTGAACCAAGTGGGGATTTGTTAGCTAAATCTCCTGAACCCAGTGGGGATTTGTTAGCTAAATCTCCTGAACCAATTGGGGATTTGCTATCTAAATCTCCTGAACCAACCAGAGAAGAATTTGCTGTGTCTCCTGAATTAACGAGGGAGGAGTTTGTTAAGTCTCCTGAACCAGTTAGTGATTTGTTAGCTAAATCTTCAGAACCAATTATAGAAGAATTGCCTACATCTACGGAACCCTTCAATGAAGGATTAATTAAATCTACTGAGCCCTGCAATGAAGAATTAGCAAAATCTCCTGAACCTCTTGAAGTGGCTGATGAATTTTCCGCAAGTGAAGTAAGACCAACCGATTTGGACTTCCTACCCGACGAATTCAAAGAGATTGATTCACCGATGGAAGATATCACTTCCTCTGTTAAAGACGACGTTAGCTCTGAAATAATTGAGGAGGCCAAGGACATTGCGACTGAGAAAGAAACCAGTTTTGTAAGAGAACAGATAGTTCAAGATTTAACCCAAGAAGTAATAGAGCCTCCTAAAGAAGTTTCAGAAGACAACACGTGCTTGATGTCTACACCTAAATCGATGGTGGAAACTGAAAGCATTGCAACTACCGATCTTAACTCATTCCTGAATAGATCCAGCTTGGTTGAACTAACCTCACCATTAAGCCCACCATCCCAGCTGATGGAAGACGTAAGCACTGAGATTATCAAGACCGACATAATTGCTCCTCAATTTGCCGAGGAAGCAACCATCTTAACACCATCAACGGAAACACCACCTACTGACATTATAGAAGCTCCTGCTCCTTTGCCAGAAGCTGCCCAGGATGCTGAAATCAAGAAGCAGGAAATCATTGCGGGTACTGCAGCAGTTGCAGTTGCTGCTGCCGCAGCAGCTACTGCAACTTCCGTGGCGAAACCAAAAGACAAGAAACCTATGAAATTAACACCAGGTAAACCAACAATAACCCCATCCACCACCAAGAGGACACCTGCCAAAACACCAACGAGAACAACTCCAGTCCCGGCAAAAACCACCACACTAAAACCATTATCTAAAACTCCAACCACCACAAAACCAGCATCACCAACTAAAGCGCCTACACCTAGGACATCTACAACCAGGGTTGCCTCCATTCCGAGGACAACCACATCTACAACGTCAGCTAGACCATTGGCGCCTAAACCGGCAACAAAACTAACAATTGAGAAAAAACCATTGATGAACGGTGACGTTAAGCCAGCAACGCGAACAGGGTTACTAAGGAAAACTACTACTACTACAACCACTGCTAGACCTGCTACTACCACTACTTCTAGACCTACTACTACGAGTACTTCTAGACTGGCCACTGCTAGGTTAAGTCCAACCAAACCAGCGGCTGATAAGCCTCCGACAAAACCTGCTCTGAGACCTACAAGTTTGACAAAAACTTCTTTGACAACCGCAGCTCCCAAACCGAGACCAACCACAATGAGCGGTACTGCTGCTAGGCCTGCTGCTCCAACAGTAAAGGTACAGATCAGGTTTTGTTTTTAACAATTAAAAATGTTTTGAGACACTAGTCTAGATTGGCGTTTCAGTTACGTTTTGGAAAACTGCGATGCCCATCAAAACAGCGCAAATCAAATCACATTTTGCCATAAAGCCTAGTTCAGACCAGGGCGATAGAAGGCAACAGCAACAGGCAACCATATCGGATAAGATAATTACTGTTGTTGACAACTCATATAAAAATATCGTCGACCAGATCAGGTCAATCACAAAAACCCATGTTGCATGCTACATATTGCTCACTGTTGCCCAGATGTAAACCAGACTTAAGAAACCATACAAATTTACAAAATGCTTTCCGCAGATGTTGTGTTTACTTTTTTATATGCGATAATATCTTGTATGGGAGTATTTTAATAAACAATTCATCAAAGATCATTGTTTGCAAGTAATAATAGCAATAATAGTGTTTATTATATAACATATTATTATTACCATTATATTACTCGTTAAAATAATCCATATTCCATTCCAGAGTACACTAACAAAGATCAGCAGTGCCACGTCTCCAAAGACGGCAACGGCAAAACTAAGGCCATCAACGGCACCAATAGCACCCAGACCGAAACCGGCTACTCTTACCAAAGCGAAAACGCCCGATACCGAAAAGCAAATAAAAGATTCCGCAAATAAGTTGTTGACTAGTCGTTCAACAACAACCCGAACAACCGGCTTGGCTACTGCCAAAACCACTACGACAACGACCACCCACAAGAAAACTGAAGCAAAAGTATGTTAATAAATTACCTTGCATATACTTAATATAGTTTCGTGTCATTGATAAATTTTGAGTTGATATCCAAAGTTTCTCAAAATAAAACCAACGATAAAAGAATATAATGATGCGACGCTTCGGATCGGCTCCTTTGATGTAGTGGGGTCCACATTTGATGACCTTGAACACTTAAGGGTTATAAATCGTTGACCAAGCATGCCGTGAATTTCTAACCAATACAGTGCATGATGGGCGGCAACATAACACCGGACGTTTGTGAGGTAATGTTTGGTGGTGCCACGCGCTTGTTTTATAAACACCATCAGTTGTTGGTAGCCGACTTGCCTCGTCCCTTTAACTAGTTGACCAAATCTATCTCACTCTCGGCCCCGTGATTCTTTGTCTAGTGTCGTATGTTATATTCTTTTATTTTTGATAAAACTTCGAATTCGTCGTTCTGTATGTGAATTCAACAATAAACCTATGCGGCTGTTTTTTTAAAAATTACCACCATTGTAATTTTTTAATGACAGTTTCCAAATTTTAGATCTTTAACCACTTAACCGGCAAGCCCGTAAAATCTCCGGGCTACTAATTTGTATCAATACCGGCAAGCCCGTAAAATTTACGTGTTTAAGCACGTCGTCATTACCGGCCACCCTGTGCCTCCTATGGGGTGCGTATTTTAGTTTAACGTAAACCCAGTTTTTGACCATAGATGGCGGCACCGTATGGTATACTTTTGTCGCTATAAATTGAAAAAGACGCTTATATATTTTATATGTATATACCTATGCATATTTCAGTTCAGTTCAAAGAAATGTTGGACATTAGTCGAGTAAATTTTCAATCATGACTAAAACTGACGTTCGATCTTTGCTACGCGACTTACTGCTGCTCTGTCTGTCTGTCTGTCTGTCTGTCTGTCTGTCTGTCTATCTATCTATCTGTCTGTCTGTCTGTCTGTCTGTCTGTCTGTCTGTCTGTCTGTCTGTCTGTCTGTCTGTCAGTCTGTAGGTCTGTCTGTCGGTCTGTCCATCCGTCCGTCCGTCAGTCGGTCCGTCCGTCAATCCGTCACTCCGTCCGTCCGTCTGTCCGTCTGTGCTTCACCGGAAGGTTTTCAAACATACGTTGTTACTCCAACGGCACGTTTTTTTACATCATTTATTGGTTTACGGTGCGTGCGTGCGTGCACGCACGGACACGCTTTTTCTACGGATCACTTTGGATCACTTTGACCACTTTGCCTCGGATCACTTGGCTCCGAATCACTTTGGATCTGTTTGTTCCGGATCACTTTGCCTCGGATCACTTTGCACCGAATCACTTTGGATCCCTTTGCACACGATCACTTTGAATCATTTTGCTCCGGATGACTTTGGATCACTTTGCCCCGGATCACTTTACTCCGCATCACTTTGGATCTCTTTGGTCACGATAACTTTGAATCACTTTGCTCCGGATCACTTTGGATCACTTTGCCCCGGATCACTTTGCTCCGAATCACTTTGGATCTCTTTGATCACGATAACTTTGAATCACTTTGCTCCGGATCACTTTGGATCACTTTGCCCCGGATCACTTTACTCCGAATCACTTTGAATCTCTTTGGTCACGATCACTTTGAATCATTTTGCTCCGGATCACTTTGGATCACTTTGCTCCGAATCACGTTGGATCTCTTTGCTCACGATCACTTTGAGTCACTTTGGTCCGGATCACTTTGCTCCGGATCACTTTACTCCGAAACACTTTGGATCTCTTTGCTCACGATCACTTTGAATCACTTTGCTCCGGATCACATTGGATCACTTTGCTCCGTATCACTTTGATCCGAAACAGTGTAGATCACTTTGGGTCACTTTGCCCCGGATCACTTTACTCCGAAACACTTTGGATCTCTTTGCTCACGATCACTTTGAATCACTTTGCTCCGGATCACATTGGATCACTTTGCTCCGTATCACTTTGATCCGAAACAGTGTAGATCACTTTGAATCACTTTGCTCTGGATCACTTTGCCCCGGATCACTTTGCTCCGAATCACTTTGCCCCGAATCACTTTGGATCTCTTTGCTCACGATCACTTTGAATCACTTTGCTCCGGATCACTTTGGATCACTTTGCCCCGGATCACTTTGCTCCGATTCGCTTTGGATCTCTTTGCTCACGATCACTTTGAATCACTTTGCTCCGGATCACATTGGATCACTTTGCTCCGTATCACTTTGATCCGAAACAGTGTAGATCACTTTGCCCCGGATCACTTTGCTCCGGACCACATTGGATCACTTTGCTCACGTTGTGATCACTTTGTGTGTGTGTGTGTGTGTGTGTGTGTGTGTGTGTGTGTGTGTGTGTGTGTGTGTGTATGTGTGTGTATGTGTGTGTGTGCGTGTGCGTGTGCGTGTGCGTGTGCGAGTGCGTGTGCGCGTGGGCGTGTGCGTGTGTGTGTGTGTGCTGTGCGTGCATGTGTTTGTATATGTGGATAGTCGTCTTGTGATAATTGCTATTTCCAGTAACTCGATACTATGCCGAAAATAGCCTGCCGCTGCAGCCACAGCGCTAGTTTTCAAATCTGCCGGTTAAGAGGTTAAAATCTGTACATTAAGAGAACGTATATAATTAAAGTATGTTTTTAGGCACCTACACGAACAACCACAACAACAAAAACAACCGTAACCTCACTCAAATCTACGAAGAAACCGGCCGAGATAACACGCCTTGCTGCCACTAAAACAAAACCAGCACCGACAAAAACAACAAAGCCCCAAGCAAATGGTCTAACTAACGGTATGGCAACAACTGTAGTTGTGCAGGAGACTACAGCGATCTTATCGACCGAGACAGAACTGATTAAGGACCTATCACCTGTCGAGAACAAATTTCTAATCGAGAACTCGCTGACCCAGGATACTAAGATTGCAGACTGAAACGTTTATTATTAATAACTATTTTACGATGATAATATTATTAACCTAATGATGTATTTAGAGACTACGTAAGTGTAATAATATTGAAGTTTTTATATTTTTTATGCTCTTTCGAAACGTTTTATTGATGTCAGTGTTGCGGGAGGCGTTAGATCAACAAAAAAAAATATGGTGTGGAGATATTTTAAAACTTCCTAATAATGTATTAATATAGTATTTAAAGATTTGCAAAAGTTACGATTTTTCCGTTAATGATTTATAGTTTGTGTCTTGAGATGGTTTTTATTTCTCTCCTCTACTTTTTGCTCGTTAAGATGTTACTCGATATTTTGTACGTATTTTTTTATTATAGATATTTGATAACGAGCTTGAATGCTTAGGTGTGCCGAGATGTGATGCATTGCACTCTTCTTCTGTATATATTATATATTGATATGTGTAATTATCGAAAGTAACTTTTATTATCCTTATATTGATTATATTGGGTGCTAACTATAACACATGCCGCGCTTCTCAAAAATGATACAGAAAATTTTCTACTTTGGAAAGATCATCAACATGTTACTTAATACCTATAAACATTGTTATCGAGGATGGTACCCCGTAGATTTGATGCTTTTTAATAGTTGTAACATTCTAATATATCGAAGCATATTGCAAAGGTTTAGTTGAAAAGCAATACATGGTCCTTATTATACCTACCTATATTATACAGACTATTTTCCACCAGCGATGGGGGAATGGTTTTTACTTACAGTTTTAATTTAAAAAAGTTTTATTTTATAGTTGTTTTTGTCGCTTTGTGGAGACTTCTACTTTAAACTACTACGTACTGTATTAGCCGTTTTTATTTATTTATGTAAAATTTGTAGTATCAGCACAGGAATAAAAAAAATTTTTAGAAAGTCCAGCAGGTATTTTTCTTTTGCCATAACCAGATCCAAACATGCCTTGGGCATTTCGAGTTAATTCTGGATTTTATACTGGCAAATATGTGACCGGATCCAAAGAAGGGGGTCATACGACTAAATTATTGATTTTGGAGTTTTGACAGATTTGGACAATTTATATAGAAATACTACTAATAATAATCACCTCCCCTCTTATACTACTTCTTGAAGAAGGGAGAAAATTCATAATTTGTTCTTGGACACAAAGAACTTTGAATGAACAAAATACCGACATATGAGTTCGAGGTAATATAGTCGGTACCAGGGTTGCCACCTTTTTCTAATTGTTCACGAGGATAGTAACTGTGTGAAAATATTGTGTCATATCCAGTGGCGTAGCTACATATTCAGCGCCCTGGAGCAAGAAAAATCTGTGCTCCCCTTGTTTTTCGGAAGGGGTCTTGCATTTTTTGAACATTTAATTTAATGTACCTATACCACTTTCAAATCACAATTTTTCAATTCCAGATTGAACCAAAAACGGAGTTTATATATACAAAATCCTTGAGAAACTAAGGGCCGATATATTCACCTATCATCAAAGTTGTCGTTAGCCAACGAACAGATTACGCTAACGTTCGCGTTAAAAATGATTCTGTCTTTTCACCGATCTGTAAGTTATCGTCAGGTAACGACGACGTAAACATCGCTAACGAATGTTTTTCGGCAGTATAGTATCAAATGTCGGTAAAAAAGGTGTACTAAATCAACACTTGGACCATAACTAGGACTAATTGCCGCTAGATGCAGCCATGATGCAGCGCAGTTAATGTCATTGTCAAAACGTAACTAAAATTCATTCAAACCTCTCGAACCCATTTCTAACCGCATCAATTAATAAACAAGACCCAAACCAAATATAAAAAATTAGTATGAAAGTCTAATTCAGCAAATTCGGCCAAAATAACTAAATAATGACTTCAATTAATACAGTGCCACGTACTTAATATTTGTCAGTTTGACTTTTTGTTTGACATTTAGCTCATGCTCTGAGATTGGTTCAAAGTGTTCGTCAACAGTTTACCGTCAGGTTCATTCGATTGCTAAATAAATTCGTTCGTTAAGCGTATTTATCCGGTCGGTAACGTTAACGACAGGTGAATAGACACCTTTTTACACATGACTTTATCATACTATATATAAAATTAGAGTATCATTTATATCCAATTAACTTAAGGCTCCCGTCTCCTACCCCCAAAACGCCGAAGTAACTCACGCTATTATTATTGTGCCAATCGTGAAATGCTTTTTACCATTCGATTCTGTAGGTCTTTATGCTACTGCCATTGGAAAGGATTTCAATATTTATGCAAATTTTAGTGTTAAAAAAATGTGGACTTCAAATATAGAAAAGCTTTCCGATGGCAGTGCCATCTGATTATTGTCTGCTGTAATACATTATAAAAGTACATTAAATGTTAACTATAAGAGCACAAGCATTGTTTGTATAACTATAAGTTGGTCAACGGTGGGTTAGTAAGGGGAGAAGATCTCCAGGGGGCGACATTGTAGCAGGGAGTTAACTCCAGAGATTAATCTCTGGCTCCTCTGCGCATATAGTTATGCTTCTCGATAACAGATGGCGTATTTCGCGTAAGAAATATTTATGATGAATTAATGTATTTTGAGACAGTTAATAATTAAAAAAACAACTTACAAAGTATACTAATCTAAAGAAATAAGTTTTGCAGAAACTTAATTTTAGTTTAAAATTAAATAGTTATTTAAACAGTCTTCAGCGGACCACGTATGAAGTGATTGCTTGTATAGTGTTGCGGATATAGTACAATGAGTCGGTCAACTGTACGTGAGTACGTGACCTTGGTCAAACTATTTTGTGGGGTATTTGCAGACAACAGTATTTAAACATAAATTCTCGTTCCGCTAATGCAAACCAGGGTGTGAACTGAGAGTAGGCAACGCAGTAACGCGTAGTTACGTTCATCTAGGCATTAGCCGCATTAGGTTACTTATTCCCAAATCGCGGCGAATGGTCGACGTTTTTATTTCGTTTCAAATATAGGAATTGGCGCCACAACACTGGAATTTTAAATGTTTAGTTCCTCTTTATTTTTGGAGATAGTAAATAAGTAAATTTCAGAGAAGGTAAAAACAATTTCTTTGCTTTAAAATTCAATGATAGAGATGATTTGCTTAAAAATAAAAAAAATATTACCACGCATTTCTTAGCAACACCAAAAACGAATTAATACGAAAACACAACGGTATGGTAATTAAATATCAAAGTTTTAGTTTTCGTATATTTCAAACTGTGAAAGATCCATTTCCAGAATTATATAACATTATAAAGTATACTTTATTATTCTATTTTATTATCTATGACATTTCCTAACATCATTTTTGACCAATTGGCGGTTCTAAATTAAATAGTTTAACAAAAAGAATTATGCGAATATATTGATTAATATTTTGAACATATTGTTCATGCATGTAAGTAACATTTTAGTAAACGATTTTGTGCTCTCATTCATTAACATTTCTAAACATTCATACACAATAATATAAAAATGATTTAAATTTTTATCCTAAATTCAAAACAAAAAGAACAAAAAGTATTTCGGAAACTTGCTTCTCTTCTTGCCTGGGTATTTTGGATGGCCCATAGCGCATTCTTATTTTATTAGTTTATGCTGTCGATGGATATTTTTGACTCGTTACTCCAAATTATTGCAGATAAATATGTACATATAATAAAGACAGATCACCCTGAACTTTTATTAGCATGAATTCACAAAATACAATCCTCACCGATTATACAATCTGTCAGCATCTCTGCCAAAAATCAAAATATCAAGGCTTGCTAATACAACAGTCGGAAAACTATCGCATGATGAGTCTAGATTATATAACTATATAATCTGTGGATGAGTGCAAGATTTTCGAGTGGTGTATATTAGGGCTTCCAATCCCGGGATCACGGGATCCCGACAAAGAATGAGCTTTTCCGGGATCCAGAGATTATAAATCGAAATCCCGTGATGCCGAAAAAGTTAAATCTAAATTATGTTTCTCCGTCATGCGTCTTGCGTCTACGCCGTAGATTGCGTCGCAGTTATTAAAGCATCTCGAGTTCGTGATGTGACACCGGTAATACGGTCATTTTTGTATTTCTTCATCGCACAATTATCGCTTTCTTCGCTTTTTTTTTGTGAACAAATTTTGTGAAAAAGTGCACTTAGATAAAAATTTATTTTTATAATGTGGGTAGGGTTATTTGAATTATATTTGACAAAACCGAAAGACGCACAAGTAGTATTAATTTTTTTATGACAAAAAATTGAATATTTAATATTGTAAGAAGTTGCACTGAATATTTCATCACTTCTGAAGAATAAATAAATCTCTTTGCTTGAAAACGCGTTTAGAACTGGGTCTTAAAGTCATTATACCTATCTTTTCTTTATAAACAATAATTGTTTTATTTAAAATGCAAACAGTTAGTCAGTCTAGGCACTACGTGCATAATAAACATCTATGAAGTATGAATTCTAAAGTTATCCAATTTTATCTTAAAGAAGAAAACAAAAATTCTTAAAAATGTTTGATTGGGGTTAATATGAAAAATTGAAAATTTCACTCGATCAAACAATTTGTTTCGCCGTGACTATTCTTGAAACATTTTAAAAAAATGTAAAATTTTTGAGCAAATTTAAGATGAAGGGCTATCTAATAGAGTTTAATCTTTGTTTATTATTGTTGTCAATACTTAGACACCCTTTACCTTTCAAACCAACAAGTTTGGTTTTCTACTTGTAATGTAAAATTTGAAAACAATTATCAAGTTTCGGGGTAAAAGATATTGTCCAACCAAGTATATTTTAGGCGTTCCTTACTGACTGGATTTGGCAATTTTCGCTTTTTTCATGAATTCCGGGATCCCAGGATTACAAAATCTTTAATCTCATAAACCCGGGATCAGTATATTGTCCGGGATTGGAAGCCTTAGTGTATATGTTACCGGCAAAACCTGTTTTCAGGCAGAACCAGTTTGTCTTAGGTCAAACCAGTTTGGCCGAAGCGCGTTAGGCGCAACTAGTTTAATGCTAGGCCAAACTAGTTTAACCTTGTATGTAAATGCATGTTTCAGGTCAAACTGGCGATTAACGGTTTTGAAATGTACTAGAACACAGACGAATGAAATTTGGAGTAGGCTAAAAATTAAATTTTTGAGTTATACTTGATGTTTCCCAATTCGTTCTTTTTCCAAAAATTACGTTATCTTTCAAATTTTGAACTGCACGCTATACTTAATTTCAATAGACAGATATTCTTTACATAAAAATATCTAAATATCATTATCGATTTCTACAGTTTCCGTTTTTTTTCGTTAATGACGTGATCTTTTACATTTTAAACAGTACGCTATAGGTACTTTTTACGATGATTTCAATCGAGCTGATATTCCAAAAACAAAACACATCGATTGACAATTTTACTGCATCCGGTTTTTCCGAAAATTTTCCGGTTTTGTCTTTTTAGATTTTAAACTGCAGCTATAGAAAACTATAGCGTGTAGAAAAATTTCAAAGATGAGTCCATTCCGGAAAAACTGGAAGCCGTAGAAATTGACAATCGTTGTTTTATGTTAGAATATCATCCCTATTGTTTATATTCGCATACAAAGTGTAGGGTGCACCTTGCAATTTCAAAGATAACGATTTTTTTGGTATGACGATATAGCGATAGAATATTCTGATTAGCGTCTCGCAACTGGCAACAATAGCTGGGTTTTATTTGCATTATTTACGGTTATATTAGCTGGATCAGTATTAAAATGATTAAAGTAGATTAATAGTATATTATTTGACGAGCACATAATTTAAGGATATAAATCCCGAGCATGTAAACATGCGAGCGATCATAATCATCGGTGTGTATCGATCGATACGCATTCAATGAACTTATTATATGCGAGTCGTACATAAATGACGCCGGTATAACAGATACCTAGGTCCGTTGTACAGATGGACAAATTTAATTCTACTTTTGGATAATAGGCGGCGATACTCTGCAGAGAGGGTTTCAGCACTGTGGTGGGGGTACGTTGACCAACTAGTATACTATATAAACAATGGCACAAGTTAGTTTCTTCCGAACTTCTCTAGAATTGCATTCTGGTGCATTCTAGTAAGTTGGCAAAAATGATTACAATAGCGACAGTTCAGATATCCAAAACTAGATGGTGCGGCCTAAATCCGCATTTTACTAAAGTGTTTTTTATGTGATATGCCGATTGTGAAAGTACTATATCATCAACTAGAAAACTCAAAACGACTCCAGTTTCAATATTTATACAAATAGAAAGCAATAATATATCTTTGAAAGTTAACTATGAACGTAGCTTTAGCCCGCAAATACACGTAGCACGTTTAGCGGAAAGGGAATGTTGGAGCATACAAAACAAAGTGTTAATTTCCTTTCCGCTATATGTGCGACATTTAGTTATACACAACGCAGGTTATAACATAAACATCAACTGATCAAATACAAAAGAACGGCACCACACAATGTACGTGTTGCGTTTAAGCATATGTCCGCCCACTAATCTGTCTCCGTTTCACAATATCCTCCAACTGATGGGTTTTTTCTGTTTCTTTGAGGTTAACATTTATTCAAATAAATTTTAGGTTATCCCTTTTGTGATGGCCGTCACATATATGTAGATATCTCCAAGCTGGTACCATGGGGGTTTATTTTTTATGGGAGGTTGTCGCCATCAAGTCGCCATGTATATGTAATTCGCAGAACGATTACGTAAGGCGCCACTAGTTCCATTTTAAGTGCATTTTAGCCATTTTTACCGATTTCTATTATATCGGTTCGATCGGTGACCGACAGATGACGCGGTAGTCAAACATTAATTCGATTTTTTAATTTTATGACAAATCAATTTTACTGTATCATGACTGTATCTATTGACAGCAATATTGATAGTACATAAGATTACAATTAATTTCTATTACCGCATAATAGAATATTTCGAAAATGTCGCCGAAAGTGAGAAAGTGTTCTGTGCGCTCATGTAGAAGGCCTCATGCAATTCTGCATCGCTTTCCGGACCCGAAGAAGAAAATGTCGCTATTTAATGCGTGGATTGAAGCCGTGGAAAACCAAGAACTTTTGGGACTGAAACCGGATAGTGTTTCGAAATCAAGGTTTGTCTGCAGATGCCACTTTGCACCTCAACATCTGTATCCCCAACGTCTCACGGCTGATGCAGTACCATCATTACTTCTTTCGGGTAAGTAATCTTTAGAGTATGCACTTATAAACGCCAATATTGTGTTAATACATAATAATAGTTGTATAATATTTTTCTCAGATTCGGAAGCAGGCACAGAAGCACGGCTCAAGTAGAATTGACAGACCTGGAGAACCAAAGGAAATGGACCTGGATGGTGAAGTATAAATAGGTAGCACGCAGAGAGGTTAAATTACCGCAGTAATATACAGAGCCTATGTAACTCTTATAAGGTAATATATCGGTAAATTACGCTGTTAATATTACCAATAAGAGTAACATTGGCTCTGTAAATTAACATGATTATTTAATATCTCGGGTAGAAGGTGTCTGTGGCTCACCTAGACCCCTGCGGTCGCAGTGGATGGGCTGGTTGAGCGACCAACTCACATATTCTAATCTAAATAGAATCTAAGAAATGAAAAGTGTTCAGTCCATTTAATAATTTATTTTGTAGGGTTAATTCTCCGACGCAACTCATACTGCTGGTGGAGTACACTGTTATTGTACTCAAACTGTTGTGCATACTGCTCACAACTGAATTAAACGCTTTTTTAAAGTTGGTTTTGATCAGACATTTGTTAGAAACGTACCATTTTGTGTTTCTTTTTCACTTAAAATATAGAAATATCTTAGTGGAGATAATGTAATATCAATGCTATAAATGGTCACTGACTTTATAGAATTAAATACTTTAGTATTTACACAGATAATTCTTTTGGTTTTTTTGGTGAGCAGTTTGTGGTGACATACAACCAGTGATGTGGGCCGGGTAAATACCCGGCGGGTGGGAACTTATAAAATGGGTATTTACCCGGGTATTTACCTCTACTTAGGGTAAACACCTAAATCTGAGTATAAAGTTTCATATTGACCTAATTGTTTTCTCAACTCCAAGTTACAGCCGGTTGAAATATTAACTAAAAGAAAAATAAACAATTAAGTACATATCAAACAATGCTAAAGTAAGAAGGAGCACAATCAATTCCCAAATCAAAATTAAAAGAATTAAATTTAAGTAAAAAATTCAAAATGTTAAAAATAAACTAAATAAACGAAAACAAAATACATATGAAACTTTTTAGACATTTTTTTCTCTACAAGTAATTGGCATTCTGAGTATATAGTTGCTTTAATGCCTACTTATTGGGTTTATCAATTCCTAAAGAAGTTAAGTCATTTAATATACAGTTTTGCAATTATGTTACAATTATTTCAAATGGTTATAATTTTTTAAGAAATAAAGGAAATAAATAGGTCCATATGAAACTTTTTACTCAGTGTGGCATTTAATGTCTGGAAGAAAGTTTTGCGGGGCAAAAGATGAAACATTCTGTAGATGTGTACCTACTCTTGATTAAAAATAATGTAAGATATTTGAGTAACATATATAAAAACATTCAGCACATTTAATTGGATTGATAGCAAAATAATAAATTTATTAACAACGACAAAAGCCGCTAAGTTGACAAACTTAACATATAATTGACTTGTGTTTGAGGATGTCTTGGGTTTCTAAGGGCTTCTAATCAAAACTCTTGATTAAGTTGGTGATGACCTTTTCATTACGCTCAATATTTCGCAACTATTTGTTGCTTCTTCAGGAGCTGGAATTAGAAACAATGAACAATTACGAAAAGCCCCCTCCATTTCATCTATGCACAAGCTACATTCACTAAAATCTACCTGAACATTGGTCTCATAAGTGTTTGTCGATTGAACTGACATCAAGAAACATTTAACTAAACCTTACACTGCACTAAAACAACACGACACATGCTTAAAACTTCCTTGAAAAATCAGGCAATGAGAACGGCGGCCATAAAGTAAACACTGTGTCGGCCGTGAATAATTTACTTTATGGCCGCTGTTCTCATTGCCTGATTTTTCAAGGAAGTTTTAAGCATGTGTCGTGTTGTATTAGTGCAGTGTAAGGTTTAGTTAAATGTTTCTTGATGTCAGTTCAATCGACAAACACTTATGAGACCAATGTTCAAGTAGATTTTAGTGAATGTAGCTTGTGCATAGATGAAATGGAGGGGGCTTTTCGTAATTGTTCATTGTTTCTAATTCCAGCTCCTGAAGAAGCAACAAATAGTTGCGAAATATTGAGCGTAATAAAAAGGTCATCACCAACTTAATCAAGAGTTTTGATTAGAAGCCCTTAGACCCCCAAGACATCCTCAAACACAAGTCAATTATCAGCAGGGCAAGAACACTCTAAATCAATTTTAACATATAATCATAATTTTCTGCTAAATCTTCTTCGATAACAGAATCAGAAAAAATGGACGATTCGTACCATTGAATGGACGATGATGAAAAGGAAATGACTGCTGTTGATATATCATCAGATGAGACTGATATTTTTATTCTATGTTTTAAAAATCTTTTTATTTTTATAAGAATAACCTTAATATTGTGATAAGAGAATACCTTTTGATTTTCTGATAAAAGAAAAACCTTTATTTAGTAATTAAATATTTCCTTTTACTGCTATTTTTAATAACAATATAATGTTTATAAATACCCCTATAAATACCCACTTTGGGTATTAATAAATAGTAATAAATACCCGGGTATTTAACATCACTGCGTACAACCCAGTTAAGCGTTGGGTAACTATTGTTTGTTCTATTCTAAGATCTGTTAAACGTTTAATATTGTAAATTTGTTTTATTATATTATTTTAATATACTGTTAATAATAAACGTTTTTAATTAAATGCATATTTTTATTATTGTGTTTGGTGCATATATTTATAGTCACTGTTAGTACAGCTCTGAGAATATAGTACTTATATCTCTCTGAGAGCTCTACTAATAGTTATTCTACTTATAGTTTTATTTTTAGTAATGAATGGGGGACAACATGAAATATTCAATTCAAATTTCCCGCTAAATTAATTTTAGTTTGGCAGAAAGACCAACAGTGGCGTTATTGTACGTGGCTAAACATTTAATATGGATCATAGCGTTCTAGTTCATAGGTATTCTATGGCTGGTACTAAAAAACAAATTATCACGTTATACAAAATTATAACTGAGATTTTATTACTTACCGTTCATTTGGAGTCTTAGCGACATCAACCGCTAGTTTTCTTTTCGTCGTCGTCGTCCTAGTCGTCGCTGCATGCCTATTCCCAATTTGCGCTTTGATTTCATGGCGGATGTTACTAACCAGGCGCTAATTTTTTCACCGGTGGGTGCCGATGGATGTTTGACGCGCTGCTAAGCCGCTTCTTCCAGAATTTTACCTGCCGCATGCCTCTTGTGCAGTTCCTTGTGTTGATGGTACGCCAAATCGTGCTCCCTGCACGCGTGGTCGTGCTGATTTATTCCGCGGTCACCACGTTCCATACGCTCTTGAAGTTTGGTGCCGGGTCCGCAGAATTGGTAGCCGCCGGGCATGTGAAGCTCAATGGGTAACTTATCGATGAGGGAATGAACAAGTCCCCTACCGAATATGGTAATCTTGACCAGTAGCGGCATTATAATGGACAAGATAATGCGCTTCTCGGATTTTTATACAAGGCCAGCTTTCGAAATCCAACTTCGCTCGTCGAGACCCAACCATTTGACGTACAATCGATTTCCCCTCTTTCTGAGCACTTTTTCGACGAGTTGAACGTCCGGATACTTTGCTTTCTGCAATTCCTGTTCGTAAAATGATCCCAAAATCGGTTCACCGCTAAGATCCCGCAACAGGTAAGTTGTCGGATTGGTGTATTGAATTTTATCAACGATAAAGTCTTCGTTGCTCCAAGTTGGCTGGTAACCCTTCGCGAATAGGCAGTGATATTTCGAAATTAGTACGTAGTCGTTTCGCTTAAATTTTGTAATTAAATTGCTCATTTTAATGTAATTATCGACGCTGTTCAATAGCTGCTTTTCATTTTCGCGAGTAACATTTACCGGCTTCATTTTAATTGTCGAATGAACGGTATTGTTATATTTTGAAACAATAATTGGCAATAGTTTCAACCACGCATAGGACCCCTGCATGCCGAACTCTTTCCACATCATCGCCTTTAACGTTCTATTTAAACGCTCCACTACCGACGCCTTCATCGTACTATATGTCGAGTAATGATTGATATTGAACTGTTTCATTAGCGTTGCGAATTCCCTTCCGATAAAATTCCTTACCCATATCGGTTTGTAAATTTGCCGGATGATGCCCCGACGATGATAGAATTTTCTTCATCGCCTTGGCGTCGTGTTTGGAGGACTTTGTTTTCGTCGGAACGGCCCACGCAAATTTTGAAAATACATCGATAACAACGAGAATATATTTGTTGCCACGATTTTGCCGCGCTTACGAAATCATCTCCACAAGGTCGGCTTGAAATAAGTCATCTAGTCCTTTCACGATGACGCGTCTGCATTTGAAGGTCTTTCGGGCCGGTTTGTGCAGTTCGTCGACCACTTGTTGCTTAATGCTGCTCATATTCTATATTTGATGAGTAGTTCCACGTACATATGCAAAGATGCTTGTCGACGTCTTCCTATTGCCGCCGTAGTAGTAGTAGATGATGATGCAATAGCTGTATCTAAGCTAAATGTTATTGCATCACCCTTCCGAATAACAGTTCCAATTAAATTGTCCTTTGAAATACCCTTTTTTGATGAATTTATGTGTGCCATTAAGTCGAAAGGAAAAACGGTTGCACTTTGGATTTCTCTACTTTGTTTCTCCACTGATATGTACAGGACCCGTTATCCAATTGATAATTAAATGTTAATTTCGAATAGTCGAATGTATACGAACCGCGAATGGGTAAACATGTACGCGTATAATTCTTCACGGCGGCGGCGGCGACGCTGACGATAATGATTTTAATTCTTTTGTTCTAGCGGATATATGACGACCAAACTTATCAAGAGTCATGGTAAAAGTGATAGACAAAATTTAAAATTTACAAATTTATACAATTATTCACGCTTCGCGTAATTCCTCCACGATGCTATTAATTTCGTTACCGTGACCATCATTTCCGGCATCTTGCGATGCAAGCAACAGCCGTAAGCGACTGATCAGCTCATTTGCGTCGTCCCAAAACGCGTACTTTATCGGTTTGTTACTGTAGCTCATCAGACCGCGCCCGCCGTATTGACTGCTACTGCTAGCCTAAGTGCTAGCTCTCGCTCTTGTCGTCGTCGTCGTCGTCGTCGGACGCGTACTTTTGGGTCTCGTTTGATAGGAAATGAGTGGAGCGATAACTTTACGATATTTATCGCCGGCATTGCCGGCCACATGTTTTGGATCATAATTTAGATAATTCTTTTGATCTTCCTTTGTATCGTTTATGGGATTTTTCTTGAATATTAATTCGTAAAGCCCCGGTGTTGTTTTAAACTCTCGTCCGCCAATGACAATATTATCACTTTGGTTGCTACATTGTAATTCCGAGGAGCCAAGATAGAATTTGTCAAGCTGGTGGACGCCCTCATGACCACTTTTTCTGAGCAGTATTGTTATATTTTGAAACAATAATTGGCAATAGTTTCAACCACGCATAGGACCCCTGCGTGCCGAACTCTTTCCACATCATCGCCTTTAACGTTCTATTTAAACGCTCCACTACCGACGCCTTCATCGTACTATATGTCGAGTAATGATTGATATTGAACTGTTTCATTAGCGTTGCGAATTCCCTTCCGATAAAATTCCTTACCCATATCGGTTTGTAAATTTGCCGGATGATGCCCCGACGATGATAGAATTTTCTTCATCGCCTTGGCGTCGTCTTTGGAGGACTTTGTTTTCGTCGGAACGGCCCACGCAAATTTTGAAAATACATCGATAACAACGAGAATATATTTGTTGCCACGATTTTGCCGCGCTTACGAAATCATCTCCACAAGGTCGGCTTGAAATAAGTCATCTAGTCCTTTCACGATGACGCGTCTGCATTTGAAGGTCTTTCGGGCCGGTTTGTGCAGTTCGTCGACCACTTGTTGCTTAATGCTGCTCATATTCTATATTTGATGAGTAGTTCCACGTACATATGCAAAGATGCTTGTCGACGTCTTCCTATTGCCGCCGTAGTAGTAGTAGATGATGATGCAATAGCTGTATCTAAGCTAAATGTTATTGCATCACCCTTCCGAATAACAGTTCCAATTAAATTGTCCTTTGAAATACCCTTTTTTGATGAATTTATGTGTGCCATTAAGTCGAAAGGAAAAACGGTTGCACTTTGGATTTCTCTACTTTGTTTCTCCACTGATATGTACAGGACCCGTTATCCAATTGATAATTAAATGTTAATTTCGAATAGTCGAATGTATACGAACCGCGAATGGGTAAACATATGTACGCGTATAATTCTTCACGGCGGCGGCGGCGACGCTGACGATAATGATTTTAATTCTTTTGTTCTAGCGGATATATGACGACCAAACTTATCAAGAGTCATGGTAAAAGTGATAGACAAAATTTAAAATTTACAAATTTATACAATTATTCACGCTTCGCGTAATTCCTCCACGATGCTATTAATTTCGTTACCGTGACCATCATTTCCGGCATCTTGCGATGCAAGCAACAGCCGTAAGCGACTGATCAGCTCATTTGCGTCGTCCCAAAACGCGTACTCTATCGGTTTGTTACTGTAGCTCATCAGACCGCGCCCGCCGTATTGACTGCTACTGCTAGCCTAAGTGCTAGCTCTCGCTCTTGTCGTCGTCGTCGTCGTCGTCGGACGGGTACTTTTGGGTCTCGTTTGATAGGAAATGAGTGGAGCGATAACTTTACGATATTTATCGCCGGCATTGCCGGCCACATGTTTTGGATCATAATTTAGATAATTCTTTTGATCTTCCTTTGTATCGTTTATGGGATTTTTCTTGAATATTAATTCGTAAAGCCCCGGTGTTCTTTTAAACTCTCGTCCGCCAATGACAATATTATCACTTTGGTTGCTACATTGTAATTCCGAGGAGCCAAGATAGAATTTGTCAAGCTGGTGGACGCCCTCATGACCATGGTCGTACACGTTATTGTTGTCCCTAATAAACCCCCTAATATACTCTCTAGGTAAGGTAGCGAATTGATCCATATACTCTATGAACGAGTCTTCGGTTATTTCCAAATCATGTTGACGAGTCGGTGTGATTGTACTTTCGCCAGGGTCGATAAATGCTTCGAACGTTTCTTTTTCTCGTCCAACATTTGGTGTAGTCATTTTAAATACGTCATCGTCATCTTCGTCCAAAGGCAATGATGTTCGACCTCTATGTTTTCTTTTCTTCTTCTGTTGCAGCGATGATAAGGGTTCCTTAATTTTTACATCCTTTTTCGTCTGTGCCTCATCACCATCATCGTCATCGTTGTCGTCTCTTTTGATTTCAGCTTTTGATTCTAATTTAATAGTAGCAGCGGTGGCATTAGTTCTAATGATATTTTGAAGGGATTCTGTAATTGGTTTACATTTGCTCTTAAGTTGTTCTTCGGACCTTAATTTGCTTTGTTTAAGAGCAGCCAGTTTTTGTTTAATGTTTTTCGTAGCTCTAATTAAGCGAGTAGTTATTTCCTTAGAGCTCATGCTTGTATGCGTAATGTTAATAATAAGATGAAAAAAAAAACCATCTGAACGTTTTCGAGGACCGTCTTCTAATGATGTTTTAGCGCGCATTACGGTAGTTTTATGTAACAATGAAAAACTTTTCTATATCGGCCGTTGTTCAAGTCATTATCCTTACTAATAACCAGGAAACTGTACTTATCGGTCCAACATAAGGAACACATTCGTTTAAAATCAGGAAAAGAAGAAAAATCGCTATTGTTAGCGCTATTCTGGAAAATGTGTCGTAAATTGAGGTCATCCATCGGAAAAACAAGCAACATTTTGTCACGAATAAGATGTTCGAGAATGTGTGTATAAGTTTGACATAAATAGAAACTATCTATTGATTTATGTCGGCCCATACTAAAATAGTCCCGAATGACGGACTGTTTCTGACATGCCACATCGTCGAATATAAAAACGGAGTTTGGACGCGCCTCCGAATGATGCATTATGTATTATGTCGGCATCATCGGAATACTCGTAATAACTAACTTACGGTTGCAATAAATCCCTTAAATATTGATATTTTGGTTGAAAAAGTGACTTGGAATAGACGTACACATTTTAATATTTCAAACCGTTTGGCGCCTCGAGCAGACTGACCATTACGTTTGTCTGGCCGCAATTCGACGGACCGCATATAATTGCGCGAATGCTCGATGGTAAAAGAGGGCCGTGTTTACTACTACTACTATCGCATTGTTGTTGTTGTGACGTAATATCAACATCAACGAAAAGAAATGTATACGTTCTTTTGAGAAATTGGCATAGTGTTAAGTGGAATTTATTGAAAAAAGATGATGACCCATATCTATTTATCACATGTAGTGAAAGAATTACATTTCAAGCAAACTTTAAATTCACGCCAAAATTACTAAAATTTTTACTGGTTATGGGAAATCATTGCGACCCGCTTGTACGTGCTCTATGCCGTTACAAGATTTTTCGTCAAAGTATGAGTAGATTCAATAGAGATCAATCAATATGTATGTTACATTTATTTATTCAGACTCCCCTTGGTAAAATGTGTGATGTGTCTAAATAATTAACGGAACGCGAATCGCGTATGGCTTACGGGAATACATACAATGGGAAAAATTCGAAAATTGCCGGTTTGTTTTTACTGAAACTGATGGATGTAATGAATTTATTGACGGATATGTGTTGAATCAAAAATGTTGGGTTAAAAAAATGTCGACGTTGACGGTATGTTGACGGTATGAGCGCACTAGCCAGTGCGCTCCTACTTATGGCGCGTTTACACCGAGATTGAAACCAATAACGTGCGTTTAAACCCACTTCGTTAGTCAATTTTTTACAAAAATTAATAATAAATATTACGAACCTATTAAAGGGTATTTTTTAATTAATTATAAATAGTATGTTACAAAAAAAACGACCAACAGATGGCGCGCATGCGCAACAATTCACAATATGGCTGATAAAGGACACACGCAAACCTACTTCGGTAACTGGTCACCAGATGGCGCGCCACCTTCTTTGCACTAGCGGACGACAGGTGGCGCGATGTGTACTCAAATTAACTTACGATAAATTATTCCACCGAGTTGCTTCCACCGGCTTGGTCCAGTCCCCGTGAATATAATCTACTATTTTTTTAATTAATTATAAATACTACGTTACAAAAACGACAGACAGACAGACCGCTCTCCGTATCATTCAGAAATAAGCAATTGCTGATAAATTACTCTGATGGATCACCTGTGTAAGGTGAACGAACTGGCAGGTTTGCGTACTCCGGAGGCTAAGTTCGAGCCTATTCAAGGGTATATTTTTTAATTAATTATAAATAGTACGTTACAAAAACGACCAACAGATGGCGCGCGTGCGCAACAATTCACAATATGGCTGATAAAGGACACACGCAAACCTACTTCGGTAACTGGTCACCAGATGGCGCTCCACCTTCTTTGCACTAGCGGACGACTGGTGGCGCGATGTGTACTAAAATTGACTTACGATAATTTATTCCACCGGCTTGGTCCAGTCCCCGTGAATATAATCTACTGTAGATGGAGTAAGTTAAAAACAATTAATATTCTTGTTAAGGTTTGATTGATAATTGATAAATCGCAGTTGCAATAGTGAAATGCCTAAATGGTTTGTGTTTTATAATTGCACAATTGATTGTTTTACGTAATGAGTTTGTGTTATTACTGAAACATTTAGAAATGAAAGTACTTTTGCTAAAAGTATTGTAATTGGTGAATTTGAAGAGCTTACGCTTGTCTTTCATATTTAGAAATATGAAGGTGATTTTTTCTTGGCCTATTATAAATTGGAAATAGAAAATCTTTTGTTTTGTAATTTTATAATGGAAAATTGATAGTTGTTATGCTTTGTGTTTCATAATTTAAGAATGGTAAGATTATGTTCTAATCATAATTAGAGAATTGAAGGTTTATGTTCTTCATGAATTGTAAATTGAGGATTGAAGTATCATATCGTGTAGCTTAATTTGGGAATTGAAAGTTGATGGTTGCCGTGATCATAATTACAGAATTGAAGGTTTATGTTCTTCATGAATTGTAAATTGAGGATTGAAGTATCTTATGCCGTGTGTGGCTTAATTTGCGAAATGAAAGTTGATGGTTGTCGTGATCATAATTAGAGAATTGAAGGTTTATGTTCTTCATGAATTGTAAATTGAGGATTGAAGTATCATGTCGTGTGGCTTAATTTGGGAAATGAAAGTTGATGGTTGCCGTGATCATAATTAGAGAATTGAAGGTTTATGTTCTTCATGAATTGTAATTGAGGATTGACGTGTCTTATGCCGTGTGTGGCTTAATTTGCGAATTGAAAGTTGATGCTTGTCGTGATCATTATTAGAGAATTGATATTTATTAGCGTTGTGTAACTGAATTTGAAATTTAAAGTTTACGATTTTGTGTATTATGATTTGAAAATTGGAAGTTAATGTTTGTCGTGAATCATAATTAGGAATTGAAATTGATTAGCTTTGTGTATCTGAATCTGAGAATTTAAAGTTTGTGTTTTTGTGTATAATAATCAGACACTGTTCTACTGGTATTATAATTTGAGAATGGAAAGTCTTGCCTATCATAATTTGAGTATTGAAATATATCAATGTTTTGTGTTTCACAATTTATGAATCGTAAGTTTATGTTCTTTGGGTATTATAATTAGTGAACAGTAAACCCTTATGTTTTGTCTACCATAATTTGTAAAATGAATTGGGATTTGTGAGTAGTTATTAAATGGCACTCTTGGATCCACCTTCAAATGGCGTTTAACATGGGAAAATCGAAGCTACTCAAAGGAGGAGGACACCTTCAAATGGCGTTTAACATGAGAAAATCGAATTTGCCTCGATGGAGGTGGAGGAAAGGTGGGCGGTAAAGTCGATCGCCTGCTACTCGAAGGCGGCGCTCAGTCGGTAAAGTCAATCGCGCGCTACTCAGCGGCGGTCGGTAAAGTAGATCGCTACTCGGCGGTGGCGCCCTCTAGCAGTTTCAATTTAGAGGTTAGAATTCGGCGTGATAACGGCATGTCCCATAAACTCCCGTTTGGACTTCTTCAGAGGGGTTGTGATCTCGACTTTAACAACATCGCGCGCCCCCGTCAGCTGTTTGGTCGTTAACCGCTATATCGCCCCCTCGATGTACCGATAGACATCCTATCTTTGGATTTGATACTGAAAGTCCTTGCATCTCGTAAACTAGTCCACGTACCGAAAAATAGTTATAAGATGGCGCTGTAAAAATGGTAAAAACGACTCTCTTTCGGATAGATAGGAAAAATTATGACCCATCACTTCGACCGCCATCGAATGATTCATCCACATGGAGTCGTGTAAATAAACAGCGAGAAGCGAGTTTTTATCTTCTGCGGTCACGGCATAGATTGAGCATAGTAAATAAAAGGAAATGATAAAAAAGTCCCCAATAAGTATCATAATATTTTTATTGTAGCACAAACAACATTTGCCTATAAATATAATATCACCAAGTCATTGCGAAATTTGTGATAAAAGTCATATGAAATCTCAGCACTCCGACACTTATACGACACATAACAACTCACAATGTAGGAAGAAATATATGAGCTGAAGCTGAATGATGTGATTTAGACGTGTTGGGTTGCTGATACACAGAAATATCCTCAAAATACCCTCCAATACCCTCATAATACCCTTCAATACCACTGAAGGCATTGTTGATGTATCCTTTTATGACCACCTAGGGGTTTGTCCCGAGGTTACCGTTGATGATAAATCACGTTTGCAATTATTACAATTATTGGAAAGTGACATACCCATAATTATTCCATTTCGTAAATGGGAGTTGCATGAACTGCCAGCGTTACGTGAGTCAACCAAAGACATTTGGTCAGTCATGACAAGTACTAATTTGGAGAGACCTCGCTTTGTATTTGTGGCATTCCAAAAAGGAGTTCAGGACGATATCCATCAAGACGCTTCTGATTACAGCCATGTACTCATAAAAAACATAAAACTATATTTAAACTCCTCACAATATCCGTACGATAATTTGAATCTAGAAATGGACAAAAAGAAGTATGCTATAGTGTATAACATGTACATGCAATTTAGATCAGCTTACTATGGGACTTCCACATCTGAGCCTCTTTTAGATTACGAAGGTTTTCATAAAAATATAATTTTCATAATTGATTGTTCAAAGCAAGTGGAGAGCGTTAAATCCTCAACGGTAGATATTAAAATGGAGTTTGAGACTAGTAAAGCATTTAATAAATTATATAGGGCATACTTCTAATAATTCATGATACCATCATAGAGTACTTACCCCTTACTAATGTGGTGAAGAAGATAGTATGATAAATCAACAGTTCCAGCCAAAAAATGCATGTGTGGATCGGCGAATTGGATGGATATAAAAGAGTTCCCGAACGATTTACACTTGGAGGGACGTCAAGATAAGGTTGTAGAAGAAAATGCTGTACATATAATATTTTGTATTGAAGTATATGATTTTCAATAAATTATTTTATAGCAATATCGTTGCCTTTTATCCTGTACTTCTACCATCTCAATCATGAACTCCATAAATTGATGACGTGCACAGCGGAACGCTGTGCACGTCATCAATTTACGCTGTGTGTACCAGCAACTCGACACGTCTAAATAACATCATTATAAGGAAGAGGCTGATGGTGTGGTAAAAAATACATATGTAGTTTAAAATTATTTAATAGACGACTTAAATATTAGGTAAATGACGGTCGCGGAGGGTCAAATGAGGGTCGCGGAGGGTCAAATGAGATACTCGGAAGGTGAAATGAGGGTCGCGGAGGGTCAAATGAGGGTCAAATGAGGGTCGCGGAGAGTCAAATGAGGGTCAAATGAGGGTCAAATGAGGGTCGCGGATGGTCAAAAGAGGGCAGTTACCAGGTTCTGCTAGCCAGAGCGAGGAGGAGCGACAGATATTCGGTGCCAGCAGCCGACTAAGCAGGTCGCCACCACAATCAGCAAAAGGCATGACTGACTACCCTATGCCAAGAGGCATGATGAACACCAGCTCGGTGACAATCAGCGACGAAGAAGACGTAGAAGAGACAGCGCCACTATCGTCAGGTTCAAGCCAGGAGGGCATAAAGTGGGATGAGACGGACCTAAATAGCACCATCATCCCCGGGAAGAGAACGGAGAAGAGGACCACCCCGAGCTTCTGGTCTATCCCGGTGGAGGACATATTGCCCCTAAGTGCAGACGACCGGAAGAGGTACGAGGAAAAGCAAAAAGACAGAACCCCCAAGAGGGAAAATAAGAAAAGGAAAAAGATGGGTAGCACCGAGGACGCAAGATCGAGCGGAGAGGAGCACCCAGACGACGAAAACGCGTTCAAAGACCACCGACAACATGCAGAAAAGCTGGACGGCGCTATAAAAAGGGTATTGGAGTTGATAAAGACATTAAAAGCCAATGATGAACAAAACACAAAAAGAGAGATGAAAAAAAGCAATACATAAGTTAGAAAGAGAGGCCGGAATCCTGAAAAGAGCAGATACACAGGAATGGCTCCAACAACAAACAAAAGTTAAAAAGACACACACAAGACAGAAAGAGACTAGGGAAATAGAAACCCAGACCGAAACTGAGGAGGAACGAAAAGAGAGTGAAGTAAGACAGATGAAAGAAAAAATACTAAACATAAGAACATATCAAGAGTGGAAAGACCTAGAGCCACAGGAATGGAAGGAAGAATACTTCTGCTATGCTCAGACAATAGAGGGCAATCCCATTTATCAACAAGAGACAGACACAAAAGTGGTACTGGTCGAGGGGGACGACGAAAGCATTAACAAAAGTATACAAAACCAGTACAAAAGAACATACCCCATACTAGAAACACTGACGCAGAATTACGAAGAGATCGAGATGGTAACCAAAACAAAGACGAGAGACCTAGAACAAGAAAAGAGGCAGAGGATAATCAAAATAAACGCAGGGGGGGCAGAGGAAGAACTCTGGGGAAACCTCGAGAAACTAGCTGACGAAATTGCTCAAGAAAAGGAAATTGCGCTACACCACCTACGCACAATGACACTCACCAAACTAAGCAAAATGACAGAAGCCATTTTCAAACGAAGAGCCACTGAAGTCTATATCCACACAACCAAAGAAAATATAGAGGAGGAGAAAAGACAAAACAAGGGGAGAAGAGAAAGACAAACATATGCACTGATAGTAGAGAATAAGGAAAAACAGTACGAGGAAATAGTAAAGGAAATAAAAGAGCAAATGAGAGGAAAGCCGGAAATAGAACAAATAGAAGGCATACGTAAAACAAGAGACGGAAAAGTTCTCATAACAACGCAAAAAAATAGAGAGGCAATACAGGAGATACAAAAAACACTGGGACAGAACATGCAACAAAAACTGAGGGAAATTACCGGGATGGATGAACGTAAAACCATAATAGTGCGAGGGATGGCGGTAACAACGGACCGTCAAGAACTAGAGATAGCTATAAGAGGCATAACAACAGACGAAACGATCCAGTTCGAGGCAAGTGACTTCCGCCCCTACGCAGGAAGTATGCTGGCAACTACGATAAAGATAGATAACAAAAACGCGGACAAAATCCTAAAAGTCAGACGAATAAGAGTAGGCATGGCAAGATGCATGGTAGTCAAATTAACTAAATGTCACAAGTGCTGGTCACCATCGCACATGGCAAAACATTGCAAGGGAGACGATAAATCGGGAAAGTGCTACAAGTGTGGGGAAGAAGGGCACCTGACAAAAACTTGCAAGAATGAGCAGTACTGCCCCGACTGTAAGGAGGCAGGGCACAGCGAGGGAATGGCGAAGTCCCCAAAATACCGAAACGACCTAAGGAAGATGAAAAGAGGACATCGCATAGACAGCGAGTGCGAAAGTATTAGCTCCAACAGAACTGAAGTACAAAATACAGAAGTGCAAACGATGGACACGGCGGAGGACCGAGACAAAAAACAACAAAAATGCTAGACAGAGCACAAAAAACTCATCAACGCAGAAACATGGCGCAGCAGAAGGACAGCAAGGAAACGAGAATCCTACAAACAAACATGAATAGGGGCTATGCGGCCATGACACTGCTCAACAAACTCAACAAAACCCTAACAGTACAAAAAATCGACCTAGCGATCATCACGGAGCCGCACAAACATAGTATCGATAGAAACAAATGGCTCTACAGTGCGGAAGAAGACGTAACCATTAGGATACTAACGACAGAAAGACCGACCCACACTGAGAGTAGGTGAGGGGCTCGTTGTGACCGCTCTACTATACCGGCCGAGGTACGCTTGGGTGCCGCTATACTATACCGGCATTTAGTGGCGCCATCTATCGTCTATCGTCTGAAGCTGTTTATAGGTCAGGTGGGTGATATTTTGGTTTGAGACTTTGCTATTATTTCCAATACTGCCAACATTTGTAATGTTCTACTATACCGGCAACCTAGTGGCGCCAAATTCAAACTATATCGTCTCAAGCTGTTTATAGGTTAGGTGCGTGATATTTTGGTTTGAGACTCTGCTATGTTATTTCCAGTACTGCTAACGTTTGTGTTGCTCACGGCAATTAGTCATTTCTAGTGGTGCCATCTAACGTCTCCACCTCGGTTAGGTGCAGGATATTTTGGTTTGAGAGTCTGCTATGTTAATTCCAGTACTGCCAACGTGTTATTCTACTATACCGGCAATTAGCCATTTCTAGTGGCGCCATCTTCAAAGATATTTCATTTATTTCCAGTACTGCCAACGTTTGCGCAAAAAAGACGAAGTTTTACGTTATAACCAATTTTACCTTATAGATCAGGGGGTCGCTTTTTAAAGGAAAAGTATTGATCGTGTTTACTAGAATTGCAGCATATGGTGAAATTGCAGAGGGGTGAATATTAATTGTGCTGGTGGAAGGCAAAATACAGATTTATATGGTGGTACCCCGCTGAGTCATCTTTGAGATGGTCAGTTTTGCAGGTGTGTGTGCAGTTATGTGTGAAGGATTGCGTGCATTTTAATAAGGTAGGTCAGTGGGTAATGTTAAAACATCTGTTGCACATTGGTTCAATCAATACTTTTTGTATATATTAACTCCACAGTACAGTGTTAATTAATATGCACCCTAGCGTTGTATGAATTTTTCCCTCTTGTGCAATAATAAAATACCACAGGCACGTAAAAGTTATTTTTGAAATGTTTATAATATATTTTATTTAATTATAATTTCATCTTTTTTCATCTTCCTTAGCCTTCTTCTTCTTTAACCGCAACCCTAGCCCTAACTTGCGCTTGGTTGTCATTCCAGTTGTAATAATAATCGAAGTACTTATTTTTTCACATAGCGATGCAGATGGAGATTTTACTCGTTCCCATGCTTCTTCCTCTAGCACCTTGTCAGCTTCATGTCTCTGCGTTTATATCGTTATATTGTGACGTTTTGATTGGTTGAAATTAGCTCCTTGAATTGAAATGAGAAACAACGATTAATAAAAACAATAAGCTGTAGTTAAACAAACAGTTCAGTGCAAACCTTCAACAATATCAATGCTAAAACTATAATAGTATTACTATTTTTACGAATAGAAATAAGACAAGTACCATCTGATGCATCAGTGAAATGATAATATCGCATTTTGTTGGTAATAAAAAATTAGAGGATTTTACTAAAACTAAAGTTCTTTCCACTCGAATATCTACGAAGAATTGTCCTGAATTTACACAATGTGTTGCTCATCAGTAGGGAAAATAAATGTTTCAGTGAAAAGAAAATTATGCTATAAATGTGAGTAATTTAAGGAGGAAAAATAAAAAATAAAGAAAAGAGTTAAATATCTAAGCTGTTGTTTAGATAAATCATATAGAAAGAGAAAAATGTAAACTTGTTTCGTAATTAAATGTAGAATTAAATTATTTTTTATTTTTTTATTTTTTCTCTTCTGTTTTATTTAGCAGTGCAGAGTGCAGAGTGCACGACAAGCGCTGTAATATGGTTAAATAATGCTATTATCGATTTGTATCCATCAATATTTTAATTTGTATTTATTTAGTTGTTATCATTGTACCCATCAATATTTTTAATTTATCTCTAAGTTCAGTAATTTTTACATTTTCATATGGTCATTGAAAATATGAATATGCATTTGTGTCCGGCATTTATAATTGACGACTAACAAATTGTCTGTAATGTCTTGTAATTAAACAGTGTTTGTACCAATAAATTCTACTTTGAAGCTCGTAAATACATGTGTTCATAACAAAAAAGCTATTCTTTTTATCACCTGTGTTATCTTTCTTTCAACCATAGAAATTAGTTTCGTAGAAAGGAAAGTACCATGCTAAAATCCAGGTAAGGCAAAAGCTTTTACCACTCAATTTTTGGTATGTAGGACAAGTTGTCTACATGCAAACTAATATTTTAGAATAAGTAGAATAAGTTGCATAATTGCAGGCGTATATCGTATATTTAATGTGTGCTCTCATCTATCATACTGACCGTAGTAACTGACTAGATTATAGTATTTCTCTCCAGACGGCACATATTGAATTTTAAATAATTTAATAAACTACTGCTTTCGATTAAGGTTTCTGAATTCGGAAATAACAAGTCCAATGAGATACCCTGATTTTTAATACTATCCAGCATGGTTTTAGTGGTTTTTCTCAACACATGTAAACTAAACCACATTGGCGCGCAATGGAGAGTCATGCAGAACCTACCTACCGTTCGCTAGTTCTGAACATGGCCACCGAGAGATTATAGATGGTGATAAAATGGTTATTTTCTGCATATTTAATGATAGGAGGATGGAGTAAGAATGCGTTGAAATTTATTTATGTTTTTATTATTAATCATACATATTATGCAACATACTTTAGAAACGTATGAGTTCTTTCAAAGCATTTGCTACAAAAGTGTTTATTGCAAGTATTGCATATGGTTTTAATTTTTATTGTTGCATTTCTTGCTCGCAGTCTAAATTAGTCAATAATCAGCGTACATTGCAGCTACGATATCTCTGGCATGTGGCTAACGGAAAATAAGACGTGGAAAAATCAGACAAATAAACACGTGCTACCCCGTTCACGGCTGTAGCTACATAGAACGTGGCGGTACAAATTTTCCAGCGAGATCGGGAAAAGAGTGGGGGCGTTCGTTCGGCAACAGCAATAAAATCAAAATACCAGACAGCACCGTAAATAAATTCTGAAATCTCCATTAAAAGAGCGTAGTTAAAAACAGAGGGGCTATTAAACTATGAAAAAGTCAACAATAGAAATAAATACAAATACAATGTACAGAATGTAAAAATGCACCACAGAAGCAGAGTATCATTCAATGAGTATTCACAAACAAATATTCAATGAGCATCGTCAAAATATAAAAATGAAAAAACATCAATAAACATAAAAACATGAGCGAAAAAACACAGAAAAAACCAGCGGCAAGCATCAGGAGGGCAATGCGGAAATGGAAAAAAGCAAAATAAAACCAACAAAATTCAAAAACTCATAAAGAGGGGGAAACAAGCAAAAAAAAAAAAAACTTAGATCAACAGCCAGACAGAAGATAAACGGGTGAAGCCCAAATTTGTTAAAAAGTGAAAGTTTTGAAAAAATTTTAAAATTAAAGATATGAAAATAAAGGTTTATACAAAAAATCTGTCTGGGTGTTGATGAGGAGGTGAGGGGACTCTTCTCGCTCTATCTCAAGCTGCTCCAGAAGGTCCAACCTATATCCCTTCTGACATTTATGAATCAACTTAACGTTATTAAAATCAAACTTATGGCCGGTATCAATCATGTGTTTGTAAACATTGGAGGTTTGTTGACATTTGTGCTCGCTGAGACGTGTCGCCAGCTTCCTGCCCGTTTGACCGATATAAATAGCGTTACAATTATGACAGTTTAGCGAATAAACACCACTCTCTTGCAACACGGACCTAGGCACATGGCGCTGCTTTGATAGAATATGGAGGATCTGGGTGTTAGTCTTGAAAGCGGGAACAATGTTATAGGGTCTGAGGATTTTTGGGAGTTTAATGTTAGATGGATTGTATGTGAAGGGTTTATATAAGATAGGGCTGGTTGGCGAAATTTCTCTGGTGTAAAGAGGGTCTATAGCGATTCTGGTATCATGCATAATTTTGATAATTAACCTTTTCGGAAATTTATTCTTCAACGCAAGATCATTAATGAAAGAAATCTCTCTAAGTCTATCATTATTGTTGAGGGGATATGTTAATGCTCTGCGGAAAAAGAAACGGAGGGAAGCTAGACGGTGTGATAAGGGATGAAAAGAATCGAAGGGGATGATGGTAGGAACAGAGGTTGGCTTTCTATAAATGTCAAAGGATAATTGGTTTTCATGTCTAAAAATGGAAACATCAAGAAAATTCAATAAGTTGTTTTCTTCCTTTTCAGTAGTAAATTTAAGGTTAGGGTGTAAATTATTGATGTAGTTCAGCATATTGTTAAGTTCAGTCAAATTCCCCCCCCCCAAATACAGAAAACGTCGTCAACGTAACGTATCCAAGCTTTGATATGTGGTTTAAAAGGGTTATTAGGATGAATAATATAATTGTTCTCCATGTGGTCAAGGAAAATGTCTGATAAAAGACCTGATAAGTTCATTCCCATAGGGAGACCTTCCTCAATTTTAAAAAATTTATCATTAAAGGAACAATAGTTTTGTGTAATATGTTTTAGAATTTTGTTAAAATTTGAAATATGAGTGTTATCATTGTAGTGAGATTTGAAAACTTCATCAGCAAGAGTTAAAGTTAGATCTAAGGGAACATTCGAATAAAGATTAGTGACATCAAAAGAGACTAAAATACATCCTGAGGGGTTGTAGTTTTTAATACTGTTTATGAATTCAGGGGAATTTTTAACGGTATAGGTGGGTTTGAAATTGACTGAACGAAATATATTAAGCATAAATTTTGATAACAGAATGGTAGGCGAGTTATAGAAAGCTGTTATTGGGCGGATAGGATGGTTGGGCTTATGGAGTTTAGGGAGTGCATATAAGTGGGGAATAGAAGGGTTCATAGGGATAAAAAGTGAAATGTTGAAAAAATTGTAGTTGGTAAAATTCATAAGAGTGTCTCTGCAGGAGTGAATAATTTGTTTAGTCTTAGTAATGACATTTGATAGGGGATCTTTTTTGATTTCTTTGTAATTATTCTCCGAGAGAAATTCATTAGTTTTATGTATGTAAGTGTAAGGGCATAATAACAACACCCGCATTCTTATCTGCTTGAACCAGAATCGCACCAGAATTGTCTAATTTAGTTTTAATGTTGGTGGTGGTTCTCCATAGGTTGGATGAAGAAACAGGAATGTGAAATTTGTGTCCTTTTTCTTTTTTAATGAAGGGGATAAGGTCGTTACGGATGATTGTGTGATTAGGAAGGTTAGTGATAGCAGAATCTAATTCAATGGTAGTATTTGTAAGGTTTTCTGAAGGGGGAAGAGCAAATTTGTGACCTCGATCCAGTAATTCTATCTCGTCAACGCCAAATACAATGTCAGTCAAATTAGTAAATTGAGAAAAGTGTTTACCGTCAGGTTCCAGGTCACTAGATGCATGGCGAAGTTGCGCTTTCTTGAATCTCAAACAACGGAGTTTATTGTTCTTCACTCTTCGGTCTTCCATGGCCTGGAGGTTAGCTTCCTCCTGTGCCTGCACGATAATGTCCTCAATTTGTAGGTGGTGGAAGATTTCCCTGAGGTCTCTGTGTAGGAATGCGAGTTGTTCCAGGTCCCTGTCGATTCGCCGATAATGCACATGTTTAGCCTTTTTAATGAATCTTCGTTCCAATTTCTGTCTCGTTCTGGTATCCACAACTTTAGACCTAATTTTAGCAAAATTAGGGGTTAAATATTCGTTGTAGCACGTGTTAAGGAATATAAGGTGGTTCTCAGATGTCTTGAGTCTCCTGTACAGCTTCTTGAAATAATGGACCTTATACATAGAGTTCAAGATGGCGAACGGTGTAGACGCGTGTAAGAATGCTCTCGCTGATAAGTCTTGTAAAGGCTGTAAGCTTATTGCTAAGAGTGGATTTATCTGCTCAAAGTGTGCGACGGTGACTCATTTTGGTTGTGCGAGAAGAATCAAGAAATGTTGCGGCTTGATGCTTGCCGAAAATGACGAGGATGTTGAAAGTGCGGTTAACGCAACGACCATGGAGAATTTTACCATATTGAAGCTCCTGGTTGCGGAGCTACGGCTGAGTAATAAACTACTCATGGAGAAGGTCTCCTTTCTGGAAGACAAAATAATTGTTAAGGACGTTGAATTATCTAATTTAAAGAAGGTTCCGGGGCTGTTGAGGCAATCTACAAGCGTGGGAAATCCGCCAAGGTCACCTACTTTTGCGGTTGCCGCAGCGAAGTAATCTACCAGTACGAGGGGGAACGCTTCTCCGAGAAACCAACAGATGGCTGCACTTGGTAATACTGTCAAGCATAACCAACAAGTCTCAAATGTCAACAACAACCCCAGCAACCAAGAAATTACTGCTGTGGACTCTATGAACAAAAGTGACCAACAAGTATCGACTGACAACAATCACGGCAGTCAAGAGGGTGCTTCTGTCGAATCGTAGAAGGATTGGACTCTGGTAGGAGACAGAAAAGGTACTAATAGACGATCTAAGAGACAACGACCAGAGCCAATTCGAGGCAGGTGTCAGAATGCTGATGATTTCGCTGTGGCCCAACGGTACACGTGGATTTTCGTATCTGACTTTGGACCCCAGACGACCCCTGGAAACGTTCTAAATTATCTAAAGAGAAAAAACTTGAATAACTGCGTATGTGAGAGTCTGAAAATCAAAAACAATAAAATCATGTCAGCTTTTAAACTGGGTGTACAGAAGCAGGATGTTGGCAATATTTTGAGCGCTGATACATGGCCAGAGGGAATAGTTGCGAATTATTTTTTAAATAGGAGCCGTCCACATCTCCCCAAACCGTGACAGACAAATTCACCATCTTCAACCAGAATATTCAGTCGCTGAAGTGTTCAAGAAATGAATTGGAATGCTTCCTGATAGACAAAGAGTTTTCTTGTGTCTGTATCACTGAACACTGGCTTACCAACGACGAATTGGCGAAGACTTCAATAAATAATTACAAGCTGGGGGCCAACTATAGTAGAGCGAGTCATATTCATGGGGGGTCTTCATTATTTATCAGATCGGATATTGTTTTTTCTGAATTGCAAAATGTATGTAGTATGTCGAGCGAAATGTGTATTGAGATATGTGGTGTTTTACTGGATGTACTTAATTTATATGTAATAAGTGTCTATAGACCACTTTCTGGTGATTATGCGGAATTCTTGGATGTTTTGGAGGGTTGTCTCAGTTTCATAGGACATGGCAAGGACATTATTGTTGCTGATGATTTTAACGTAAATTTTATTACAGAGAGCACAAGATCATTGCTGCTGACAAATATGCTTGAAACGTTTGGTCTAAAGCAGACTATTTTTCAGCCAACAAGGGTTGAAAATTGTATAGATAACATATTTGCTTCTCGTTATGAAGACATTCTGGAAGCATATGTGCTTGACGCAGGCTTATCAGACCACAAAGGGCAGATAGTATCTTTTAAGCATGTGATTAGAAATAGGGAGCCGCCACCTTTGAGAGTTTGTAGGCCAATTACAGAGGTAGGAAAGTTCAAGTTTTATAATATGGTTGACGGTATGTGTTTTGACTATATCAGTGACTCTAACTGCGATGCAGATTCTAAATTTACCACTTTTCATGCTAGCCTTCAGCGTGCTTTTGAGGATTGTTTCCCCGAGAAATCACTTCAGTTTTCATCTGGCAATGCTGGTATGATTAATTGGTTTGACAATAATTTGAGGAATCTGAGAGAGACTTTACATTTTTTAGATGAAATATATGAACGAAATCCCTGTAATCAGGTCCTTGTAGAGCGTAAGAGGTTTAGATTTAAATATAAAAATGCTATTTTGAGTGCTAAACGCAATGCTAATGATGAATACATTAAGAATTCTGGAAATCAAGCCCGTGGCATGTGGGACGTTATCAATAGGGAGAGGGTGAGCGTGAAGCGTGTTGAGTGTGTGTTACCGGCTGAAGATGTTAACAATTTCTTTGCTGATGTTGCCGTGGATTTACTAAGACACAATCCCAGACCTTATAATATAGACCCTATGATGAATTTTAAAAATATACAGGTTCCAAATAGTGAATTTGTTTTAAGAGAAGCTACTTTTATTGAGGTTCTGGACATCATTAAGCAGCTCAAAAATAAAACGACTAAGGATGTGTATGGTTTAAGTGTCATTGTTTTGAAAACTGTAATAGACGTCATAGTCATCCCGTTGACAAAATTAATAAACGTTTGTGTGGCTGAAGGTGTTTTTCCCACAGCATTGAAAAAAGTTTGGTTGTGCCTGTGTTTAAAAAGGGTGACCGGGAGGATATTAACAATTACAGACCGATCTAGTTGTTGCCTGTATTGTCCAAGGTTTTTGAAAAGTGTCTGGCGGTTAGAATTTCGGAATATTTTGAATCTAATAACTTGTTTACAATCAAGCAGCATGGTTTCCGCAAGAATCATAGCACAACAACAGGAATGTTACAATTTGTGAGTAGCATTCTTGAGGCGTTTGACGATTTTGAATACTCTCTTGCTATTTTTTGTGATCTTAGTAAGGCTTTCGATTGTGTCCCGCATGATCTGCTCATACAAAAATTTGAAAGGTACAACTTCTCAAAGAACAGTTTAAAAATGTTAAAATCCTACCTTAGGGAGAGAACTCAAGTGTCTCGAGTGGGAGGAGTGTTGCGCAAGGTGGGGGTGCCACAGGGTTCTATACTTGGGCCACTACTTTTCCTCGTTTTTATTAACGATTTGCCACAAAACGATAGTGCAGAAGAATATCCACTTTTCGCGGACGACACAACGATCACGGTGAGACACAAAGACTTCGATCAATTGGTGCGTCGGTCCTGTGGGGCACAGTCGAGAGCTGAAGAATGGTTTGCGGCCAATTCATTAATTGTCAATAGAGATAAAACAAATAAAATGTTATTTACTACGAGGGATGCTGGTGTTCATGATCGGACAACCGTCAAATTTTTAGGAATAATGTTAGACCAAAAGTTGAGCTGGAATGCCCACACTGAAAACCTCTCAAAAAGGTTGAGTAGCAACATTTATGTGCTTCGTAACCTGGCTGGTGTGGTGTCCAGCAGTGTCTTGATTACGGCCTACTATGCTTTATGTCACTCACTGATATCTTATGGTATTCTGAACTGGGGAAATGCGGCTGGTGCGGATCAAGTATTTGCCATGCAGCGCAGGGCGGTAAGGGTGCTGGCAAACATTAAGTACCGGGATGATTGTAGGACATCTTTTGCGAAACTTCAGATTCTAACGCTGCCATGTGTTTATATTTTGCAAAACTTATTATGTGTTAAGGAACACTTGGACAATTTTAGGTGTCATAGTGATAATCATGAGTATCAAACTAGAAATAGGGAACAACTTATCACACAGTATAGTAGGCTGACAAAAACTCAAAATAGACCAGGCTTTTTGGGAGTTAAGCTTTTTAACAGGTTGCCTGTGGGACTGAGACAGCTACCGCTTAAGCCCTTTAAGGGACACATCCGGTCATTTTTGGCTAATAATGCGTTTTATAATGTTGAAGAATTTTTAAACTGTGACATTGTGATAATCTTGTGATTGTACTGTATTTGTATAATATCAGCTTCTGTGCTGTGGTTTATAGTTTTAATGTATGGAGATGTTTATTGTGATGCATTCCTGTGAGATTTAGTATGTGATTGATCTTTATGATGTGTATATTACTATGTGATTTGACTTTTGTAAACCCTGTGGTATTAACAACAATAAACTTATTATTATTATTATTAGACGAGGCTGTATCACAATTGTTAAGATTCTGGTCGATGTTGCAAAGAAGATTGTAAATAGATATATTAAGAAATAAAAACTTCTTAAGCTTTGCAAGATATTTGCAAGATATTATTATTAGTCTGATTGTTGTTTCTTTAGCATTCATGAATGGTGAGAAACCAGTTTAGAACAGAGCTGAAACAGTAAAAGAACGTCAAAACGTTAGAACCGCTAAAAATTTTAAATAAACGCTAAAAACGAGTGGAAACAGTAAATGAACCATGTCAGAACCCCAAAAACCTTAAATAAACCCAAAAACCGAGTTGAAACAGTAAAAGAACGTTAGAACCGTAAAAACCGATTTGAAACCACTTGAGAACCGCTTGAGAACGTGATTTGAAACCGTAAAACCTTAAAAACCTTAAAGAAACCCCTAAAACCGCTTGAGAACGTCTATAACAAATTCCTTTGTTTAAATTGATAACATTGTAGTAGTTATGTTTATATCTGGTAACATTATATATTAAGGGAACTCATTACATTAGTACACATTTGCATATTGAAATCAACAGCAACAAATTATTTCCTTTACGATTATCTAATACGATTATCTTTTATATAATTATACATGCAGTTAGCTATGCATCAGAAACCATTTAAATAGGTGAAAATAATACTATATAACATTATTGTATAATACTTTATTGATAGAAATATTATGCGAATTTTATATTATTGATACGTTTTCTTATTAAAACTCTACGCATGCAGAAATTTATTGTGAGTAAAACATTCGGAATAAAACACTCGGTACAAAAGGATTTATCACATTGTTTACAACCTAGTTTAACATATGAGCTTCTTCCCTGTGCCTTCTTTCGTCCATCCTTTTGTGACAGCATCCTATAGCACTCAGCACATCGTCTACGGGTTAATATTTTTTGTAGTGAATGTTCTTCTAAATCGTCAGATGCTAGTGTGTCGTTCGCCAGCTGCCTTTCCAGTGGTTGACCTATGTCATCAGCGGTTTCAGGTTTGCGTTCCTCTATATATAACTGCAGTCCCATAGGGCAGCCTACCTACATACCTGCAACACACTTGCAACCCCCCCCCCCCCCCCTGCAACACACTTGCAACCCACCTG
Source organism: Aphodius sticticus (assembly GCA_963966075.1). Classification (NCBI taxonomy): domain Eukaryota; kingdom Metazoa; phylum Arthropoda; class Insecta; order Coleoptera; family Scarabaeidae; genus Aphodius; species Aphodius sticticus. The sequence continues at coordinate 42,350,274 of OZ014509.1, read as the reverse complement.
CAACACACTTGCAACCCACCTGCAACACACTTTCAACACACTTGCAACCCACCTGCAACACACTTGCAACCCAACCGGAAATAAGCCGCCATTTCTGGAATTTTGTCGAAATAGTTAAATAATAAATTAAAATATATAAAATAAAAATCCTGATGTTCTTCACTGTTTTCATTTATTATTCTTATCAGTTACCGGTTTCGCCTAAAGTAGGCATTGTCGAACTGACGCTGAAATCAAAATCAAAAATAGACAACAGAAAACAAAGCAACGCTACAAACACTTACTGTCACACAAATCCCTTCCTCCGACAAAAATCATAAATCGAAGTTTAACACAGTTCCAATTTCGTAGCCACGCGGCAAGAGTATAACCTAAAAAACACAACATGTGTCAGATGCGAAACAATATATGAAACAAACAAAAACAATACAACAAACTAAAAACTGATCAGTATAAGACTGAGTAATTATCAATATACAAAAACAAAATTACAGATATAACAAAACCAACCTGCACGTAAGCCGATTACAAAAGCTGCAATAATGTCTAAATAAAATGCGCAGAATCGCCGAGACGGGCAAACAAAAAGAAAATCAATAAAATGGGTTTATAAATGAACTCAAGAGCCTGGAGAGCACGCAACCAGGCAAGCCGAAAAACATAGCATCGATATAGAAGAGAACTGTAAAATGGTAAACATACCAAAATATTAAGATTTCAAAATACAAAAGCCAAAAAAACAAACAGAACAGTCAAGAATATATAAAAACAGTGAAAATAGTCTTTAGCATGTAATATTTTTAAACAGTGGCTCTACTGTAAGTTCTACCTGTTCGTTTAGTAGCCCTTTCGTTTTTGAGGCTCGCCAAATTTCAAATGGAGAGAGGGTGAGTCTTCCTTATTTCGATGTTTATGATTTTGTTTATCGTCTTGATGTTATAACCATTCTTGAAACCCAGCCAGCGAATTGTTTCAAATTCCTTGTTTCTTTCGAGGTCTTGAAGAGGAATTCTCTTCATAAACATCGAAATAAGGAAGACTCACCCTCTCTCCATTAGACGCATACAGGATGGAGAAATTTCATGGCGATGTTTCACCTTTTTCAACGACAGCGTGGGGATGGTGGATAGATTTTTAAACAAATATGGAGTGAGATGCGCGTTCAGGACTGGGGACTCCTTGTTGTCTCTTGTTTCTGCAAAACCTACCCGAGAAAAACTGACACAAAGTGGTGTTTACAGAATTGGGTGCGATGAATGTGAGGCGTTTTACATTGGTGAGACTGGAAGATCCATAAAAACAAGAATAAATGAACATCGGAAAGCCAAACATTTATCGGCCTTTGGTAGACACCTCTTGTATACTGGACACAAGAGTGAGCTGGAGGATAGCATCAGCATTTTGCATCGACAGAAGAAGGGTTACAAGCTTACACTACTTGAGGCGCTGGAAATTTGGCGAGCCTCAAAAACGAAAGGGCTACTAAACGAACAGGTAGAACTTACAGTAGAGCCACTGTTTAAAAATATTACATGCTAAAGACTATTTTCACTGTTTTTATATATTCTTGACTGTTCTGTTTGTTTTTTTGGCTTTTGTATTTTGAAATCTTAATATTTTGGTATGTTTACCATTTTACAGTTCTCTTCTATATCGATGCTATGTTTTTCGGCTTGCCTGGTTGCGTGCTCTCCAGGCTCTTGAGTTCATTTATAAACCCATTTTATTGATTTTCTTTTTGTTTGCCCGTCTCGGCGATTCTGCGCATTTTATTTAGACATTATTGCAGCTTTTGTAATCGGCTTACGTGCAGGTAGGTTTTGTTATATCTGTAATTTTGTTTTTGTATATTGATAATTACTCAGTCTTATACTGATCAGTTTTTAGTTTGTTGTATTGTTTTTGTTTGTTTCATATATTGTTTCGCATCTGACACATGTTGTGTTTTTTAGGTTATAATCTTGCCGCGTGGCTACGAAATTGGAACTGTGTTAAACTTCGATTTATGATTTTTGTCGGAGGAAGGGATTTGTGTGACAGTAAGTGTTTGTAGCGTTGCTTTGTTTTCTGTTGTCTATTTTTGATTTTGATTTCAGCGTCAGTTCGACAATGCCTACTTTAGGCGAAACCGGTAACTGATAAGAATAATAAATGAAAACAGTGAAGAACATCAGGATTTTTATTTTATATATCTAACACCTGTTTTTACCTGCGTTTTTTCAAACATATAATAAATTAAAAGTTGAAGAAATTCTGAATAATTTATGACTATGACATTTTAGGTACAATCAATAGTTTAGCTGCATGAGCAAATTTCATCGTGATCGGTCGTACTGCATTAAAACTAGTAGCCAAGATTTGTCAGATTTTTGATTCTAACGACAGTAGGTAGTGTCTAACGCTAATGTTTTGACAATAACTTCGGTCAATATAAGCTGCGTAGGGATATTGTATTACACTTTTTACACCCAATAACACGTAAGTGTCATGTGGGCGGTGTCAATGGAGTACAATATCCGAACGCAGCTTTAATCGACATATCTGTCTAGTTCTACTAATTTTATTTTAATGCAGACATGGCCGATCTCAATCAAATATAATCTCATGCTGCTAAACTATTAATTTTATATATGGTATGATAAAGTCATGTGCGTGGCCACATCAGATTTTTTAAATATGTATTCGGCATTAACTCATAATAACATCATGTAAATACAGTCAGGTAACAATATAACTCTTAAATACCTTCAACCTGCAATAGCCGTAAACGTACTAAAATATTTTAAATATATTAATTATTTTATTTAGGAAAACCAATAATTATTTTTACTTTATCATACGCAGTATGTAAAGTATTGTAATCATGCCAAAAAAATTTTTTGAGATTTTAGCGGAAATATGTCTTTTTGGGTCCCCTGAACATTTTTGACCAAGGTACAAAAAAATGTCTGTGTGTGTGTGTGTGTGTATGTGTGTGTGTGTGTACCCGTTTTTGTGGAGACGATTCCGGAGAAACTACTAATGGTATCGGGACGAAACTTCATATTTAGAAGTTTTATAACCTAACTTAGAGCTGAAAAGTTTTCTGTTGAAAAGGGTCCAAAGGAACTGGTGGTTTACTCATAGCATTTTTCGAAGATTTTGCAAATGAGCCGTTATTTGTGTAATGTCGTCAAAATAGTTAAATAATAAATTAAAGGAGAGGAAATTTTTCATAATTTATGTATATGACATTTTTTGGTAGAATTTATAGTTTAGCCGCATGAGCAAACTCTATTTCATCGAGATCGGGCGTACTGCTTTAAAACTAGTAGCCAGGATATGTCAGATTATTTTGATTCTAATGACAGTAGCTAGTGTCAAACGCTAATGTCTTGAAAATGCTACTGTCAATATAGGCTGCGTTCGGATATTGAACACCGTTACACCTTTTACACCCAATAACACGTAAGTGTCATTTGGACGGTGTACCCGCTGTCAACGGAGTACAATATCCGAACGCAGCTTTAATCGAGATATTTGTCTAGTTCTAATAGTTTTATTTTAATGCAGACATAGCCGATCTCGATCAAATAGACTCAATTGCAGCTAAACTATTAATTTTATATATAGTATGATAAAGTCATGTGCCTGGCCACATCAGATTTTTATTTATTTATTTATAGTATGGAAATACTTTTTGCATAATATTAGCGAGTGCCATCGAACCAGTCCATACGGAAAAAGACAAACAAGTTTGACCTCGAAAACTCCCCCCTCGTGGTAAAATTAATTCTCGGTCTGCAGAACACCTGTGCGTATGCATTCTAATGAGATTTTGTTTCATATAGGGGAAGTCTAGCAAATTAACATTGTTTCTTATGAAAAAACGAGCACAAATCCCCTCAATATGAGATCTTTGTGTGCAGAGCTAATAAGCTTCATTCTGATTGGTTGATGATATATTAGTTATGTGCATAAATAGCGAGGTCAATCGGTCGTTAAGCTCAATGTGTCGCGTATGTCGTTGCGAATAGTCGTCAACCCCGAGCGGTATTTTAACCAGACTATTTTGATATCGCGCCGATACCCAGATTTTACACGTCGTAGAATTTACGGACGTCGTTCTAGAGTTAATAACTATAGCTTATTCGGTGTTTTTAGCAATTTTTCTCTGTATTATTATCTATACCGTTAATTGATAGGTAATTAAAAAACTTGTTCTGCTGGTTGCATATAAAAAAAAGCGGGAGTGTTACATATCAAAAAACAACGGTTGCATCAGCTATATTTAGAATCACGAGTAGCATTACTATACCTGACACAATATCGGGTTTTGTTCTATCTCATACGCATTCGAACTTGTGCATAATAGGAATAAGACGAAATGGACAAATTTAAGATAGAGAAAAATATCATTAAGAAAGTAAGAAGATTTAATTTAACGGGTCGCACCATTGAATTTAAACTTACACCGATCCCTGACGATGCAGAACCTGTGGGTTGGGTTAAAGATGGCATTAGGGATATTATTCGTTACGCCACCAAAGATTTGGAACCAACAGATCAAGTTGGTTTCAGCTTTTGTAGCAAACATTTTGAAAAGGGTACTGGGTGGGTTAGGTTTCGAGAAGCGTCCAAAATTAGCATAGACGATGTATGGGATGTACTGGCCGGTATTTTTCAGTCCAACTCCACGGGTTTTAATACGGACACCTTTTGCTTGGGTATCACTACGGTTAAAATTCCCACTGGACGTGGAAGGCGTTCAAAATACAACAGCTTCAAAGAGGAATGTATCAAACGTAGAGGAGTGGTTGTTATTAATAATAGTGACAATTTATATTTGCCTCTAGCATTAGTAGTGGCTATTGCTCATTGTACGAAAGATCCAAATTATCAAACTATCAGACGAGATATCAGAAAAGAGCAGACTACTCGTACCAATAATTTAATAGCAAATGCTGGTGTTACTATCCCTGAAGAGGGCAGTGGTATAAAAGAAATTCAATTATTTCAGAATTATTTAACGGACTATAGAATTGCGGTTTATAATTACAACCACAAAGGAAGAGATCTAATATTTAAGGGTTCCAACGCACCGCTTAAAATTAACTTGCTATACCACAACGGCCATTTTAATGTAATCACATCTCTAACAGCAACGTTCCAATGTAGTTACTTCTGTGATGATTGCGATATTCCTTACAACAACAAAACCGATCACCGATGTGTGAGAAATTGTATTTCCTGTCAGCACATGCCTCCGTGTAATGTTGAATGTAAAATTAAGTGCACGGACTGTAATAGAAGTTTTAAAAGTAGGAAATGTTTCGATAATCACAAAAGAAATAGTGTATTCGGAGGAGCTAGCTTGTGTGACACTGTTCGTCTTTGCCCTGATTGCATGAAAACAATGAAATCGGGGAGACAACGTACTTGTGGCGAGATTTACTGCAACATTTGTCAAAAACATCAGCCGCAGGATCACCAATGTTACATGAGACCTGATCACGGGAAACCGAAGTTAAAGGATTTTTTGTTTATTTTTTATGATTTGGAAACCAGTCAGGAAAATGTGTTAGAAGATGGATCTTTATCTCATGTACCGAATTTGTGCGTGTTTAAAACAAGTTATGAGAATTGTATAAACTCTAACGAAAAATCGTGCGTGATATGTGGAGAGAGAGTAAAAATCTCTTCCAATAGCAACCACAATTTGTTAAAACAGAACCCTATCGAGTGGTTTATGGACTTTACATTAACTCGTAGACAACTATACCAAACAGTTACAGTGATAGCACACAATGGCCAAAGTTTTGACCATCAATTTTTATTAAACTATGTAATCACAAAAACGGATCTTACGCCAGAGCTGATTATGCGTGGAACAAAAATAATTCAGATGAACCTCGGCAATGTGAAGTTTATTGACAGTTTGAATTATTTTCCTATGGCTCTAACCAAGCTGCCAAAAGCTTTTGGTTTACCAGATACATATAAGAAAGGTTATTTTCCACACTTATTTAACACAGAAGCAAATCAAAATTACATCGGTCAATTACCACCTCTTGAATACTACGATCCAGATGATATGTTTGGTTCTGATGACCCCGATAATTTTGATGAGAGAACACAGTTTTTGGAATGGTATACCAGTCATAAACAGGACGAGTTCAACTTTCGTAAGGAGTTGGTAGAGTATTGTGTATCAGACGTGGAAATTTTAACTCAAGCTTGCTTGAAGTTTCGTGAACAAATGCTGGCAACTTCCAATGTGTGCCCGTTCACTGAAGCATTAACAATTGCCTCGACCTGCAGCAAAATTTACCGAAAAAACTTTTTACAACCTAATACTATAGGTTTATTCCTAAAGGAGGATATAGATGGAGAGACAACCAGTCGCAAATCGCAATACAATGGTTAGTGTGGGAGGAATATAAACGAAAGTTAAATATAATTCACTCAGCCAAAGGACGAGAAGTAATATTAGGGGGAGTTAGAGTGGATGGTTATTGTCAGGAGACGCGTCAAGTTTTCGAGTTCCATGGATGATATTACCATGGCCACGATGCCTGCTGCAAAATCATTCGCGATGCCTCTCTATACGATAATCCGTGTGAAACTCTTAATCTTCGCTAAGAGTCTACCATAGAAAAAACAAATCATCTTAGGAAATTAGGCTACGATGTCGTCGAAATGTGGGAATGTTCATTCAAAAACTTCCTTTCCATGGATGGCGATATGAGGAATTATGTTGAAAGCCATCATTTGCTGACTTCACTTCCCTTAAATCCACGGGAAGCATTCTCAGGCGGAAGAACAGGCAACTGCAAAACTTACTACGAATGCAAACCCGGTGAAAAGATTAAGTATGTGGTCATTTGTAGCTTATATCCATATATTTGTAAATATGGAAAGTATCCGATTCGACATCCGGAAGTAATTATTGGTAATGAGAGATGCTCTACCCTAAATTTGAACGAGTTAGAAGGGCTGATTAAATGCACTATACTGCCTCCACAGCAAGTATATCATCCTGTTCTACCATTAAAAATGAACGGGAAATTGATGTTTGTATTGTGCAAAATGTGTGGCGAAGCTTTAAATAGTGGTGAATGTGTACATAACGACCACGAGCGAGCACTATCAGGTACATGGGTAATTGATGAAGTAAGAAAGGCAATTGAAATGGGGTACAGAATTTTAAACATTGATGAAGTATGGAAATATAAATGTGAGCAATATAACCAGACTTTAAAATCCGGTGGCTTGTTTACGGATATGATGAATGCCTTTATCAAAATAAAACAAGAAGCATCAGGGTGGCCAGCAAACTGCGTGACAGACAGTGAAAAAAGGAAATATATTGACGACTTTTTGACTGCTGAGGGAATACAGTTGGAATTTGATAACATTGTGGGTAACGCCGATTTACGATCGCTGGCCAAGTTAATTCTCAACTCCTTCTGGGGAAAGTTGGGCCAGAGGGAAAATCAGCCAAAAACTATAATAGTAAACAAACCTGAGGATTTCTTTAATATCTTATCAAATCCTTCAATTACTGTGAATGGAATATTACCCGTAAACGAGAACGTATTGATTGTAAACTATGAATATATCGAGGAAGCGAGTGACTTGCTAAGTACCGTAAATGTTTGTCTTGCGGCATATACTACAGCGCAAGCACGTCTTAAATTATATAGTTATTTAGAAATGGTCGGAGATAGGGTTTTGTACTACGATACAGATTCTATTATTTACATTTCCAAAGATGCGGAGGATGATGTACCAGTTGGGAATTTCCTAGGAAAAATGACGGATGAATTGGAAACATACGGAAGTGGTAGTTATATAACGAAGTTCGCATCTGATGGCCCCAAAAATTATGCCTACGAGTGTATTCTACAAACAGCGATTCTTTAAAGACAATCGTAAAGGTGAAAGGAATTATGGTTAATTATCAAACGTCCAAATTAATTAACTTCGATAGAATATCAAATATGATAATTAATGACTCGACCCCTGTTAATATAGTGACACAGAATATTAAAAGTAATAAATATCATGAAGTTATAACACAGGAAGAAAAGAAAATCTATCGGCTAAACTCCACAAAGCGGAAATTTGATGACAATTTTGATTCCCTTCCTTATGGGTATAAAAACGTCATTGCAAGTGATCCTTTCTTTGTATCATAACTTGTACCTTCGTCAGGAGTAAGCTGGAGTACGTGGCGACAGAGTGGAGTCCATATTACGTGATATTACGTATATACAATATATTTCCATATAACGTATAAATGTATGTATGCAATGTGGTTTTTAGTAATGTTGTAAATTATTTTAATAAAATGTTATATGAGTTGGATGGGTGTTTTATTTTCCTGAGTTTTAAGTTTAAAGACAGTAACCGATGAGTGCGACTAATAAGGAAAACTAGTCGGGTAAGTAGATGTAGTACATGTATACTAATACAAACATGTTTAATACGGTAAGTAGAAGATAGATTTTTAAAATCCGAAAATATTTGATCTTATGCGATCAGCTCACGGCTTCACCAATCCATCAGTAACTCCAGCCCAATCTTAACAAACCATGACAGTATGATCTGTTAGCGCCGACTTTATCTTTGTCTACACTCAATACTCCCAGGGAAAACGTTACACAGAAAGTTGTTGCTATGATGATTATAATTCTACAATAATTATATAAAAGATAATCGTATTAGATAATCGTAAAGGAAATAGTTGTTGCTGTTGATTTCAATATGCAAATGTGTACTAATGTAATGAGTTCCCTTAATATATAATGTTACCAGATATAATCATAACTACTACAATGTTATCAATTTAAACAAAGGAATTTTTATAGACGGTTCTCAAGCGGTTTTAGGGGTTTATTTAAGGTTTTTAAGGTTTTACGGTTTCAAATCACGTTCTCAAGCGGTTCTCAAGTGGTTTCAAATCGGTTTTTACGGTTCTAACGTTCTTTTACTGTTTCAACTCGGTTTTTGGGTTTATTTAAGGTTTTTGGTGTTCTGACATGGTTCATTTACTGTTTCCACTCGTTTTTAGCGTTTATTTAAAATTTTTAGCGGTTCTAACGTTTTGACGTTCTTTTACTGTTTCAGCTCTGTTCTAAACTGGTTTCTCACCATTCATGAATATGAATATATTACAGACGTGAATATGAACCCTGTTATTATTTATAGAAACCATCAAGCAGAACACAGTGTATAGAGCTTCTCACCCATGTCAGTGGTTATAAATAAGAGATACCAAACAAACGGTTCTTATTTGAGTTCCAACAGTGACCTGACACAAAAAAACAACGATTGCCTCAGTCTCTTCTTCTTAAATAAGTATGGGCTTGATTTTCAGTGAGAGGGCTACATTCTGCGATTGTAGTAAAAATGACAACCGACAACAATGCGGAGATATATCAGAAAGTAATGATGTGGTAGTATTAACCAGCAATATTCGGCAGTGTAAAAGGCATCTACGAGAAAGAAATGAATTAGCTACCGACGAAGATGATGCCCGCGATAACAAGAAGGAATCCAAGGCACATATTTTGAACAAAGTGGAAAGAAGAAGATACAGCGTCTCTTCTTATAATTTCCTTTCTAATGAACTTGGGAGAAAACGAGCAAGAAATGCAACAATAAAAATTAAAACCATATGCAATACTTAAACACTTTTGTAGCAAATGCTTTGAAAGAACTCATACGTTTCTAAAGTATAATATGTATGATTAATAATAAAAACATAAATAAATTTCAACGCATTCTTACCTCCTATCATTAAATATGCAGAAAATAACCATTTTAGCCGCGCGCTACTACCAGCACCATCTATAATCTCTCGGTGGCCATGTTCAGAACTAGCGAACGGTAGGTAGGTTTTGCGTGACTCGCTCGCTGCGCGCCAATGTGCTTTAGTTTACATGTGTTGAGAAAAACCACTAAAACCATGCTGGATAGTATTAAAAATCAAGGTATCTCATTGGACTTGTTATTCCCGAATTCAGAACCTAAATCGAAAGCAGTAGTTTATTAAATTAGTTAAAATTCAATATATATATATATATTCGTTAGATAAAACAATTGTTTATTTGTGAATGTTAAATTTCTGTAATTACAAGCTATCGATTTCGGTCAGTGGACCATCATCAGGCTAATCTAAAAGGTAAAACAAAAGACAATACAGTTTATATAAATTTATGGAACAACCAAGTCACTTACAGTCGAGTAGGTTAAAAATGTTAAAAACGGTGTGTGTGACAACAACATGGAGCGGCGACATGCTAAAGTGTACTGAAGACTCGTGTCATTGATACGATTTGTGTGTACGCTTCATGCGCAGTAAGTACACACTATTTGAAAATTTCAAATAGATAGCGCTCATTAAATTCAGTGAATTCATTAATGATGTTGTGTCCATGTTTTATGTTGTTCTTTATTTCATATATTTCATAATAATCCATTTTCTTTGATTTCTTCATATTATGTAGCAATGTTATGTTGGCAATATTAGTACGATGGTTATGTTCCGTTAGATGTTTATTAAAGGTAGAAGTCTTTTGTTTTGTGTGTTCTTTAAATCTTGTTTGTAAATTACGTCCCGTTTGACCTATGTATTGTGCATCACAATCTGAGCACAAAATTCTATAAATTTCACTTTTTTCTAGCATTGTTGTTTGATCTTTATTGTTGATTAGTGTTTTTTCTATAGTATTTCTTGTTGTTGATGTTGTGTTGATACTATATCTATTCAGGATGGATTTGATGTTTTTATAAAGTTTAGGATGGAAGGGTATGGATATATATCTCTGCTTGACTGTAATGTGGGGGTAGATTTTCTTAATTAAATGTTTTTCTTTGATTTTGTTATGTAATGCCTCTATTTCTGTTGATTGAAACCATTGGTGTTCGCTATTTGTGTAATTGTACTATATTCTTGTTCAAAGTCTTCAGAAGAAAGAGGTGTGCATAGGAGTCTATTGATTGAATGATGGAATGCCATTGATTTTATGTTATGGGAGTACTGGGATGATTTTGGAATAACAACGTCAGTGCTTGTTGGTTTTCGAAATATGTTATATCTTAAGTGGTTGGTGTCCCTGTGTATGGTTAAATCAAGAAAATTAATCTTATTCTTAGTTTCTTTTTCGTATGTAAACTTAAGTTTGGATAAACTGTTGATCTTATCTAGGAATTCTTCGATTTTATCCTCCCGACCATCCCACACACAGAACACATCGTCCACATATCTACCCCAGTATGAAATATATTGGCTCTCAGGTAATATTGCCAACATAACATTGCTACATAATATGATGAAATAAAGAACAACATAAAACATGGACACAACATCATTAATGAATTCACTGAATTTAATGAGCGCCATCTATTTGAAATTTTCAAATAGTGTGTACTTCCTGCGCATGAAGCGTACACACAAATCGTATCAATGACACGAGTCTTCAGTACACTTTAGCATGTCGCCGCTCCATGTTGTTGTCACACACACCGTTTTTGACATTTTTAACCTACTCGACTGTAAGTGACTTGGTTGTACCATAAATTTATATAAACTGTATTGTCTTTTGTTTTACCTTTTAGATTAGCCTGATGATGGTCCACTGACCGAAATCGATAGCTTGTAATTACAGAAATTTAACATTCACAAATAAACAATTGTTTTATTTAACGAATATATATATACATCGTGAATGTGTAAGATGGAACTCTTCATACATACAAAATTCAATATGTGCCGTCTGGAGAGAAATACTATAATCTAGTCAGTTACTACGGTCAGTATGATAGATGAGAGCACACATTAAAAATACGATATACGCCTGCAATTATGCAACTTATTCTACTTATTCTAAAATATTAGTTTACATGTAGACAACTTATCCTACTTACCAAAAATTGAGTGGTAAAAACTTTTGCCTTACCTGGATTTTAGCATGGTACTTTCCTTTCTACGAAACTAATTTCTATGGTTGAAAGAAAGTTAACACAGGTGATAAAAAGTATAGCTTTTTTTGTTATGAACACATGTATTTACGAGCTTCAAAGTAGAATTTATTGGTACAAACACTGTTTAATTACAAGACATTACTGACAATTTGTTAGTCGTCAATTATAAATGCCGGACATAAATGCAGATTCATATTTTCAATGACCATATGAAAATGTAAAAATTACTGAACTTACAGATAAATTAAAAATATTGATGGGTACAATGATAACAACTAAATAAATACAAATTAAAATATTGATGGATACAAATCGATAATAGCATTATTTAACCATATTACAGCGCTTGTCGTGCACTCTGCACTCTGCACTGCTAAATAAAACAGAAGAGAAAAAATAAAAAAATAAAAAACAATTTAATTCTACATTTAATTACTAAACAAGTTTAAATTTTTCTCTTTCTATATGATTTATCTAAACAACAGCTCAGATATTTAACTCTTTTCTTTATTTTTTATTTTTCCTCCTTAAATTACTCACATTTATAGCATAATTTTCTTTTCACTCAAACATTTATTTTCCCTACTGATGAGCGTGTTATTGTGTAAATTCAGGACAATTCTTCGTAGATATTCGAGTGGAAAGAACTTTAGCTTTAGTAAAATCCTCTAATTTTTTATTACCAACAAAATGCGGTATTATCATTTCACTGATGCATCAGATGGTACTTGTCTTATTTCTATTCGTAAAAATAGTAATACTATTATAGTTTTAGCATTGATATTGTTGAAGGTTTGCACTGAACTGTTTGTTTAACTACAGCTTATTGTTTTTATTAATCGTTGTTTCTCATTTCAATTCAAGGAGCTAATTTCAACCAATCAAAACGTCACAATATAACGATATAAACGCAGAGACATGAAGCTGACAAGGTGCTAGAGGAAGAAGCATGGGAACGAGTAAAATCTCCATCTGCATCGCTAGGTGAAAAAATAAGTACTTCGATTATTATTACAACTGGAATGAAAACCAAGCGCAAGTTAGGGCTAGGGTTGCGGTTAAAGAAGAAGAAGGCTAAGGAAGATGAAAAAAGATGAAATTATAATTAAATAAAATATATTATAAACATTTTAAAAATAACTTTTACGTGCCTGTGGTATTTTATTATTGCACAAGAGGGAAAAATTCATACGACGCTAGGGTGCATATTAATTAACACTGTACTGTGGAGTTAATATATACAAAAAGTATTGATCGAACCAATGTGCAACAGATGTTTTAACATTACCCACTGCAAAACTGACCATCTCAAAGATGACTCAGCGGGGTACCACCATATAAATCTGTATTTTGCCTTCTACCAGCACAATTAATATTCACCCCTCTGCAATTTCACCATATGCTGCAATTCTAGTAAACACGATCAATACTTTTCCTTTAAAAAGCGACCCCCTGATCTATAAGGTAAAATTGGTTATAACGTAAAACTTCGTCTTTTTTGCGCAAACGTTGGCGGTACTGGAAATAAATGAAATATCTTTGAAGATGGCGCCACTAGAAATGGCTAATTGCCGGTATAGTAGAATAACACGTTGGCAGTACTGGAATTAACATAGCAGACTCTCAAACCAAAATATCCTGCACCTAACCGAGGTGGAGACGTTAGATGGCACCACTAGAAATGACTAATTGCCGTGAGCAACACAAACGTTAGCAGTACTGGAAATAACATAGCAGAGTCTCAAACCAAAATATCACGCACCTAACCTATAAACAGCTTGAGACGATATAGTTTGAATTTGGCGCCACTAGGTTGCCGGTATAGTAGAACATTACAAATGTTGGCAGTATTGGAAATAATAGCAAAGTCTCAAACCAAAATATCACCCACCCGACCTATAAACAGCTTCAGACGATAGACGATAGATGGCGCCACTAAATGCCGGTATAGTAGAGCGGCACCCAAGCGTACCTCGGCCGGTATAGTAGAGCGGTCACAGCGAGCCCCTCACCTACTACTGAGAAGGGACAGAATTACGTGTACGTTGAATGGAAAGGAATTCTAATTCTAGGATGCTACTGCTCACCCAACCGGGACATCGAACACCTTCGGACGACATTGCACCACATAGCGACAATTATTCGGAAACATAAGAACAAAAAAATAATAGTTGCAGGCGACTTTAACGCGAAATCCCCAGTGTGGGGAGAACAAACAAAGAATGCGAGAGGAGCCATAAAGGCGGATTTTATGAACGCGAACGAGATGATCTTCATAAACACTCCCGGAATACCCACGTGGCAGCGAAGACAGCAATCATCCATCTTGGACCTAGCCCTAGTAAATAACAAGTTCAGAGATACCGAATTTGACTGGAAGGTTGTGACGGAAGGTTGTGACGACCACAACGATATAGTAATCACTGTAAGCAATATAGCGAGCGAACAAAGCGAAGGTTTGGAGAAGAGATGGATAGTCACTACAGAAAAACTCAATAAGGCACCACACATCATAAGCGTAAACCTCCGAAGCATCAGAAGATTAACACCCCAAAAGCTAGACAATGTGACCAAGGACATCTGTAACAAGGTGTTCGGGAAAAAAAGACACCAAAATAAAAAAGATGAGCATATACTGGTGGACCGACGAAATAGCAGAAAAAAGACGAGAGTGCAACAGGAGAAGAAGGCAATGCACTAGACAGAACGCACCACAACTGGCGGAGGAGAACAACAGCAACGAGATATACAAAGACAGCAGAAGGGCGCTCAACAATGACATAAAAAAGACAAAAAGGGATTCCTGGACGAAGCTGCTAAATGACCTCAATGACAACGTGTGGGGAGACGCATATGAAATCACATGTAAAAGACTGAAAACACATCCGACAGTAAAGCTAACAAATCAGCAAGCTACTAAGATCATTGCCGACCTATTTCCAACGGCCCCAGAAATCACCTGGGAGAGAACAGACAGCAGACAACAACTAGCCGAACACAAGATAGTAACGAAAGAGGAGATTGACAGAGTGGCAAATGACCTCAAGACGGGAAAGGCGGCAGGGCCGGACGGAGTCCTGGCGGATATAGTAAAGCTCATGCTGAAGACCAAACCAGAAATCTTCAGAAACCTGTTTGACGACATGATTAAGGGAGGAATCTACCCTACACAATGGAATACCGCCAGGCTTGTTCTCGTCGAGAAGCCAAAAAAAGACATAGAGGAAACAACGTACAGACCTATTTGCCTTGTTAACACCTGGACGAAGGCGTACGAAATGGTCATCAGAAACCGCCTAGTGGACGAGCTAGAAGACGGGAAACTCTCACCCCACCAGTACGGCTTCAGAAAGGGAAGATCTACCACCGATGCAATTGACGAAGTCCTAAGATAGAATAGAGAATGTGATAAGTACAACAGAGGAAAGAGAAGGTATTGCCTACTGGTAACTATAGACGTAAAGAATGCTTTCAATTCTGTGCGATGGGAAAAGATCGTTGGTGCACTACAAAGCAAACAGATCTCTCAATACCTGATCGAATGTACTCGGAACTACCTGAAGGAAAGGGCAATAACGTACGAGGGTAAAACCTATGAAATGAGGAGAGGAGTGCCTCAGGGATCGGTGATGGGGGCGACCCTTTGGAATGCTGCCTACGATGACCTCCTCAACCTACCAGTCACAGACAATGTGCACCTAATTGCCTACGCCGACGACCTGGCCGTGGTGGTGCAAGGGTGGAATGAGCGAGAACTGAAGGAGGACACCGAGAAAGCCTTTGCAAGCATAGAGGAGTGGTTCCGGGAGATGGAATTACGGATAGCGTACCAGAAAACGGAGGCTACAGTGATAAATGGAAGAAGGACGATATATAAAGTAGAATTCAACTTCGGAGACCAAAAGATAACCACACAACAGACACTGAAATACCTAGGAGTCATCCTAGACCGTAACACGAGATTTACGGCACACGTGATGCACGCCGTAGACAAGGCAGAGAGGAGCATAAACGCTCTGAAAAGGATTATGCCGAGGGTGGCAGGACCGACAAGCAACAAACGTCGCATAATAGCAACGGCAGCAGAAAGTATTTTACTTTATGCCTGTACAACATGGGCGGAAGCACTGAAGTACAGAAAATATATAGACATCCTCAAAAGAGCTCAAAGAAGAATGAACATCCTGGTAACAAGTGCCTATAGAACGACATCAACAGAAGCCTTATCGGTCATCGCAAGAACGGTCCCGATCGACCTAAAAATTCTAGAGAGAGTAAAGCTGCGGAAAAACCCTGAAATACCAAAGAAGGAAGCCAGGGAGGAGACACTGAGGGCATGGCAGGACCGGTGGAACGGGGAAAACACAAAGGGCCAGAAGACACTGATCCCTGACATAATACCATGGTACAGCAGGAAACACGGAGAAACGAACTTCTGGTTGTCGCAAGCCCTTAGCGGGCATGCAGAATTCGGCACATTCCTCCAAAGAATAAAGAAGAGGCAGGAAAACAATTGTAGGGAATGCGGAATGGTTGACGACCCGAACCATGTCATGTTTGAGTGTAGTGAGACGGAGGAGGAGAGAATAAGGTTCTACGAGGAAATAGGCGCGCAAGTGACTGCAGCTTCGCTCGTGGCGACGATGCTGCAGAGTAAGGAGAAGTGTAGACTGACGGAGGAAGGGATCGGGAGAGTGATCAGGAGAAGAGTGGTGGAGTAGTGTTGAGATAGGAGTGAAGTGCAGGGTGCAGTGAGAGATGTAGTGCAGAACAGTGAGTGTAAACAAGGATTCAAAGGAGTGTACAGAAGAAACAAACAAACTGACTTCCGGCGCAGATGAAGACAAAACCCGCGAGGGTAGTTCCGCCTGGGCCCTCTAGGAAGAAGAGGAAAGTGGGGGAGGAGTTTTAGTGGGTATGAGTGCCAAGAGGCGAACTGAGTCCCACACTCCGGGCCGAAGTGTTTTCCGATGAACACCTCTATAGCGCCAACAGTACGCCGGGGTGCGTAAAAGCCATTTCTCCTTCCCTAACGTAAAAAAAAAAAAAGATCAAGCGAGGGTCAAATGAGGGTCAAATAAGGGTCGCGGAGGGTCAAATGAGGGTCAAATGAAGGGTCGCGGAGGGTCAAATGAGGGTCAAATGAGGGTCGCGGAGGGACAAATGAGGGTCAAATGGGGGTCAAATGAGGGTCAAATGAGGGTCGCCGAGGGTCAAATGAGGGTCGCGGAGGGTCAAATGAGGGTCAAATGAGGGTTCGCAAGAAGATGGCATCGTTTAAAAGTTGACATTTTAAAATAAGAAGATGGTGCTCAAAGATGCACTTCTTATCGTTGTCGTATGTCATCTCCGCGTTGTTTGTTATCATTGGATGGATCTTCTTCATATGTCGAGATAGTCCTTCAGCTCGCATATATTTCTTCCTACATTGTGAGTAGTTATGTGTCGTATAAGTGTAGGAGTGGTGAGATTTCATATGACGTGTTAAATTACTACAACTGTAACTTTTATCAAAAATTTCGCAATGACTTGGTGATATTATATTTATAGGCAAATGTTATGTTTGTGCTACAATAAAAATATTATGATACTTATTGGGGACTTTTTTATCATTTCCTCTTATTTACTAAGGACTGACCTTTGAAAATAAATTGAAGATGATCGTTAGCCTCATTTAAACAGGAAGAAGATAGCAGAAGATAGTTTAGAAGATAGCATTAAAATAAGGGGGTTGTGCTCAAAGATAACCTTAACATCGAACTGATAACAAATGACTATGATGCTCTTATCTATTATTCTGAATTTAGCTCTAAAATAAACGAGTTGTATTTACTTTATCGCTATGTTTAGAGCGAACAATTTTGCAGTTAGCTCAATCTATGCCGTGACCGCAGAAGATAAAAACTCGCTTCTCGCTGTTTATTTACACGTAGACTCCATGTGGATGAATAATTCGATGGCGGTCGAAGTGATGAGTCATAATTTTCCCTATCTATCTGAAAGAGAGTCGTCTTTACCATTTTTACAGCGTCATCTTATAACTATTCATCGAAGCGGACGTGCGGGCCGCGGGGGACGAAATTTTTCGATACGTGGACTAGTTTACGAGATGCAAGGACTTTCAGTATAAAATCCAAAGATAGGATGTCTATCGGTACATCGAAGGGGCGAAATAGCGGTTAACGACCAAACAGCTGACGGGGGCGCGCGATGTTGTTAAAGTCGAGATCACAACCACTCTGAAGAAGTCCAAACGGGGGTTTATGGGACATGCCGTTATCACGCCCAATTCTAACCTCAAAATTGAAACTGCTAGAGGGCGCCACCGCCGAGTAGCGATCTACTTTACCGACCGCCGCTCAGTAGCGCGCGATTGACTTTACCGACTGAGCGCCGCCTTCGAGTAGCACGCGATCGACTTTACCGCCCACCTTACCTCCACCTCCATCGAGGCAAATTCGATTTTCCCATGTTAAACGCCATTTGAAGGTGTCCTCCTCCTTTGAGTAGCTTCGATTTTCCCATGTTAAACGCCATTTGAAGGTGGATCCAATAGTGCCATTTAATAACTACTTTTGTGTATTATAAATTGAGGATTGAAATACGAAGTACGTTTATGTGTTTCGAGTATCATAATAACAGACTTTTGAGTCCTTGGTCATTATGTATCATAGTTTCAGGATTGAAAGATAGTGCGTTTTGAGTAGCATGTTAAGAAAGTTGAGCGTTATTATGTAATTCAAAAGTTTTTCTAGTTTGTGTGTCCCAATGAGGAGTGTATCATTTGTGCGCTTTGCATTTGTTGAATTGTTGATTGTTGTTCATGGTGAATTGGCCTTTGCACATTGGGATAGTTGTCAAAGGTGAGTTTCACAAATTTATTTATATCCAATATAATATTTTGTGTATCACGGTTTGAGAATTTAAAGTAGTCGGGACTTGTTGATACGACTCTAAACCTTGGTAAAGTAGTTAGTGATAACTCTAAACTTGGTTTAAGTAGTCGGGACGTATTGTTTGATATGACTCTAAACCTTGGTAAAGTAGTGCGTGATAACTCTAAACTTGGTTTAAGTAGTCGGGACTTGTTGATACGACTCTAAACCTTGGTAAAGTAGTTAGTCATAACTCCAAACTTTGTTAAAGTAGTCGGGACTTATTGTTTGATATTAACTCTAAACCTTGGTAAGTAGTTAGTGATAACTCTAAGCTTCGTTAAAGTAGTCGGGACTTGTTGATACGACTCTAAACCTTGGTAAAGTAGTTAGTGATAACTCTAAACTTGGTTAAAGTAGTCGGGACTTGTTGTTTGATATGACTCTAAACCTTAGTAAGTAGTTAGTGATAACTCTAAACTTCGTTAAAGTAGTCGGGACTTGTTGATACGACTCTAAACCTTGGTAAAGTAGTTAGTGATAACTCTAAACTTGGTTAAAGTGGTCGGGACTTATTGTTTGCTACGACTCTAAACCTTGGTAAAGTAGTTAGTGATAACTCTAAACTTGGTTAAAGTAGTCGGGACTTATCGTTTGATACTACTCTAAACCTTGGTAAAGTAGTTAATGTTAACTCTAAACTTGGTTAAAGTAGTCGGGACTCTTTGGTTGAGGACAGCTCTCGATTCTGTTAAAGTAGTTGGTGATAACTCTAAATTTGGCTAGACGACTGTTAGTTCGGTTGAGAAGTTAAGCTGTGGTATCTGGATGTGGATCGATAGAAACAGCCACTGAACTGGATTGAATGAGAATGCTCTTTGCATGTTAAGGTCGAAAGTGGTCCCTGGGATTGCTAAGAACGATGGAGTGCCTGAAGCTGTTAGTAAAGACTAGATAATTAGTCCGGTAGTGTTCTTTCAGAAGAATTGCTAGGCACAGCAAGCCAGATACGGGTATCCCGAGAGCGGGACACCTTGCAGGATGGCCGTGTTACCGAATAAACGCCTGTAGATAGACACTAGCGATCCAGCGATCCGGGAGACGGGTTCTATGTCACGCGAGAAGTGAGCTTCCGAGGTGAAGGAGCAACCGTACCTCGATCCGCTCCATATTACATGTGACCAATGTCGCCAATTTGGTGCTTCAGTCCCAACATCTTCAGGATTCGAAGACAAGAAGTGACGTCGCGCCGAAGGTGCGAATTGATACACCCCAGGTACACCGAAGCCCATGGGAATAAGATGGAAAGCTGGTTAATCGACGGTGAGCCATATAAGGAGAAAGGTATTTGTCGGGCAATTCCGTCATACAAAGATCGAAGAAGCAACCGTAGACACGTGTTTCGGACTATTAGTCGAACTATTAGTCGGACTATTAGTCGGACTATTAGTCGGACTATTAGTCGGACTATTGGTCACCCCCTGTAGGTCTCCATTTGAGTGTTTTTTCCATTGAGTGTCCATCTTGCTCCTTGGCTATACCGTACTGATGAGGACTAATAGTCCGAAACACGTGTCTACGGTTGCTTCTTCGATCTTCGTATGACGGAATTGCCCCCCATATATATATATATATATATATATATATATATATATATATATATATATATATATATATATATATATATATGTATATATACAGCGTGTCTCACGGAACTGGTACATTAGAAGTTTCTCATGTTCTACTATTTCTGAAAACTTGAAATTTTGGAACTAGAATTTACTCGATCTGAGCTCTTCAGCTAAAATATTCTCAAGTTAACTGTCACGTCCGTCCACCGGAAGTCGGTATCAACTTTGTTATTTTAAACGGAATGATATAATTTTTATTTTATTTTTGGTTTCTACGTATCAAAATACATCATTTTTGATAATGTTTCCGTATACCTAAATATTACCATTTTTGAGTTATTTTGATTTTACTATTTTTTTGGTGATTTTCCCGGTGACATTTAAAATTGAATATCTCGGTTATTATTGAAACTAGAAGTTTCATGATTGGTGGTTCAAAACTAGAAACATAACCAAATAAGACGATGTTTATTTCATCGTTTCATCGAGTAAATTCTAATTCCAAAATTTCATGTTTCCAGAAATAGTAGAACATGAGAAATTTCTAATGTACTTCAGTGAGACACGCTGTATATATATATATATATACAGGATGGCTCACTGAAGTGGTACATTAGAAATTTCTCATGTTCAGCGTCGAAGGGCTATTAGGTCTTTCAATTACCTACAATTTGGGGTATTATCATAATTTTAATTATGCAAATTATAATTATAATTATATATATATATATATATATATATATAGGAGAAAGGTATATATATATATATATATATAGGAGAAAGGTATTTGTCGGGCAATTCCTAATACCTTTCTCCTCTATATCTCACCGTCGATTAACCAGCTATCCTTATATATATATAGGAGAGAGGTATTTGTCGGGCAATTCCGTCATACGAAGATCGAAGATCGAAGAAGCAACCATATACACGTGTTTCGGACTATCAGTCCTCATCATCCTCTCTCCTTTATATCTCACCGTCGATTAACCAGCTTTCCTATATATATATATATATATATATATACAAGGATAGCTGGTTAATCGACGGTGAGATATAAAGAAGAAAGGTATTAGGAATTGCCCGACAAATACCTTTCTCCTATATATATATATATATAATTATAATTATAATTTGCATAATTAAAATTATGATAATACCCCAAATTGTAGGTAATTGAAAGACCTAGTAGCCCTTCGACGCTCGGAGTTTTGCCCCATGGACAACCACCTTTAAATTGCGATAACGTTCGTTCGAATAGCAAACGTATTTCAAACAGTTGTTTAAGAAAAATGTTCATAACATGGAAAAATTACGGCATAAATTTCTATCATACCTCAAACTGTAGGTAATTAAAAGTCCTAGTAGCCCTTCGACGTTCGGAGTTTTGTCCCGTGGAGAACAACCCTTAAATGGCGATAATGTCCATTCGAATAGCAAATGTATTTCAAACAGTTGCAACAAAAATGTTTATAACTTTTACACAAATTGTTGCATATATTTCGATCAGTATATAAATGGCACTTTCAACGCCACCACCCACCATACCGATACCACACGACTCCGCACCGAGCGCGCCCGAACGCTGGAACCTGAGTGTATGCGTCACACGTCGATGCTAGAGAGAGAACGCACTAGGCCGCGCGGCATGTCGCCATCTTTAAAATGCAAATATTCGCGGCATAAATTTTAAAGTTTTAAAATGCCGCCACGCATGCGCAAACCGATCAAATTAAAATTTTTGAATTTTCGCGCTATAATGGGTGGGTGCCATCTTTTAAATTTTAAGGTGTGGTCGAACAATTCAAGTTTTGAGTTGACGCATGCGCGAACCGAGAATTTGGCGCCATCTTTCAAATCTTGTACCCCATCTTTATTTTAAATGACTATCTCCGTACGCCATCTACACTACAACACCCCTGTCCGCTTTGACACCTACGAAGACATATCACATATCTCCTAAACTAAGGGATAAAATTCAAATTTTCCCCGCCAACCTTAAAAAATTCTAATTTTCGCGCCAACCCCAAAAAATCAGGCCCACCAACCCCAGACGTACCAACCCCACGCGCTAAAACGGCATGCCGACCGGCCGTCATATTTTAAACGACGCCATCTTCTTGAGCAGACATCTTTGAGTACCATCCACAATTTATAAGAATTTTACATAGTTTATTGATTTTTTTTAAATACATTATAGTAAATACCTTAACCTAATACAAAGATTATCAGTTCGTTCCACCGTTAAAAAACCTCTTCAAACCTATACAGGTTCAGTGAATATAAATCGGTAGAATTTGATTGGTAAATTTTATTAAATTCCTTCCAAACATCATTGATACTAATCTGATACATTTTCTGCATTCCAATTTTAGACACTTTCTGAAATCTGCGTCATCTTTAAAATGCAAATATTCGCGGCATAAATTTTAAAGACACGACTCAACCCGAGCTCTAACAAACAACGCGGAGATGACATACGACAACGATAAGAAGTGCATCTTTGAGCACCATCTTCTTATTTTAAAATGTCAACTTTTAAACGATGCCATCTTCTTGCGAACCCTCATTTGACCCTCCGCGACCCTCATTTGACCCTCAATAACTTCACCATTGGGTTTGTTAGGGGGGTTGCATATACGAACGAAAAAGAAAAATTGTCAAAACGGTGGTTATTACTAGGTCTTTCAATTACCTACAATTTGGGGTATTATCATAATTTTAATTATGCAAATTATAATTATAATTATATATATATAGGAGAAAGGTATTTGTCGGGCAATTCCTAATACCTTTCTCCTTTATATCTCACCGTCGATTAACCAGCTATCCTATATATATATATATATATATATATATACAGGATGGCTCACTGAAGTGGTACATTAGAAATTTCTCATGTTCTACTATTTCTGGAAACATGAAATTTTGGAATTAGAATTTACTCGATCTGAGCTCTTCAGCTAAAATATTCTCAAGTTAACTGTCACGTCCTGTCACCGGAAGTCGGTATCAACTTTGTTATTTTAAATGGAATGATATAATTTTTATTTTATTTTTAGTTTCTACGTATCAAAATACATCATTTTTGATAATGTTTCCCTATACCTAAATATCACCATTTTTCAGTTATTTTGATTTTACTATTCTTTTGGTGATTTTCCCGGTGACGTTTAAAATTGAATATCTCGGTTATTATTGAAACTAGAAGTTTCATGATTGGTGGTCCAAAACTAGAAACATAACCAAATAAGACGATGTTTATTTCATCATGATATCTTATACGGGGTGTTCAAAATTTACAACACAATAATTGAATTTTTATAAAAAACTTCAGGTACACCGAAGCCCATGGGAATAAGATGGAAAGCTGGTTAATCGACGGTGAGCCATATAAGGAGAAAGGTATTTGTCGGGCAATTCCGTCATACAAAGATCGAAGAAGCAACCGTAGACACGTGTTTCGGACTATTAGTCGAACTATTAGTCGGACTATTAGTCGGACTATTAGTCGGACTATTAGTCGGACTATTGGTCACCCCCTGTAGGTCTCCATTTGAGTGTTTTTTCCATTGAGTGTCCATCTTGCTCCTTGGCTATACCGTACTGATGAGGACTAATAGTCCGAAACACGTGTCTACGGTTGCTTCTTCGATCTTCGTATGACGGAATTGCCCGACAAATACCTTTCTCCTTATATGTCTCACCGTCGATTAACCAGCTTTCCATATATATATATATATATATATATATATATGTATATATACAGCGTGTCTCACGGAACTGGTACATTAGAAGTTTCTCATGTTCTACTATTTCTGGAAACTTGAAATTTTGGAACTAGAATTTACTCGATCTGAGCTCTTCAGCTAAAATATTCTCAAGTTAACTGTCACGTCCGTCCACCGGAAGTCGGTATCAACTTTGTTATTTTAAACGGAATGATATAATTTTTATTTTATTTTTGGTTTCTACGTATCAAAATACATCATTTTTGATAATGTTTCCCTATACCTAAATATTACCATTTTTGAGTTATTTTGATTTTACTATTTTTTTGGTGATTTTCCCGGTGACATTTAAAATTGAATATCTCGGTTATTATTGAAACTAGAAGTTTTATGATTGGTGGTTCAAAACTAGAAACATAACCAAATAAGACGATGTTTATTTCATCATGATATCTTATACAGGGTGTTAAAAATTTACAACACAATAATTGAATTTTTAAACGTAAAAAACTTATTTTTTTCAAATGGATACCGATACTGTATACCGATACGCCATTCGATAGCAAATCGTATTCCCTATCAATCAATATTAGGATTCCCTATATCTATCTTTAATAGTTTTTGAGATATTGTCAGTATAAAAGAATGCAAACTAAATACAAAACGATTTATTCTTTATTTATAGGAATGTAACAACTTTGGAACATCAGGAAAACAGAAAAATATTGAAAAGGTTTCTTAAAACTAAAATAATAGATTTGGGATATCTACCTTAAATTAAAAATTAAATATGTTGTTCGAAATGCTGCCGTTCTGCTCCAAACATTTTAAAACACTTCGCTGTACTACTGTCATCGTCGCTCTTCGGATTTCTTGTCGCTGAAGTCCATTAATGGCGGCTACTACTCTGTTAGTCAATTCTTCTCGAGTATTAACTGGTGTGGAAGAGACCTGACTTTTCACATGACCCCAGAAATAAAAGTCTAATGGTGTTAAATCTGGTGAGCTTGGTGGCCACCGCCAGGGTCTCCTATTTCCGAACCACCTACCGTCACCTAACATCTGATTAAGTTGAATGGATACCACATGCAAACAATGTGCCGGTGCACCGTCCATTTGATAAAAGCAGTCGGGAAGAATATTGAGGGAAAGAGTATCGCAAAAATTGTTCACACATCCACCCAAAATTTCTAAATATCTGTCCCTATTTAAATTTTTTTTGTAAATTTCGTATCTAATTTCGTCCATTATTAAATGGGAGTATTTAAAATGGATTTAAAGAAAAAGTAACAGTATCTCAAAAGCTACTAAAGATAAATATAGGGAACCGTAATATTGATTGATAGGGAATAAAATTTCCTATCGAATGGCGTATCGGCATACAGGGTATTCCATTTGAAAAATATGAGTTTTTTATAAAAACTCAATTATTGTGTTGTAAATTTTGAACACCCCGTATAAGATATCATGATGAAATAAACATCGTCTTATTTGGTTATGTTTCTAGTTTTGGACCACCAATCATGAAACTTCTAGTTTCAATAATAACCGAGATATTCAATTTTAAACGTCACCGGGAAAATCACCAAAAAAATAGTAAAATCAAAATAACTCAAAAATGGTGATATTTAGGTATAGGGAAACATTATCAAAAATGATGTATTTTGATACGTAGAAACTAAAAATAAAATAAAAATTATATCATTCCATTTAAAATAACAAAGTTGATACCGACTTCCGGTGACCGGACGTGACAGTTAACTTGAGAATATTTTAGCCGAAGAGCTCAGATCGAGTAAATTCTAATTCCAAAATTTCATGTTTCCATAAATAGTAGAACATGAGAAATTTCTAATGTACTTCAGTGAGACACGCTGTATATATATATATATATAGGAAAGCTGGTTAATCGACGGTAAGATATAAAGGAGAAAGGTATTTGTCGGGCAATTCCGTCATACGAAGATAGAAAATCGAAGAAGCAACCGACATTGGTCATCCCCTGTAGGGAACCATTTGAGTGTTTTTCCATTGAGTATCCATCTTGCTCCTTGGCTATA
This sequence comes from Aphodius sticticus, assembly GCA_963966075.1. NCBI lineage: Eukaryota > Metazoa > Arthropoda > Insecta > Coleoptera > Scarabaeidae > Aphodius > Aphodius sticticus. The sequence continues at coordinate 42,324,010 of OZ014509.1, read as the reverse complement.
CCGTACTGATGAGGACTAATAGTCCGAAACACGTGTCTACGGTTGCTTCTTCGATTTTCTATCTTCGTATGACGGAATTGCCCGACAAATACCTTTCTCCTTTATATATATATATATATATATATATATATACAGGATGCCTCACTGAAGTGGTACATTAGAAATTTCTCATGTTCTACTATTTCTGGAAACATGAAATTTTGGAATTAGAATTTACTCGATCTGAGCTCTTCGGCTAAAATATTCTCAAGTTAACTGTCACGTCCGGTCACCGGAAGTCGGTATCAACTTTGTTATTTTAAATGGAATGATATAATTTTTATTTTATTTTTAGTTTCTACGTATCAAAATACATCATTTTTGATAATGTTTCCCTATACCTAAATATCACCATTTTTGAGTTATTTTGATTTTACTATTTTTTTGGTGATTTTCCCGGTGACGTTTAAAATTGAATATCTCGGTTATTATTGAAACTAGAAGTTTCATGATTGGTGGTCCAAAACTAGAAACATAACCAAATAAGACGATGTTTATTTCATCATGATATCTTATACGGCGTGTTCAAAATTTACAACACAATAATTGAGTTTTTATAAAAAACTCATTTTTTTCAAATGGAATACCCTGTATGCCGATACGCCATTCGATAGGAAATTTTATTCCCTATCAATCAATATTACGGTTCCCTATATTTATCTTTAGTAGCTTTTGAGATACTGTTACTTTTTCTTTAAATCCATTTTAAATACTCCCATTTAATAATGGACGAAATTAGATACGAAATTTACAAAAAAAATTTAAATAGGGACAGATATTTAGAAATTTTGGGTGGATGTGTGAACAATTTTTGCGATACTCTTTCCCTCAATATTCTTCCCGACTGCTTTTATCAAATGGACGGTGCACCGGCACATTGTTTGCATGTGGTATCCATTCAACTTAATCAGATGTTAGGTGACGGTAGGTGGTTCGGAAATAGGAGACCCTGGCGGTGGCCACCAAGCTCACCAGATTTAACACCATTAGACTTTTATTTCTGGGGTCATGTGAAAAGTCAGGTCTCTTCCACACCAGTTAATACTCGAGAAGAATTGACTAACAGAGTAGTAGCCGCCATTAATGGACTTCAGCGACAAGAAATCCGAAGAGCGACGATGACAGTAGTACAGCGAAGTGTTTTAAAATGTTTGGAGCAGAACGGCAGCATTTCGAACAACATATTTAATTTTTAATTTAAGGTAGATATCCCAAATCTATTATTTTAGTTTTAAGAAACCTTTTCAATATTTTTCTGTTTTCCTGATGTTCCAAAGTTGTTACATTCCTATAAATAAAGAATAAATCGTTTTGTATTTAGTTTGCATTCTTTTATACTGACAATATCTCAAAAACTATTAAAGATAGATATAGGGAATCCTAATATTGATTGATAGGGAATACGATTTGCTATCGAATGGCGTATCGGTATACAGTATCGGTATCCATTTGAAAAAAATAAGTTTTTTACGTTTAAAAATTCAATTATTGTGTTGTAAATTTTTAACACCCTGTATAAGATATCATGATGAAATAAACATCGTCTTATTTGGTTATGTTTCTAGTTTTGAACCACCAATCATGAAACTTCTAGTTTCAATAATAACCGAGATATTCAATTTTAAATGTCACCGGGAAAATCACCAAAAAAATAGTAAAATCAAAATAACTCAAAAATGGTAATATTTAGGTATAGGGAAACATTATCAAAAATGATGTATTTTGATACGTAGAAACCAAAAATAAAATAAAAATTATATCATTCCGTTTAAAATAACAAAGTTGATACCGACTTCCGGTGGACGGACGTGACAGTTAACTTGAGAATATTTTAGCTGAAGAGCTCAGATCGAGTAAATTCTAGTTCCAAAATTTCAAGTTTCCAGAAATAGTAGAACATGAGAAACTTCTAATGTACCAGTTCCGTGAGACACGCTGTATATATACATATATATATATATATATATGGAAAGCTGGTTAATCGACGGTGAGACATATAAGGAGAAAGGTATTTGTCGGGCAATTCCGTCATACGAAGATCGAAGAAGCAACCGTAGACACGTGTTTCGGACTATTAGTCCTCATCAGTACGGTATAGCCAAGGAGCAAGATGGACACTCAATGGAAAAAACACTCAAATGGAGACCTACAGGGGGTGACCAATAGTCCGACTAATAGTCCGACTAATAGTCCGACTAATAGTCCGACTAATAGTTCGACTAATAGTCCGAAACACGTGTCTACGGTTGCTTCTTCGATCTTTGTATGACGGAATTGCCCGACAAATACCTTTCTCCTTATATGGCTCACCGTCGATTAACCAGCTTTCCATCTTATTCCCATGGGCTTCGGTGTACCTGAAGTTTTTTATAAAAATTCAATTATTGTGTTGTAAATTTTGAACACCCCGTATAAGATATCATGATGAAATAAACATCGTCTTATTTGGTTATGTTTCTAGTTTTGGACCACCAATCATGAAACTTCTAGTTTCAATAATAACCGAGATATTCAATTTTAAACGTCACCGGGAAAATCACCAAAAGAATAGTAAAATCAAAATAACTCAAAAATGGTGATATTTAGGTATAGGGAAACATTATCAAAAATGATGTATTTTGATACGTAGAAACTAAAAATAAAATAAAAATTATATCATTCCATTTAAAATAACAAAGTTGATACCGACTTCCGGTGACAGGACGTGACAGTTAACTTGAGAATATTTTAGCCGAAGAGCTCAGATCGAGTAAATTCTAATTCCAAAATTTCATGTTTCCAGAAATAGTAGAACATGAGAAATTTCTAATGTACCACTTCAGTGAGCCATCCTGTATATATATATATATATATATATAGGATAGCTGGTTAATCGACGGTGAGATATAAAGGAGAAAGGTATTAGGAATTGCCCGACAAATACCTTTCTCCTATATATATATAATTATAATTATAATTTGCATAATTAAAATTATGATAATACCCCAAATTGTAGGTAATTGAAAGACCTAGTAATAACCACCGTTTTGACAATTTTTCTTTTTCGTTCGTATATGCAACCCCCCTAACAAACCCAATGGTGAAGTTATTGAGGGTCAAATGAGGGTCGCGGAGGGTCAAATGACGGTCAAATGAGGGTTCGCAAGAAGATGGCATCGTTTAAAAGTTGACATTTTAAAATAAGAAGATGGTGCTCAAAGATGCACTTCTTATCGTTGTCGTATGTCATCTCCGCGTTGTTTGTTAGAGCTCGGGTTGAGTCGTGTCTTTAAAATTTATGCCGCGAATATTTGCATTTTAAAGATGACGCAGATTTCAGAAAGTGTCTAAAATTGGAATGCAGAAAATGTATCAGATTAGTATCAATGATGTTTGGAAGGAATTTAATAAAATTTACCAATCAAATTCTACCGATTTATATTCACTGAACCTGTATAGGTTTGAAGAGGTTTTTTAACGGTGGAACGAACTGATAATCTTTGTATTAGGTTAAGGTATTTACTATAATGTATTTAAAAAAATCAATAAACTATGTAAAATTCTTATAAATTGTGGATGGTACTCAAAGATGTCTGCTCAAGAAGATGGCGTCGTTTAAAATATGACGGCCGGTGGGCATGCCGTTTTAGCGCGTGGGGTTGGTACGTCTGGGGTTGGTGGGCCTGATTTTTTGGGGTTGGCGCGAAAATTAGAATTTTTTAAGGTTGGCGGGGAAAATTTGAATTTTATCCCTTAGTTTAGGAGATATGGCCAGTTTTTAAATTTAACAAAAAAAAATTCTTTAGTAGTGCCTTTTTGGCAATTTCTGCAACGCCTTCGTCTTCGTAGTTGTCAAAGCGGACAGGGGTGTTGTAGTGTTAGGGGGTAATTTTTCAATTACTTTTTCGATGCGGGCCTTAGTTTAGGAGATATAGCCAGTTTTTTAATTTAACAAAAAAATTTCTTTCGTAATGCCTTTTTGACAATTTATGCAACGCGTTCGTCTTCGTAGGTGTCAAAGCGGACAGGGGTGTTGTAGTGTAGATGGCGTACGGAGATAGTCATTTAAAATAAAGATGGGGTACAAGATTTGAAAGATGGCGCCAAATTCTCGGTTCGCGCATGCGTCAACTCAAAACTTGAATTGTTCGACCACACCTTAAAATTTAAAAGATGGCACCCACCCATTATAGCGCGAAAATTCAAAAATTTTAATTTGATCGGTTTGCGCATGCGTGGCGGCATTTTAAAACTTTAAAATTTATGCCGCGAATATTTGCATTTTAAAGATGGCGACATGCCGCGCGGCCTAGTGCGTTCTCTCTCTAGCATCGACGTGTGACGCATACACTCAGGTTCCAGCGTTCGGGCGCGCTCGGTGCGGAGTCGTGTGGTATCGGTATGGTGGGTGGTGGCGTTAAAAGTGCATAATAATTTGCATAATTAAAATTATGATAATACCCCAAATTGTAGGTAATTGAAAGACCTAATAGCCCTTCGACGCTCGGAGTTTTGCCCCATGGACAACAACCTTTAAATTGCGATAACGTTCGTTCGAATAGCAAACGTATTTCAAACAGTTGTTTAAGAAAAATGTTCATAACATGAAAAAATTACGGCATAAATTTCTATCATACCTCAAATTGTAGGTAATTAAAAGTCCTAGTAGCCCTTCGACGTTCGGAGTTTTGTCCCGTGGAGAACAACCCTTAAATGGCGATAATGTCCATTCGAATAGCAAACGTATTTCAAACAGTTGCAACAAAATGTTTATAACTTTTACACAAATTGTTGCATATATTTCGATCAGTATATAAATGGCACTTTCAACGGCACCACCCACCACACCGACACCACACGACTCCGCACCGAGCGCGCCCGAACGCTGGAACCTGAGTGTATGAGTCACACGTCGATGCTAGAGAGAGAACGCACTAGGCCGCGCGGCATGTCGCCATCTTTAAAATGCAAATATTCGCGGCATAAATTTTAAAGTTTTAAAATGCCGCCATGCATGCGCAAACCGATCAAATTAAAATTTTTGAATTTTCGCGCTATAATGGGTGGGTGCCATCTTTTAAATTTTAAGGTGTGGTCGAACAATTCAAGTTTTGAGTTGACGCATGCGCGAACCGAGAATTTGGCGCCATCTTTCAAATCTTGTACCCCATCTTTATTTTAAATGACTATCTCCGTACGCCATCTACACTACAACACCCCTGTCCGCTTTGACACCTACGAAGACGAACGCGTTGCATAAATTGTCAAAAAGGCATTACGAAAGAAATTTTTTTGTTAAATTAAAAAACTGGCTATATCTCCTAAACTAAGGCCCGCATCGAAAAAGTAATTGAAAATTACCCCCTAACACTACAACACCCCTGTCCGCTTTGACAACTACGAAGACGAAGGCGTTGCAGAAATTGCCAAAAAGGCACTACTAAAGAATTTTTTTTTGTTAAATTTAAAAACTGGCCATATCTCCTAAACTAAGGGATAAAATTCAAATTTTCCCCGCCAACCTTAAAAAATTCTAATTTTCGCGCCAACCCCAAAAAATCAGGCCCACCAACCCCAGACGTACCAACCCCACGCGCTAAAACGGCATGCCGACCGGCCGTCATATTTTAAACGACGCCATCTTCTTGAGCAGACATCTTTGAGTACCATCCACAATTTATAAGAATTTTATATATTTTATTGATTTTTTTTTAAATACATTATAGTAAATACCTTAACCTAATACAAAGATTATCAGTTCCTTCCACCGTTAAAAAACCTCTTCAAACCTATACAGGTTCAGTGAATATAAATCGGTAGAATTTGATTGGTAAATTTTATTAAATTCCTTCCAAACATCATTGATACTAATCTGATACATTTTCTGCATTCCAATTTTAGACACTTTCTGAAATCTGCGTCATCTTTAAAATGCAAATATTCGCGGCATAAATTTTAAAGACACGACTCAACCCGAGCTCTAACAAACAACGCGGAGATGACATACGACAACGATAAGAAGTGCATCTTTGAGCACCATCTTCTTATTTTAAAATGTCAACTTTTAAACGATGCCATCTTCTTGCGAACCCTCATTTGACCCTCATTTGACCCTCCGCGACCCTCATTTGACCCTCAATAACTTCACCATTGGGTTTGTTAGGGGGGTTGCATATACGAACGAGAAAGAAAAATTGTCAAAACGGTGGTTATTATACTTAATAATACCTATGTGTATTAGTATTATTTACATATTATAAAAAGTATGACTCATATTACAATTAATTCTTTAATACAATTTGTTGGTGATTTCCAATGGTGGTACCAATGTTTGGACGTCGGATGCTCGGGTTTGTTTTAAGTTGGAAGGTGAATTGTTCAGAATCCAGTGCCATAGCGAGCTTCAAGTTCTCAAACCAAGGCTCCAGGCTTCAGTGGCTGATGGTATACGCACAATAGCCAGGGCACGTAAACAGAAGGGAGGATAGGAGCGGTCTCCATCATTAAATTAAGTTAAGTTTTTCGTGGTTGGATTTGATACACTTGCTTTATTTCGTTAGCTTGCTTTTCATTTCTAATTAACGTTACTGTATTTTTGTTTATTTATTTATTTTTTTAATTTTAGAAGAGGTTATTATATACTTTATTATTTAATTTTTTCTGTTCGCTCTGCTTGGAAATCTTTTCATTTCATATTATCGTTGGTTTGAAGTTCCGCCTTGACTTCTTTTTTTATATATTGTTTGATTGCTAATTGCTTGCATATTTAATTTGCTTTGTTTGTGTTTTTAATTCAATTTTGTTTATTTGCTAATTTTGCACGTTGATCTTTATATATTTTCTTTACGTCGGTTGGTATTTTTGCGCTCGTACAATTTGATTATTTTGCTTTAATGTTATATGCACATCTCATTGTTTTAATTTAGATTGATTTTGCATAGGCTAATTGGTCGATTTTTCAGATATTATCATGCCGCTTGGATTTGCTGTTGCGCACTTAAACGTTCGGTCGCTGTTACCGAAGCTTGGCTATGTTCGTCATTTGCTTTGTTCTCTTCACATTGATATTTTATGTATATCTGAGACTTGGCTCTCGGAAGATGTGCCCGCGGAGGTGGTTCAAATTGAAGGATTCAATTTTATTCGGGAGGACAGGCGTGGACGTGGTGGGGGGGTTGGTATTTATATCCGAAATGATCTGCAGTTTTCTAGTGTGAGGTTTAACGGTACCTATGAGCAGGTATGGATTCATGTAGCATTTGGGATTAGTAAAGTTTTGTTCGGTTGTATTTATAAGCCGCCCGCGCTGTGTAACACCGATTTTATTCATCAGCTGGAGGAGCAGCTGATTGAGTTTAGATTGAATTATGATGTGGTTTTTTGCCTGGGTGATTTTAATATAGATCTCTTAAATACTTATCACAGTGACACTATGAAATTAATGTCTGTCTTTCAGTCGTTGAATATGATTCAGTTGGTGAAGGTTCCTACTCGGGTGACCGAAAATACTGCTACTCTTTTGGATTTGATCGCGGTATCTGACGAGACCTTGGTATATGAGTCAGGTGTCGAGAACTCTGCCATATCGGATCATGACTTGGTCTTTTGTCGATGTAGTTTACCCGATAGTAAAAGAATTTGCTTTTATACATACCGAGACTTTTCGACATTCGTTTGGGAGGATTTTGTGGTTGATTTAAATAAAATTCCCTTTAATCTAATCTTTAATATGTCAATTGATGATAAGATTAGGTTTTTTAACAAAGCACTGCTAGACATATTTCACGAGTATGCTCCCATTAGAACAGCGAGACTGAGCAGACCTAAAATGCCATGGTTGACAGATACTATGTACAGAAGTGCCAATATGTTCGTTTCACGCGGAACAAGCATGTCGTGCTATCACGCTATTCGTTGCACGGGGATGATTTGAGGCACGTTGACAAGGTTAAAGATCTGGGAGTTACTCTAGATGCCAGACTGATACTCGATTGCCATGTTGACAGCATTGTTCGTAGAGCGAGTAGGATGCTTGGGTTCGTTCTGCGTAGCGGAAGAGATTTTGAAAATGTAGCTACATTTAAATCCCTGTACTTCTCATTAGTTCGTACTCATTTGGAATACGCAAGCACTGTATGGTCTCCGCAATATGACATCCATATTAAGCGCCTAGAACGTGTACAACGAAAATTCCTTAAACATGTCAGGTTTAAGTTTCAGACAGATATAGCCATTCCAACTCTCCATCAGCGTCGTGATATTTCCGATACAGAGTTTCTCGTAAAAATCTTAATTAATAAATTAGATGTTCCTGACCTTTTGTGTCAGATTGACTTTAGAGCACCGATGCGAGACACTAGATGTACGAGCCTGTTTGCCGTCGGTTTTTCTCGAACAAACTATGTAGCTAACGGCCCTTTGTTGCGGATGGCTACCGCTTTTAATAGATATAGTACATCTCCAAATTTCCCCGATGTGTTTTGCTCCTCATTCGCGTCATTGCGAGCATTCTTGAGGAATTCTTGAAGTTTAATTTGTTATTTTATTGTCTTTTTTTTGTTTAATTCATTGCTTCACTTGTTGTTCATTATGCTACTGTACTTACCTTTTTATATATATATATATATATATATAATTTGTAACTGATTTGAGCCACACGGTTCACAAACTGTACTTTTTCTGTAATGCTGTGGGGACCTATAATTGGCTTTAGCTGTGGGTCTCCCGAATAATAAATAAATAAATAAATAAATAAATACTATCAAGTTGCTACAGGGAATACGGGACAAAGCTAAGGCAAAGTTTAGGAGCACTAGAGCCGAGAAGGACTGGACTTATTATAAGCAATTACGTAATTACACCACTCTTGCAATTCGAAATGAAAAGAAGGCGTATTTCCGATTCTTATAAGGCCGTTGCGATAGCAAGGGGTTGTGGAGTGCAATCAGGGATGTTGCCGCGGTTCCGCGTAAGTCTAGGGTGATACCTTCTCGCCTTAGAGACGCAAATGGCATAAATCGGGCTTTTGTTGACAGTGTACCGACTTCGACAGTGTATCGATCACAGCTTGACTTGACCAATTCATACCTCAGCTCGACTTATCGTTCAATTGGGTCTGTTTTTGATTTGGGAACTGTTGATGAGGACACAGTTATGAAATTCATAGTGGGTATGCGTAGTAGGGCTTATGGGTCTGATGGGATCAATATTGCAATGATTAAATTGACTGTCGCAACTACCTTACCTTACATCACTCATTTAATAAACTGTTGCATAGAGGAGGGTTACTTTCCTGGCCAGTGGAAGCTTGCTATTGTACACCCCTTGCCTAAGGTAGGAAGCCCCGTTGTATATGGTGATTTGCGCCCTGTCAGCATTCTTCCTGCTATAAGTAAGATCCTTGAGAAGATAGTAAATGTTCAACTTAGGGGTCATCTACAACAATTTAATCTGCTCCCTGATTGTCAGTCAGGTTTTGTTCCCGGTAGGAGTTGTGCTACGACTCTTTTAAACGTTACTGATGACATTTTCAGAGCAAGGGATAAGAATGATTTTACTGCACTGGTCTTACTTGATTTCAGCAAGGCTTTCGATACGGTTACCCACGAAATCTTGTTGTCGATTCTATTTCATATTGGTTGCTCTAAACACTTCATTCAATTTGTAGAATCTTATTTGTCGGATCGGTTACAGATTGTGCACTTGTCGGAAGGGAATTCGGAGCCATTGGCCGTCAGTCGAGGTGTGCCGCAGGGGTCTATTTTGGGCCAGTTATTATTTTGTATCTACACTGCTTTTCTTCCGAAGTCTCATTGCAACATACAAATGTATGCTGATGATACGCAGTTATACCTTTCCTTTTCTAAAAATGATTAGGACACTTCTATGGTCATACGCTGCAAACCACACATTAACTTTGAATCCTGCTAAGAGTATGGTGATCTTGTTTGGTGGAGAAAGAGACCTTGAGCAGTATAGGGACAGATGTGATATCAAGCTCGGTGACAACAGGATTAGTGTGGTTGCACGAGCAAAAAATTTGGGCTTGTTGGTCGACAACAGTTTTCGTTATCGCGCGCATGTAACTAAAGTTATTGGTTCTGCTTTTCTTAACCTTAAGTTACTGTATCCGTTCCTTCATGTTTTTGGCCTGGGACTAAAGGTTATGCTGTGTGAAAGCATGGTTTTGTCTCGGTTTAATTTCTGCCTCTCGGTATATGGTCCGTGTTTGGATGCTAGCGATGCAGCGCGTATTCAGAGAGTTCAGAACGCCTGTTTAAGGTATATTTTTTGTATTCGGAAATACGAACGGATAAGTCACAAACTGAAAGACCTGAAATGGCTGAATATGAGAAATCGCGTGCGGCTACACACGCTCGTATTATATCATAAAATACTCACTACGGGCAATCCTCCATACCTGCTGCGCAAAATAACATTCCGAGGTGATATTCATACAATCAACATCAGGAACAAAAATCTTATAACGCCAGCTGCTCATAGGACCGCACTTTTTCAACGATCGTTTACGCATAATATTTACTCACAATACAATGGAATGCCGGACTCCTTCAAGTCTATGTCTTTACCGGCGTTTAGGTGTGCTATGCATAGGTTTCTGTTGGAGACGCAATAGTGCTCGCCTAATTATAATATTGTAAATTGTGGGCTGTGCAGGCGTGTTGGTGGTCTGATGCATGAGATTCTATTGATTTCATTTACGTTCTTGGCACGGACATTTAATTTTTCTTTTGAAATAATTTTTTTTTGTTGGTGTTCTTTATGTAGGCATTCAGCTGTTATACTTTCTGTTAATTTTAAGGTTTTAGTGAAAGGTTTATCCTTTCACCTGAACTGCACCTTATGATTCCCGCTGTTTAGCATATTATGTTTATATTATATTATATTACTTACTTTTTTTTTGCTATGATGGGAATAAAGGCGATATTTATTTATTTATTTATTTATTTATTTAGTGAAACTCCGATAAATGGCGACATGAATATTAAAATACTACGTCGTTTTCTACTGAATGTTATTTTTAACCTCCAATTATCATTGTAGCGCCTCCAATTATCATTTTAGCGCCTCCAGCTATCATCGTAGCGCCCTCAATTATCATTTTAGCGCCTCCATTTATCCTCATAGCGCCTCCATTTATCCTCTTAGCGCCTCAATGTAGCGTCTTAGCGCATCAATATAGCCTCATAGCGCCTCCACTTATCCGCTTAGCGCCTCCATTTATCCGTTTAGCGCCTCAATATAACCTCTTAGCGCCTCCATTTATCCTCTTAGCGCCTCAATATAACCTCTTAGCGCCTCCATTTATCCTCTTAGCGCCTCCATTTATCCTCTTAGCGCCTCCATTTATCCTCTTAGCGCCTCCATTTATCCTCATAGCGCCTCAATATAGCCTCTTAGCGCCTAAATATAACCTCTTAGCGCCTCCATTTATCCCCTAGGCTATATTGAGGCGCTAAGAGGATAAATGGAGGCGCTACCATTTATCCTCTTAGCGCCTCAATATAGCCTTTTAACGCCTCAATATAACCTCTTAGCGCCTCCATTTATCCTCTTAGCGCCTCCATTTATCCACATAGCGCCTCCATAGCGCCTCAATATAGCCTCTTAGCGCCTCAATATAACCTCTTAGCGCCTCCATTTATCCTCATAGCGCCTCCATTTATCCTCTTAGCGCCTCAATATAGCCTCTTAGCGCCTCAATATAACCTCTTAGCGCCTCCATTTATCCTCTTAGCGCCTCCATTTATCCTCATAGCGCCTCCATTTATCCTCATAGCGCCTCAATGTAGCCTCTTCGCGCCTCAATATAGCCTCTTAGCGCCTCAAATAACCTCTTAGCGCCTCAATATAACCTCGTAGCGCCACCATTTATCCTCTTAGCGCCTCAATATAGCCTCTTAGCGCCTCAATATAGCCTCTAAATTCCACCCAGACCCTCTTTTTGTATAAATAAGTTGCTACCACTGCTCGAACCTCATTAGTATTTAACATGTATGACAGTACAGATATGGAGAAAACTTTCCCTCGGGACAAACCCCTAGGTGGTCATAAAAGGATACATCAACAATGCCTTCAGTGTGAAAAAAAATACAACCGTTTAGATAATTTAAAAAGACATATAATAAAAAAACATTTTGAAATTGCAACCCAGAAAGATGAGAATAAAGAGAGTGAACACATACACCGATCCGCAACCAATAAATATGGGGATGAGGAAGAAGATGATTACCTGATGAATCTACCAGCAACCCGTAAAGATATTGATGACAATGAAGAGGATTACCTGATGGGCCTACCCGTAACTCATACAGATCGTTATTATGATGATGAGAAAGAAGAGGATAAACTTATGAATTTACCCGAAACATATCGAAATAGGAATAACGACCACTTTAACTCTATGTTAAACTCGCGCAATCCAAATTACTACGTAGGTATACTTCGAGATCTAGTTTATACTTATGGTTTACGCATTGCGTCCGAAAAAAATTAATTTAAAAAAATTACTAAAACTTTACGTAAACTTAATATTATTCGACCATTGGACGAGAACCCCTCCTGGAGTCGTCAACTTCTATAAATAGGAGGTCAAGTTTCATTACTATCAAAACAATTACGATGATGAGACATCACGGACATAGACACAGAGCGCGGATACCTTGGATACATAAGAGTCAACCTGATGATGAGAATCATCATCGTCGTATTACATCACAAATAATTAAAATTAGTAATGCAATAAGACAAAAACAGTTATCCACCAAAAGAGGGCAACGCGACCATGTCAATATGCTAAAAGAAACTTATAAGCCAATTACAGAACCGCTCATCGAACTAATACAAAAAATTAAATCGGAGACACAACCCGAACTTGACCTACTTATAAAGCCACAACCTTCATCTGCCAAAACGGATTTGTTTAAGGTAGAACAACCTGTTTTGATACATAACCAGCCCGAATTAGATCAACTTACAGAAGATGAGTTCAATAAACACCAAACTGCATCTGATTTATATACAGGCACTCCATTTCGAGGTATAATCCCAAAACCGAGAAGTTTATCACAACCAGAGTTCTTGCAGGAGGATGTTTCTTTCCAGTATGATCCTATACAAGAAGAAGATGATGATGAAGTCATGGAGACTTCTCCTCCAACAGTCGAAAGTATGAGTCCTGATGTTCTTAACGAATATCTTGGGCAATACGATCCGTTACCACGGACATATATTGAGGGAGTACTAACAAATGAATTTGAACAGGATGTTGTTTACGGAGTTTCCTTCGACGCGTAAACAGAAAAATGGAAGATTGGAGATGGTTTCGTAACTGTCGATGGAAAAGATTTAATTATTAAGGATATTAGATATGCTGGTACACCAGGGTTGTATGAGTTACTTTTCAAGAAGCAGCCTATTGGGTACAACAACGCCGATCTAGATCAATATAAAGATATATTGAAAAGAACAAATGCTCATCGTCGATCAAATCATCCGGAGAATCAGATAAAGGGCACTCGTTTACCGAAGAACAAAAGGATCATTAAACCAATGTTTGATGTGTCAACTGGAAATACTCGTACGAGAGCATCTTTATGATGGGTGTGGGTTTAATTGCGGATGAGAGGACTCCACATCAATATACCTACTCTGACTACATAAACGATATTATAGATAGATTACGGATATTGGTTAGTTCACAAACCGCAAGTAAAAATACAACTGATAATGATGAAATTTCGGTTATCATCGAGGAACTTCGAGAGGCTGGTATTATTGAATAATCGTTTATAGATCCACTTGAAAATGAAAATGATCATTTACCTAAATAAATTAAATAAATATAATATACAAATTATTATTGATCCCAAATGTACAATCCTGCAACCAAAATCTTTGCACTTATAAAACAGTATATAAAGAAGGGTGTTTATATAAAGTCGCTCATTCCAACATCGTCTGTTAACGCTAGCGGTGTACGCAGGTGAGAAAAGAGTGACGTGATTATAATAAGAATGAAGTTTGAACGTAAACAGGGGTTGGGTATGCACAAAAAAACGTAAAGAAAAGCTAGGTGTGGTTCCCTTTAAACAAGCAGTTCTCAAACATGTTAGCGATACGTTGGGAGATAGTGTTAACCAGAATAATATACATAACGCTGTGAAGTACGCTCTTTCGGAGGCAAAATTTGCTATCAACCAGGCTGGAGGAAAGAAACGAATACATATTCCTCATATAATTGAGCTTCCAGATTCTTCACCTATTAAAGCCGGCGGATTTTTACCATTTTTAATACCACTATTTGCTGGTCTATCAGCAGCAGGAGCACTCGCCTCCGGTGTGAGTAATGTTGTGAAAGCGATAAAAGATGTAAGAAACGCTAAAAATAAATTGGCTGAACAATCGAGGCATAATAAAACAATGGAGGCTATCGCAATTGGAAAACAACAACCAACATCGGGCAACGGGTTATACTTAAAACCATATCGTAAAGGATTCGGTCTCTTCCTGTATCCTAAATTAAAACACTAAAAGATTCGTATATATATATATATATATATATATATATATATATAGCTGCACCATTGATAATGTTATCAGTCATGTCTCACATGTTCACGTTGAAGGGTACGCGGAGCCAGCTATCTGCTTCATACCATCCCCCAATTGAACTGGATCCTAGATTTTCGTATACGTTGGGACTTATAGGATTATACACTTATAATAGCATTCCGAATATACAAGAGGGTGAGGATACATTTTACTATGGAGATAATGATACCCCAATTAAAATTCCTACAGGTGCATATGACGTTAGTGATATTGAATCATATGTACAACGAATCATTAGCGAGAATGAGAAATCAGTAGATCCAATTCCTATCAAAGCAAATAAAAACACATTACGATGCGAAATCCATAGTAAATTTAAAATAAATTTTACAAAACCAAACAATATTGCACGAATTTTAGGATTTAGCCCAATGATAATCGAACCGAACAAAATTTACGAGTCGGATCTTCCAGTGCAGATTATTAGAGTAAGAACTGTTCGAGTAGAATGTAATTTAGTTACAAGCGCATTTTATGATGAAGTGCATGCACATACACTCATTGAGTTTGCAATCCCGGTAGCTGCAGGATATCCGATCGATATAGAGCCAAAAAATGTTGTGTATCTACCTATAAATAGCAGTAGCACTATCACAAATATATCATTATCACTCATCGATCAGAACGGGCAGGAGGTTAATTTACGCGGTGAGGAAATTGTAATTCGGTTAGAACTGAAGAGACGTACTTCGTAATATGGGATTAGTTATCAATAATCGACGAAGGTATAAATACGAGCCAGCTACAACTAAGTCATAATTTAGTGAGAACTATCACACCAAGAGGTTGTCTACGGAGAATAGACATTTTTTAATATCTTTAGGATTTAAATTGGTTCAACAATGAGTAGTACATTATCTGTAACTGAAGGGCTGTCCTTTGATGAGTCTATTACAAGTGAGCAGTATCATTCATACCTTCCTCGAATACAATCATTTAAAGTAAACGATGAAATTCGAATTCCGATTCAGCATCAGGATATATACACTACCCCATGCGATAGTTATATTTACATTGAAGGATCCGTTGAAGAAGAAGCAGGGGTCGGTTTGTGTGGTTTAACTCACAACGCTTACATGTTTCTCTTTCGAGAAATAAGATATGAGTTGAATGGTGTTGAGATTGATAGATGTCTAGAGCCAGGCATTACTACCGACTTGAAAGCTCATGCTTCATACAACATATCATAGAGCAATGGTTTACATTGTGCTGGATGGGTACCCATTACGCGTAAACAAACGACAGTTTCAGACAAAGTCTTCAGTGCGTACATTCCACTAAGTTTCATTTTCGGTTTTCCAGAAGATTATAAAAAGATTATTATCAATTCTCGTCAGGAGCTGGTGTTAATACGCTCACGCTCTGATGATAATTGTTACCGGAACGAAGATCCTTCTGGTACGAAAAAGTTAAAGTTTACTTTAACGAATGTTGAGCGGAAGATGCGACACATTACCGTTGATGATAAATCACGTTTGCAATTATTACAATTATTGGAAAGTGACATACCCATAATTATTCCATTTCGTAAATGGGAGTTGCATGAACTGCCAGCGTTACGTGAGTCAACCAAAGACATTTGGTCAGTCATGACAAGTACTAATTTGGAGAGACCTCGCTTTGTATTTGTGGCATTCCAAAAAGGAGTTCAGGACGATATCCATCAAGACGCTTCTGATTACAGCCATGTACTCATAAAAAACATAAAACTTTATTTAAACTTACAAAAGATATATCGGGTGTATTTATCCCCAGGAGTAGGAGTTGTTTTATAAATAAAACAGGTGGTGTGTCTCCTTAAACTTGGCTTTAATGTAATAGGTTAGTACTTTCGCTCGTGTCTACGAGCATCTTCAGACCTTTAATTAATTAGAGAAAGAAAAGATTGCTAGAATGAGTGCAACAAAACGCACAAAACTTATACATACCACCAACATGGTGCCAAAACCCCACGAATCTTTCTAACATGTGACCAAGTGGTCAAAAACGGCCCACCTAGCATCTGACGAACAGCGAATACTAGTTCAAAAATAACGTCTGGCACTCGTGGTCCATCCCAACTGTGTAGACATTTTAAAAAAAGAAAGACCAACAAGTAAGTCAATGGCCAAGACAAAATTCAAAAAGTAGCGTACCATAAACCAGGCATCCACCCAAGCGTCACACACAAACAGGAAGAACCAAAAGTTAACCTAGTTCCGCATTAAAAAGTAAAAAGGCCAACACAGCCAACACCCCAAAAATACCAGCACACAAATGTGCCAAAATAAACAGCGGGGTGGGAATATCAATTATATTAATTTGTTCTAACATTAAATAAAACCCAAAATGAACCCGTAACATCAAGAAATTGCAAAAATCATCCTAAGTCAAGCCACATCATACAATTCAAAAGAATAAAAAAACAATTGTAAACACTGTAGGTGAATAATGACAGGCAAGTGTATGGGCAAAAGGCCCAATGACAAATGCAGTTAAGATTTAAAAAACGTTAATACAAAGAAAGGGGGGAAGCAAGACAAATTGCAAGAAGTCAAAAAAAATAAAACCCCACAAGACTATAACATTATATATAACAAAACAATACGCCCAATAAACAATTAACTTAACCGAACGAATGAAAGAGAACTGTAGCATGTCACCATGTGTTCTACCTGTCGCGAATAGATGGCGCTCGACTCAACAGGTATGCGTAAACGCCGGAGAGATCGTCCAAGTCTCTCCTAGAGTTAACCGTGCCAACAATGGATGTTATGAAGCACATCTCAAGGAAGGCTCTCTTTCTGTAATCAGGTTCAGCAGCAAGGATTTTTACATTATCAAAGTCCGGTCTATGTTGTAGATCCAGACAATGTGCACAGAGGGCAGTCGCCTCTCTCTTTTTGTTATTGAAGTCCCTCTTATGTTGAAGGATTCTGTTATGTAGGAGTTGTTTAGTTATGCCAACATAAGAGCTATCACAGTCATTACAGGGTATATGGTAGACCACATTCGATCTTAAGTCAGGATGTATAGGGTCTTTGAGTCTCGTAAATGTGGAATTGCCCAATTTAAAAGAATTAGTGGCCACCACTCTTACTTCAGGTGATTCTAAAATTTTTGAAATTTGTCTAGAAAGAAAGGGAATATGCTGTAAACGGTAATACTTAGCGGGAACAACTATCTGGGGTTGTGAAATGGTTGGAAAGATAGTTAATCATTCTAGTGGTAGTTGAAGGCTTTCTGTACCAATCCAATCTGACAAGGCCGCCCGTGGAACGTGTAACAAAAGTATCCAGGAATGGGACACCTCCATGGGTGTCCTCTTCCTGTATAGTAAATTGGATGTGAGCATTAAAACGATTAAAAGCTTCCAGAGTGGGGGCCACATGATCAGATGGGAGCGCACAAATAATGTCATCCACATATTGAAATAGAAAGGGGAAGGCAAAAGGGAGGCCACCAGTAACGTTCTTAAGGAGATAATTTATGACAATGTCAGCTATTATGGGACTGATAACACTTCCCATCGGAATACCGAAAATTTGATGGTAGGTGTTATTCTTATAAGTAAAGAAAACGTTCTGCGTACAAAACTTTAGGAGGTCGAGGAAGAGGGCCCGAGGAAAACCTGATACCGCCTAAACGTCCTCCCAATTCTCCACAATGATCTTCTTAACCAGCTCATAAGGTATATTAGTAAAGAGGGATACGACATCGAAAGAGACCAAAACGTGGTCAAGGGGGATGGTAATGTCATTGACAGCCGTCGCAAATTGGAAAGAATCAGAGACACGAAACCGCAGAAAATTTAAGGAGACACACCACCTGTTTTATTTATAAAACAACTCCTACTCCTGGGGATAAATACACCCGATATATCTTTTGTACGTATCAAATTTTACCCCGTTTAAGTTTGTATTTTAATTACTAGGATGCCGGGGTTCTTCGGAGACATGGAGAGATTGTTGGGCAGAGAGACAGTCATTGCAATGAAAGACTACACTAACACGTTGAGGAGGCTAGCAGCACAACTCAATAGACGTACGTTCCTCTTGGAGTGCAGACGTCACTCCATCACACCGAAGTTTATAATGGCCAACAGTGGTAGGATTGGCACCCCACATCAGCTGACGAACGAATATCTACTAGGACGCGTCGAGCACATCACGAAGATGGTAAATAAAAGATTATTGAGTGCCGAAATTAATAATGCATGTCATAAAGTGCGCGAATTGTATAGTAATAAGTTAACTGTCCTGTCCTTCTTGAGGCACCGTGTCGATATGGATGTTTTACAAATTTTTTTGTCCCTTTAGGACAAACGTTACAAGAAGTTATTCACTTCCATAAAGATTAGTAATATTAATAAATTAAATAAACTTAGGGGACCTCTTTCTGAAAAAATTAAAGGTTCTAAGAGCAAATGGTTTAAAAATTTGACGGATGTCGATTTCCCACCTCACGTTAGTGATTTCCTTTCTCTTGGCCCTGGTTTTTGGTTGCCTTTCAAACTTGACAGAGATTCCCTTTACCGTCTTTTGGCTGATGTAGAGACAATTGTACATACACGGGAGCCCTCCCAGAGAGATTTACTTAGAGCTAGGGTGACCCATCTGGTCACCAATTACGTGGACTCGTCTGGTGATACTAGTCATGAGTGTTGGTCCCTAGTCAAACAAACTAAACGGTTTATTAATGACCATCCAGAAATAATTATAACTAAAGCTGACAAAGGCAACATGACTGTGGCACTGACGAGAGACGCGTATGAGGAGAAGTCTAGTGCTCTTTTGGGCGATGGTGATGTGTATAAGGTTGTCAATTCCGACCCTACTAGGTCGATAGAGAGGAAGCATAACGAACTTGTTA
The DNA here is from genome assembly GCA_963966075.1 of Aphodius sticticus. Classification (NCBI taxonomy): domain Eukaryota; kingdom Metazoa; phylum Arthropoda; class Insecta; order Coleoptera; family Scarabaeidae; genus Aphodius; species Aphodius sticticus. Next base: position 42,304,507 of record OZ014509.1, on the reverse strand, counting down.
ATAAACTGAAACACATGGGTTTGATCTCAGAAGCCGAGGCTAGATTCATGAGGTCGTATAACTCTGTCTCCCACAAATACTATGGGCTGCCTAAGATTCATAAAACAGATGTGCCACTGAGACCTATAATTTCTTCTACGAATTCTCCTACGGCGGGTATCTCACAGTTGCTGACCCGAATCCTCAACCAGTCCTTTCAGGATTTTCTGCGGTTTCGTGTCTCTGATTCTTTCCAATTTGCGACGGCTGTCAATGACATTACCATCCCCCTTGACCACGTTTTGGTCTCTTTCGATGTCGTATCCCTCTTTACTAATATACCTTATGAGCTGGTTGAGAAGATCATTGTGGAGAATTGGGAGGACGTTGAGGCGGTATCAGGTTTTCCTCGGGCCCTCTTCCTCGACCTCCTAAAGTTTTGTACGCAGAACGTTTTCTTTACTTATAAGAATAACACCTACCATCAAATTTTCGGTATTCAGATGGGAAGTGTTATCAGTCCCATAATAGCTGACATTGTCATAAATTATCTCCTTAAGAACGTTACTGGTGGCCTCCCTTTTGCCTTCCCCTTTCTATTTCAATATGTGGATGACATTATTTGTCCGCTCCCATCTGATCATGTGGCCCTCACTCTGGAAGCTTTTAATCGTTTTAATGCTCACATCCAATTTACTATACAGGAAGAGGACACCCATGGAGGTGTCCCATTCCTGGATACTTTTGTTACACGTTCCACGGGCGGCCTTGTCAGATTGAATTGGTACAGAAAGCCTTCAACTACCACTAGAATGATTAACTATCTTTCCAACCATCCCATGAATTATAAACTGAACACGGTTTTAGGATTTAAACATAGAATAACCAAGATTTGCCATCCTGATTTTCTTTTCAAAAATTTAAAAAGGTTGGAAGAGTTATTCATGGAAAATAATTTTCCACGCCCCCTCCTTCGTAGGCTTCTTTTCTCATCCCGCCAACGAGTACACACTGTACATTCACAACCCCAGATAGTTGTTCCCGCTAAGTATTACCGTTTACAGCATATTCCCTTTCTTTCTAGACAAATTTCAAAAATTTTAGAATCACCTGAAGTAAGAGTGGTGGCCACTAATTCTTTTAAATTGGGCAATTCCACATTTACGAGACTCAAAGACCCTATACATCCTGACTTAAGATCGAATGTGGTCTACCATATACCCTGTAATGACTGTGATAGCTCTTATGTTGGCATAACTAAACAACTCCTACATAACAGAATCCTTCAACATAAGAGGGACTTCCATAACAAAAAGAGAGAGGCGACTGCCCTCGTGCACATTGTCTGGATCTACAACATAGACCGGACTTTGATAATGTAAAAATCCTTGCTGCTGAACCTGATTACAGAAAGAGAGCCTTCCTTGAGATGTGCTTCATAACATCCATTGTTGGCACGGTTAACTCTAGGAGAGACTTGGACGATCTCTCCGGCGTTTACGCATACCTGTTGAGTCGAGCGCCATCTATTCGCGACAGGTAGAACACATGGTGACATGCTACAGTTCTCTTTCATTCGTTCGGTTAAGTTAATTGTTTATTGGGCGTATTGTTTTGTTATATATAATGTTATAGTCTTGTGGGGTTTTATTTTTTTTGACTTCTTGCAATTTGTCTTGCTTCCCCCCTTTCTTTGTATTAATGTTTTTTAAATCTTAACTGCATTTGTCATTGGGCCTTTTGCCCATACACTTGCCTGTCATTATTCACCTACAGTGTTTACAATTGTTTTTTTATTCTTTTGAATTGTATGATGTGGCTTGACTTAGGATGATTTTTGCAATTTCTTGATGTTACGGGTTCATTTTGGGATTTATTTAATGTTAGAACAAATTAATATAATTGATATTCCCACCCCGCTGTTTATTTTGGCACATTTGTATGCTGGTATTTTTGGGGTGTTGGCTGTGTTGGCCTTTTTACTTTTTAATGCGGAACTAGGTTAACTTTTGGTTCTTCCTGTTTGTGTGTGACGCTTGGGTGGATGCCTGGTTTATGGTACGCTACTTTTTGAATTTTGTCTCGGCCATTGACTTACTTGTTGGTCTTTCTTTTTTTAAAATGTCTACACAGTTGGGATGGACCACGAGTGCCAGACGTTATTTTTGAACTAGTATTCGCTGTTCGTCAGATGCTAGGTGGGCCGTTTTTGACCACTTGGTCACATGTTAGAGAGATTCGTGGGGTTTGGCACCATGTTGGTGGTATGTATAAGTTTTGTGCGTTTTGTTGCACTCATTCTAGCAATCTTTTCTTTCTCTAATTAATTAAAGGTCTGAAGATGCTCGTAGACACGAGCGAAAGTACTAACCTATTACATTAAAGCCAAGTTTAAGGAGACACACCACCTGTTTTATTTATAAAACAACTCCTACTCCTGGGGATAAATACACCCGATATATCTTTTGTACGTATCAAATTTTACCCCGTTTAAGTTTGTATTTTTATTTAAACTCCTCACAATATCCGTACGATAATTTGAATCTAGAAATGGACAAAAAGAAGTATGCTATAGCGTATAACATGTACACGCAATTTAGATCAGCTTACTATGGGACTTCCACATCTGAGCCTGTTTTAGATTACGAAGGCTTTCATAAAAATCCAATTTTCATAATTGATTGTTCAAAGCAAGTGGAGAGCGTTAAATCCTCAACGGCAGATATTAAACTGGAGTTTGAGACTAGTAAAGCATTTAATAAATTATATAAGGCATACTGTCTAATAATTCATGATACCATCATAGAGTACTTACCCCTTACTAATGGGGTGAAGAAGATAGTATGATAAATCAACAGTTCCAGCCAAAAAATTCATGTGTGGATCGGCGAATTGGATGGATATAAAAGAGTTCCCGAACGATTTACACTTGGAGGGACGTCAAGATAAGGTTGTAGAAGAAAATGCTGTACATATAATATTTTGTATTGAAGTATATGATTTTCAATAAATTATTTTATAGCAATACTGTTGTTTTTTTATCCTGTGCTCCTACCATCCCAATCATGAACTCCATAAATTGATGACGTGCATAGCGGAACGTTGTATGTGTGTACCAGCAAGTCAACACGTCTAAATAACATCATTATAAGGAAGAGGCTGATGGTGGGCAAAAAATACATATGTAGTTTAAAATTATTTAATACATGACTTACATATTAGGTAAATGAGGGTCTCGGAGGGTCAAATGAGGGTCTCGGAGGGTCAATTTCATATGACGTATTTCAATTTGGTTGGTTTGCGCATACTCTGTAGAATTTTAAAATTAGTGCGAAGATAAATACTTACCGTATCAAGTTCACTCGTATAATATCACTTCTTAATCTATGAAATAAAACAAAAAATTCGTTTAATGCGTTTATTGTTTATAATGGTAAAGTTGACAATACGTAACCGGTGAGGTGAGTGCACGTGTTTGAGCTGCGGGACGTATTTTTCAAGATAACTACTGGAAAAAGCCTGCTATTGAGCAAGATAACATACCGAGGCAACCAACAAGAAAATACCTATCAAATGATACTAAGTTACTCGCCATAGATCACGCATCTCGATTGGAAATAAATAATTTTGAATACTGAAATTCACAAGGTAAGACTACAGACTATATAACAACCAACTAGTCCAGTCTTTTTATCCAAACAACATTCCCAAAAGCCGCCCAAAACTGCTATATAGCGTGTATGGGAGGTCAAAGACCCGTAACTGTGTTCTGATTTCCGTGGCCCTCTTGTTTGTTTTTGTCAGACACCCCGATAGGCCGCGGGTTGTGAATAGTGTCATTTGTCTCTTTCGTTATACCTGTGTAAAATGACAAAACCAAAACCCAAAACACGAAGCGGTAACAATAGGAACGATAGCGACAGCGATACGGAAACGACACAGATGGAACAGCTCATTAAGACCATAAAGGATCAATCTGCTACTATACAAGAGCTAAAAAAATCTATAACATTTGTGTCGGAACAACTGGAGGACATCAGAAGGGAACACAAGGACCTTAAGAAGATGTTAAGAGAAGAAGCCAAAGAGAGAGAATCAATGAAAACGAGAATTCAACAACTAGAAGACATAGTGGAAAGGAACGAGAAAGAAAAAGTGAAGAACAATGTAGTACTGGCGGGAATTGAACAAAAAAAGGAGGAAAAGTTGGTAGACATACTGGGTAAAGTGTTCGCAGCAATGCATATCAAAATTGATACGACCGATGTAGTCGCCTGCAAACGAAAGGCAGGGAAAGCAGAATACCCCCAATAATTGTAATGCTAAAGAACAAAGAAACAAAACAAAAAATACTTGATGCCAGAAAACCAGCAGGACCGATAAGAACAAAAGACTGCGGTATGAACGGAAAAGATAAGCAAATATACATTAATGAACAACTAACACCACATATCTCAAGTCTTTTTTACAACGCACGACAAATCAAGAAAGAAAAAAACTATAGCTTTTTGTGGACTAGAGACGGAAATGTGTACCTAAAGAAGACAGAGGAGTCTCGAAAAATAAAGATTACCAACATAGATGACCTAAATTTCCTATAGAAAAAAATAAAAAAAAATAAAATAAAAAAAAGTAAAAAAAAAGAATTAAAAAAAAAAACATTTGCGGACGGAAAGAAATGATTGAAGAATACACCATTCATTTGCACAATATTAGGGGTTTGAAAAGTAAAATGGACGAAATAGACATAATTACAAAAGTACACGACCCTGACATCATAGGACTGACCGAAACATGGCTATCCCCCAATGACGAGCAACTATATAAACTAAAGAATTACAACTCGGAGTACATTTCCCGCGCTACACGGGGTGGAGGATTAGCAATTTACATAAAAAAACATATCGAATACAAGACTAACGTAAAAAAATTTATAGACGGAATCGAAATAATCAAAGTAAACCTGCTGCACCACAACACTGCAATAACACTAATCTATAATTATTCTAATGAAATAAAGGTTCTTCCCTGCGTGGTAAAAATTTTTTATTTAAGTTGGTGACTAGTTTCGCCTAAATAGGCATTCTCAAACCGTCCAACGCTAAAGGAACAAAACAAAACAAAATCAGCAAACAAAATAGCGAAATGTAACAAAATGGCGTAGGTAGTGCAAACATATGTTTGCACTACCTACGCCATTTCGTTACCTTTTCTGAATTGTTCGCGCTGTGTACCGTTGTTGGGCTCGTAAAAAGTTTTATAAAAGTTTATGGTTTTGATTTTGAGTAGTACTAGATAATAATTGTGAGTTTATATACTTTTGTCGCTCGTTTCCTCACACTTTTAATATTGTATTTTCGGTTTTTAGCTCGCATTTGTTTTCTGTTAACCTCAAATTGGAGGAGCTCTGGCCGAGTTTTTCGTTTGCTGGAAATGTATTCATTTTATTTTATGATTTGCTGAATTGTTGATTGACTGTAAGTTTTGCTGTTTTTGTGTAATTTCGTTTGTTTGCTGATTTTGTTTTGTTTTGTTCCTTTAGCGTTGGACGGTTTGAGAATGCCTATTTAGGCGAAACTAGTCACCAACTTAAATAAAAAATTTTTACCACGCAGGGAAGAACCTTTATTTCATTAGAATAATATTGCACCTGCCTTTGCGTCACATACATTTACTAATCTATAAACCACCAAATGTATCCTACACTATAACAAAGCAATTTCTTAAAAATAATGTAGTTAATAGGAGGAATCCTCACATAGTAATCGGTGATCTTAACATAAATATTAGGGAATCAAACGAAATAACTAAAGACTATAAGAACACCTTGACCGAAACCAACTACCACATAATTAACAAAACATCAAAAAAACACCATACAAGAAGAAACCCCAACGGCAACCACTCTATCATTGATCATGTAATTGCCAACGTAACAAAAAATATCAAGAAAATAAAAATAATCCACACGGATCTTTCAGACCATAACGCCATAATAACCAGTGTTAATACCAATTCATCAAAATCAGACCCGATATACCACACGCACGAATACATACAAACAAACAAAACCAAAGTAAGCGGGGATATTCAGCAACTGGACTTGAGTAATGTCACTAACTTCGAGGAATTAACAAAAACGATAGAAGACATAATAGAGAGAAACCAAGTGAAAAGAAGGATAAGGAAAAGAGAAGACAATATGTGGATAACGGAGAATATTATACGAGACATAAAAGAAAGAAACAAGTTATATAAGCGACACCGGAAAAACCCACACAGCGATATACTGAAGCAAACCTACCAACAGAAAAAAGCGCTGTTACAAAACTAATTAGAACAACTAAGACACAATACTATCGAAAAATATTCAGCGTAAATCAGCACAATCCGAGAAAGATATGGGAAGTTATAAACTCGCAAACCTGCAGAAACCACAAAACCAACACAACCTTTGACGAAATGATGACAAGGGATGGGAAAACATTTACAGACACGAAAGATATAGCCAACATTATTAACGACTACTTTGCAAACATTGGAAAATATCTGGCTGAGGTTCAATCGCCCATGCACAACAATAAAATGTACCATGCAGAAAACGCTGACCGCACATATACAAATGCTGAGTTGCCGAAAACAAATCCTAGCGAGATGAACGAAGTAATTGCGGAACTCAAAGGCAACAAAGCACCCGGCTACGACAACATTACTACAAACCTAATAAAGAAAAATAGAAACAAGCTGAGTCCTGTAATTGTAAAACTGACAAATGCAGTCTTGGACACAGGAATATTTCCAGACTGCCTCAAGAAAACAATAATCACACCCATATACAAAGGAGGAGAAAAGAACCAATGCGAGAATTACCGACCGATAGCACTAACAGCAAGCTTCAGTAAAATATTAGAAAAAATCATACATAGAAGACTAAAAGAACATATACAGAACAACAATATAATCAGTGATAATCAATACGCTTTCCAAAAGAATTCTTGCACAACATCAGGTGCACTAGATCTAATAAATGACATAAAAGTAAGACTCGACAACAAAGAAATAGTGACATGCATGTTCATAGATCTCAAAAAAGCGTTCGACACCATATCAAAGCAAAAATTGCTAGCTAAACTACAGATAATGGGCATAAATGCCACATTTCACGACCTCATTCAATCGTACTTACGCGAGCGACCACAAATCACCAGAATTAAGGGAAAATATAGCGAAGAAAAAGTCGCAGAATATGGCATCCCTCAAGGAGGCGTTTTACCACCTACACTGTTCGTGCTATATACGAATGACTTTCTAAGCACAAATCTCACAGGCACACCTTACATGTATGCTGATGATACATGCATCCTCTTCTCGGCCAAAACAAAAGAAGCACTGCAACATAACATCGACAGGGACATAAAAATAATGGAAACATAGTTCAGCAATAACCTGCTAACAATAAACGAGAGGAAAACCGAATATATAGTATTCACAAACAAGAAGCAGAAAACCCAACTCGACATTCGAATAAAAGGAACAACAATTGAACAACAGAAAGAGGTCAAATACTTAGGACTAGTCATTCGAGAAGATCTCCTATGGAACTCACACATGAAAAGACTCATAAATATCAACACCAGAGTCATAGCAGCATTTCATAGAATCAAGAGCATAATACCTCTATACTTAAGACCAACAATTTACAATTGTCTTTATACATCAAATGTTAACTACATGATACAAATATGGAGCGACACGTCAAAAGCTAACTTAAGTAAATTACAACGCCAACAAAATAATATGTTAAAACTATTATACCATATGAATAGAAGGGCGCCTACTAAAGATGTACACACAGAAACAAATGAGCTAACTATAACGCAGCGAATAACCCTGAACAAAACTTTGTTAATTTATAAAATACAGAACAAAAAAATAAAAACCAAACTGAAATTTACCAGAGCAGAGGATATCCATAACTACAGAACGAGGACAGTATCACATATAAGACCACGAAGATTCACAACAAATCGATATGCACCTATACTAAGAGCTACAGATCTTGAAATATACAACAGATTACCATCATACCTGAAGACAATGACGTACAGCACATTCAAGACGAAAATGAAGAAAATTTTAAAAGAGTGACTGTAGAGATCGAGTAACCAATCGGACGAACAAAAACCACCAAACCCTCACCACCGTTAGCCCGAGATGGGACCAATCGTCCAATTCCCGAGGCGAGGACAGAGGGAGAAATCGACATACAAGCATTCTTTTTGTCTATGTAGATATACTAATATCCTATATCGATATGTATTATGTTTGTATTGAATTATTTAATAAATTATATATTGCTTCCAATATATAGTTATATAATTGACTGTTCATCAGTCTCATCGCTACGTTCCTCGTCGTCATCATCATCATAATCATCATCATTTACTTCACCTTCGTCCAGTTCAGACTCGGAATCACAATAAACAGTTGTATCATCTTCTTCTTCTTCATGGAAACCAACTATTCTAATTGTCGTTGCGCCAGAAGGAATAATTACATTCTGTTCAACCTTTTGGAATTTGTAGGACGCCAGAGTATCCAGCTTCAATCTTGTACCGTTGTCATCGAAGAAAACGTACCGTATATAATAAGAAACACCCATGACGACGACTAACTGGTTACTGATATTAAAAAAAACATTCCCAAATAATTTATACCACCCTCCCCACCTATAAAAATAATTTGAAACCTTAAGGAAACCCTAAAAACCGTTTTAATAAAGACGTTTTAAACTTTGAAATTTATCCTTAATGGCGCGAAAATTTGAATTTGGTCGGTTCGCGCATGCTCTGTAGAATTTTAAGTGTCTAACGCGCTGAAATTCGAAGAAGATTACATCGTTCCAAGATAAAATAAGAAGATGGTACTCAAAGATGTCTGCTCAAGAAGATGGCGTAGTTTAAAATATGACGGCCGGTCGGCATGCCGTTTTAGCGCGTGGGGTTGGTACGTCTGGGGTTGGTGGGCCTGATTTTTTGGGGTTGGCGCGAAAATTTGAATTTTTTAAAGTTAGCGGGGAAAATTTGAATGTTATCCCTTAGTTTAGGAGATATGGCCAGTTTAATTTAACAAAAAAAATTCTTTAGTAGTGCCTTTTTGGCAATTTCTGCAACGCCTTCGTCTTCGTAGTAGCTTTGTACATTTCTGATAAACTACAATTTAGCCGGGTGTTGGATGTGAGTCGGGAAATTGAGCAGGTGTGGCTAATCATTTGTGCAAACTCTAAAAAAATTGCGTTTGGGTGTATCTATAGACCACCAACTGGTAATATTGATGATTTTTTAGATGCTTTTTGCATGACATTGTGTCATCTGCAGGGAATTACTGATGGTGTATTTTGTGCTGGTGATGGCAACGTTGATTTTATAAATACTAATATTTCAAGTACTAAAAAATTTAATCAGGCTTTGGAAGATGCCGGCCTCGCGCAGCTTGTTACATCGCCCACCCGCATCACAGCTAGTTCTAGTACACTAATAGACTTTATTATTACTGATAGTGCTGATATTGCTGATGTGGTGGGAACGCTTCACACTGATATTGCAGACCATGACTGAACTCCGTGTACTGTGAATTATCATGTATTAGGTCGGATGGTCATGTGATGTTTAAGACATACAGAAACATAAAAAATATTGATGTACTTGCGTTGACTGAGGATTTAAATGGTATTCCTTTACATTTCATTTACCATATACCTGATGTAAATGATAAAGTACATTTTTTAACTGATATGTTGGTGTGTCTGCTAAATATTCACGCTCCACTGCGAACTTCAAGATTTACGAAGCCTCCGACGCCGTGGCTGACGGACAACCTGGAGTTGATGATAAGGTTGCGGAATAACGCTCTGACAAAGTTCCGAAAAACCAAACTGCCGCATCATTGGGATTACTATAAGAGCCTCCGCAATCTGACTACCACCGCTATGCGGAATGAATTAAAAAGCATTTCTTAAGTCTGTGATAAACACTAAAAACTCTTAATACATGTGGCGCACACTGAACACAATGAGTATTGTGAACAGAAACGTTTGCACTATCCCAAATGAATTAAAGAATGTTAACAAGATCAACAGTCACTTTTCGGCTTGCGGAGGTTTGACATTGGCTGATCCTGATTTGTGCAGATATTACGGTGCTAATAGACGTTTTCCGCAACTTGGAAGCACATTTAGGTTTAAGTTTGTGGACGCCGCGGTCGTGGCGGGAATCATTGACAGACTTCGATCGGCAGCTACTGGAGTTGATGAGTTGAATGTTCTTTTTCTTAAACTTTGTTGTCCGACGCTTCTGCCTGTCATTACTCACATTATTAATTGCTGTATTGAGCAGTGTGTATTTCCAAGTGCGTGGAAACTTGCATTGATAATACCGACTCAAAAAAAAATAATCCAACCGTTCTTGAAGATTTGCGTCCAATTAGCATATTGCCAACGTTATCAAAAATTGCCGAAAAGTGTGTGGATGTTCAAATTCGTCAGTTTTTAGATGAGCATAGTATTCTGCCACCTATACAGTCCGGGTTTAGACCATCTTACAGCTGCACAACAGCCATGCTTAGTGTGACAGATGACATCATTCGGGCTAGAGATCAAAATCAGTGTTCAGTTCTTGTTTTGTTGGATTTCAGCAAAGCATTTGATAAAGTAAATCACAAAATACTTTTGGCAATGTTGCATTATCTTTCATTCTCTACAGAATCTATCGCCCTTATTTCTAGTTATCTGCATGGTAGATCACAAAAGGTCACTCTGGATGGTGAGTTGTCGCGTTCTGTTGCTGTTAATTCAGGTGTGCCGCAGGGCTCTATACTTGGCCCCTTGTTATTTTGCATTTACACTTCACAAATTCCTGCTTGTATTGATAGCTGTTCAATGCATATGTACGCGGATGACACGCAACTTTATTTGTCTTTCAACAAGCGGGATATTGTTTTGGCATGTCAGAAAATCAACTGATTTGAGAAGTCTATATGATTATGCCAATAAGATGTCGCTTACTTTAAATCCAGCTAAATCAAAGGTTCTGGTCTTTGGTAATGTTGATGATGGGGATGTACAATTATTTCTTAATGATGAGAGGTTGGATATATCAAGGGAAGCAAAAAACCTCGGGCTAATATTGGACACTGCACTTCGCTTTGAGAGTCATGTCGGTCAATGTGTAAAAAAAGCATACAATACGTTAAAGAGTATATATAGGTACAGACACTATTTGGACCAGCCAATGAGACGGATGTTGTGTGACTCCTTGGTACTCTCTCATTTTAATTATGGTACACTGTTTACGGTCCTTGCATAACGGGTACTACATCTCACCGCATTCAGCGTGTCCAGAATAGCTGCTTGAGGCTGGTGCACGGGATCCGCAAATATGAGAGAATCTCTTATAATCTTCGTGTAACTAATTGATTGAACATGAAAAATAGGCGAGACTTTCATTTTAGATGCTTGTGTCATATAGGTAAAACTACGAGAGTTGAAGGTGACTCATCGCCTAAAAACGTAAGAACAGACGCATGAAAAAGCACTCTGTTTCTTTCTAACGCACGGGAATGGTCTGTAACGTATCAGCAAAATAACAGCTGGAATCGATGACTCACCTTCAGCTCTCGTAGTTTTACCTATAGAATCATATTAACCAAAACACCTGCTTACTTACACAGTAGAATTTCTTTCAGAACCGATGTGCATCACCTCAATTTAAGGCACAAAAATACAGTGGCCATACCTGCTCACTCGACAGCACTCTTTAAAAGATCATTTTCATACAATGTTTCTCATCAATATAATGGCTGTCCTGATGACTTGAAGGTACTAGGTCTGCAGTCTTTTAAGAGAAAGCTCCGATATGTCGTGCAGTCTTCTCAGAACATGTCGTACATGTGAGTTTTAAGTTTCGCTCTGCGTGTGGTTTCGATTGGATGGTGGTATTGATGCGCGCGCAACAGCAATGAAATCCATTTAGATTTATCAAGTTATGTTTATTTAATTTGGATCACTGTAACGGTTATTATTAATTTTTTCCCGTTGTCTTGTTTTGTTTCTATTTGATTACCGCTTGCTCGAACAAGGAGTAACTAAAGTTGTAATAGGTTTTTCTTATAGTTTAATTTTTTTTTAGTTTTAAGTGGTTGAGTAGAACAGTTGATGCTCCGGTGTCAAACTGAACTCCGCCCTTGCATGGGGGGTTGATTGAATACCTTATAGTTTAATTTCATCGTGTTTGTAATGTTTACCTCTCTGCAATAAAGGCATATTATTATTATTATTATTATTATTTAAAATAAAGATGGGGTACAAGATTTGAAAGATGGCGCCAAATTCTCGGTTCGCGCATGCTTCAACTCAAAATTTGAATTGTTCGACCACACCTTAAAATTTAAAAGATGGGGCGCGCTCGGTGCGGAGTCGTGTGGTGTCGGTGTGGTGGGTGGTGGCGTTGAAAGTGCCATTTATAGACTACTTCAATCATACCCCCAATTGTATGTAATTAAAAGTCCTAGTAGCCCTACTACGCTCGGCGATTTGCTAAATGGCGATAATCTCCGTTCGAATAGCAAACGTATTTCAATTACTTACTCAACTTTTGCAAAAATTTATAACCAGTTTTCACTTGTTTGTTTCTGTTTTTTTTTGTAATTGAACATCTATGAATTTTTATGTGTAAATTCATTTATTAATTATTTTAGTATTAAGTCCTATTATTTTATTACTTTTTTTCAATTAAATGTTAAATGTTTTTAACACTGTATCTTTTCAACTTCAAATTGAGATTGATCAATTTCAAATTGGGAATAAACACATTCAAATTGAGAATAACCAATTTTAAATTGGGAATAAACAATTTCAAAATGAAACAAACATTATCAAATTGGGAATACAAAATTTCAAATTGGGAATAAACAATTTCAAATTGAGAGTAGACAGATTCAATTTGGTACTAAGCAAATTCAAATTGGCACTAAACCATTTCATATATAAATAATAATTTCATTATAATATTTATTTAATAACTGATTATATTATTATCAACTACGTATTACATTATAATTATAATAAATGCAATTTATTTAAACGACCATGTTTGCCAAATTCAGAGCGTCGGGAATGAAGATTTGGATGTGTGCAACATATCTTGCGATATTCAGATTGTGGGATGTTTGCCCTGCCTCCACCGGCTATGATTTGGAGCAGTTGAGCTGCTAGGTCAGTTTTCACGCCAGCTTTAAGGGCAGACCAAGCAGCTTCTCAATTGGGCTAATCGGACTATACGGCGCAAGCCTAAACAAATGGTGATCGTTAAATTCGTCTTCTTGAAATACTTTTTCAACTGAGGCATGACCAGGAGCGTTGTCGATTACCAACACCACTGCTGACTGATACATTTTCTGAGCATTGCGGAGGCACTGCCTAACAAATTCATTGGCATTTCTGGGATGCGAAAGGCGCCTCTTCTTATTTCCTGGTGTCTCAAACCTATATTTCCTATAGGCCCAATTACATGGATGTTAGATCCTTTACTGCCTGCAGCAATATAGGAACAGCGGGTCCCATTTTTCGATCTTCATTTCGTTTGCGATATATAGAAATTGAAATTGGTCTCGTCCATGTAGACAATAGGAAGATTTTCGGCTTGATACTGCAGGAGCTGCTGTACATAGTCTCGCTTTTTCACTTTATTTTCATCATTGTTTGCCCTCTCAGGCTCTCTGAAGTTCTTTCAAGGTATACAATAAGTTGTCTAAGTGTTTGCGGACACATTCGGTGGATACCTCAATATGATAACTGTTATGTATTTGTAGCTTCATTTGTTTGAAGGTAATTTTAGGATTTTCCTCAATACGCTCTTCCATGAATACCTAGGCGATGTTCATCCTGTAATTTGCATCTTCTCTTTCCTCCGCGTTTTTTCTCTTCTCGCTCTGCTTGATTCTTTACCCATCGGTAGGCCGTCGATTTCTTGATATTCAATGTATCTGCTAGAGCTCTCCAGTCTCCGTTATTATTATATAACGCACAAATCTATGTTTTTACATTGTCAGCATCCACTTTTTTGATGTACGGCATTATTTTTATATTATAATATTTAAAAACCAGCTAAAATAGCACCAGCAACAACTGACTTTCTTAACCTGAAATTGTATACTGCCAAATTGAATTTGCTTAGTACCAAATTGATTGTGTTTATTCTCAATTTGAAATTGCTTGTTCCGAATTTGAAATTGTTTATTTCATTTTGAGATTGTTTATTCCCAATTTGAAATGGATTATTTCATTTTGAAATGGATTATTTCATTTTGAAATTGTTTATTCTCAATTTAAAATTGTTTATTCCCACTTTGAATATATTTATTCCCAATTTGATATTGTTAAATCTCAATTTGAAGTTGAAACGGTATAGTTATAAATCAGCATGTTTTCGTGATTTTTTCCTTGTTGATCTTTTCCCTGTTAAATCAAACGCCAGGTGCACCCCCTTGCCACTCTCTGCGGGCGCCCATGTTGGGTAATATTATGAACGTTTACCATTTTTAATATCAAACTCAACACGTATTTATGACTTATGACAGATACTTTTTTGATTTATTTTGAATCATTTTACAACCACAAAACTGTAACCGGTGAAACGCACCGGTTGTTTGACATATGCATCCAGCACAAATTTCACTGATCGGTATCTCACCGGTGAGTCTGCTGGACTGGACATGCCCAATGTGTTACAAAATAAAATGACAGACAGTATCAATTGGGCTATCTAGAAATGTCATGACTGTCATGTCACTGCTAACGCCCAGTTAGTTTTATATTAAGAAAAAGATTATAGCCAAGATAGCTAAGAGTTAACCAAAATTAATCTCATAGTAATTTAACCTTGTATTGATAAGACCACCCTCCCTAAGACCCTAAAAACTCTAGACGCGGCCCTGGGGGTGTGATTGGCTATTTTACCAATATTGCTGAATTATTGCTAAATTTTACCAATAGTGATTAAAACAGTACTTAATATATATAACAAAATATGTGTAATGGCAAAGCAACTATAAATTTGTATTACAAATGTTAGCATACTGCAGATCATTCTTCTACATTTTTAAAATCATCCAGGTAATACAGAAAAATTATTGGGATATACAGACTGGCCGGCAATCCCAATCTAGTAAATGTTTCCCTCTCATCTTCGACACCGTTCTCCTCCAATGTCTGGTACATGTTCAGATTTTTATCGTTGCATCTACGGAAATAATATGTTAAATGGCTTAAATTTGTAAATGTTCAAATTACCTTGCAGAAAATTACCTCCAGCAATACGAGTCTGGATCCTTATTGTAGACGGTATACCTTTCCGCAATCCTGGCTATGGTATCCTCGCAACAAACGTGCATGAGGACTTCTTTGCATATAATCACATTCGTTATTCTGACCGGTCTAACTTTCTTGGTTAATTTACCAACCATGAAGCTGAAGAAATTATACATTGCGCTTATTTTAAAACTTCCTACCTTGATAACAAGAAAGCGAAGAGGATGCGTTTTGCCACACAGTCTCGACATTTAAATCAAGGTGTATTTTTTCAAAAACGTATCCTCTGTACATTCAGATAAGGTGTTTACTTTTGGTCATCTTTCCACCAAGGTAAGTTTTTCAGTGGCTTCCATTTAGTTGATGGTACTTGAATTTCGACATGAGGCAACCTTCCATGTGGGCAGTACGGAACTAGTACTCCTGTTACGGGATGGACAAAGTGTTGGATATCTCCAGTGTTTGCATCAAACCAATCACTAACGTCTTTCCCTGCAAAAGCGACAAGTGGCCTGATGCAGTCTTGTCCACTGAATTCCCTAAGCAGAGGTGTTATGTTATATACTTTTCCGAGGAATGATATCCAACAATCATTGACAGAGTTGTGAATAACCACTTCGAAGGGAGCAATGTAATTCTCAGTGTTCGTGAATTTTTTTGGTTCCGGCATTTTTTCGCTGGTGAAAGATTATTGGAAATGCAATTGTGTATAATTAACACATATATTATAAGTCATAGGTCAAATCTGACGTAATCATTTCGTGACATTAGAAAATTACACACTGGATAACAAAGGAGCGTTCTGGAACCGACAAACAGCAGAGTGCACATGCTTATTGATCAATAAATTCAGGAGATAAATAGTTTGTTGCACAACATACCGACGATTCGTGTATGAGCTAAAAGATAAATAAGTATAATAAATAAATTAAATAAACAAAAATATGGGGTTCCCATTTTAAAAAAATGTTGTTAACGACATAACTCAGTAACCATTGATGAAGTTGATTTTTGGCAATTGAAGCATTTTCATTATTTTCTGTTTTCGCCAGCTTTTCGGGATGATTTTCGCCATAGTGCCACTCGTGATGAGAGGTTAAGGGCAATGCATAACTATTACAATATTTTTTCTCGCATTTTGGAACTGTCCATTGTTGTATATGTGCACGTGGCTGGCACCTGTCCTCGCTGCACGATTATATACAATCTGGAGGCCGACGTCTGTTTGAAAGTGTAATAAAGGGGGTGGCTGGCAGCTCTTGGAATACGGCCAGACTTGAATCTGGCACGAGCAGCTGAAACTCCGTACCCAAGAGAGATTTGCTAACCGTAGTTTAATTGACCATACTTCAGACGAGCACATTTGGCTGACCAGACTGTTGGTTTGAGACGAACTCAGGAAACAAACGAAGCGGTTACAAAAATTACAGAACAATAAATTCCCTACAGAAAAGTTGTATTGTTGTTTTTTTTAAACAAAATTTGAAGAATATGTAAAGGAATGAATATCAAAAATTGCCCTTTTTCTTTTCAGCTGTGGTAGATGCTGTAGGTACTTCATAGTATTTTACAAATAATCTCAAAATGTACAAATTTAATCACCCTTTGGTGTGCATGTCTCTTAAAAATTACTCGTGCTTTTTTTTACATTGGATGGACGTATTATTGGTGTTTATTGGTAAAAGAAACACAAATGAGTAAAACCAGATATGTGGAAGCAAACAATTTTGTACGCATATTTTACATATAGGTATTAGTCGTTTGCAGGTTTTGCAGTTTTTAAAAACCCGATAGATTTTGACTAGATTTGGGCTGTGTAAACATAATAAGCATAAAAACAAAATTATTTACGAATCATATAGATATCAATTAAAATCAATAAATAAAATCAATTAAAAGCCGCTTTTGGACTTGTATTGTTTGTATTGATTCTGTATTGATTCATTTACAAACTCCTACATGATATCTTTGTTATCGTGTGTTACGTCTTGTCAAAAATCGGCAAACAAACTTATCTTTATTTTTGCATCCTGTATTTGCTCAAAATTGAATTTGATTAAATATGTCGACAATATCATCACAGCGGAATCAGCCTACAATTGAACAAATCATCAAAAGTGGATTGGTGGTTTTCGACTAAATCAAATTGAATAAAATAGTGAGAAACATTAAGGGCCGATCTTACAAAGCACGTTATACCATGGTATAACTAAAGATTGGTATAAATACCAGTATAAGTTGTTATTACTATGACAACACAAATATTTTAGCCAATGGGAGGCGGAATAGCACTATTTATAGTGAGAATAACTATTCCACTACTTATACGCACACTTGTAAGATCGACCCTTAGTGGTGCCATTATGAAAACAAAGTAAAAATATTATATATTAATATCTCTCTTCGTTCACATTTCATATATTTTACAAATTTATTACCGCAAGGTCGTCTCGATTCCCTAGCATCTGCTTCCACAACAAGTATAGATTAGTACCTGGGCCTCTCCGATAGCAACTTCCTCTTTGTAATATCATACGAGCCCATCCAGTCCATTCGATCGGGAGGACACGGCCCGATATCCTCACCGTAGAAATACCAGGACCGCGGAGTAGAAGCTCGTACACAAACCACCTGGCAAAATGGAATGTGTAGCGTTGGCATATGGCGAGACAGCTGTTTGTCGAAACGACAAGACCGAGGAAACCACTTCTGTGAGTGTCCAGAGAAATGTTTGCATCACACTGGCAGCTTCCTTTTCAATCAGAACATTTGATTTTTTCCATTCGTACTTTGCAAGTAGGAATGGAAAAAAATGTAACTGTTTTACTATGCTCTTTATTTCAAACTACATTCATAAATATTTGAGAGGAGATTGATTATTTTAAACTTTCTAATTTAACAGAATTTGTTTGTGCAAATTCGAAATGCGCTTGTTATACAGCATTGAATTTAGGAGAAAATATTTAGCTTCTGTAGTCGTTATTCATTCGTTGCTTTTAATTTTCTCTCCCCCCTCTAATTACTCCAATTTTTTCTGCATCGGATTAGTGATCTGAAACTTTTTCCTTGCATTCTTGCGCTTTCATACAATCAAAAGCCAGTCTGGAGAAAAAAATAGCATGTCAAAATAAAACCAGCATAGAGAGAAGAACATCTAGAAGAAATTGTAAGAAACTGCCATTAGGATACAAAAACTTTTTTTGCGAGAGAAGTTTATATGAAAGCAAAAAATATACAAAGATATAACTAGAACAAACATTTATTTTTTAATCAGATTCATGACATTTAAATGAATTAAAACAAATAAAATAAATAAATCAGTATTGACACACGGCATAACCCGGAAGCAGTCTATTTTCTAAATCAGTGCTGTCCAACTGAACCGGTTCTGCCTATCACTTTACATGCGGAGTCCGGCCCGCGGGCCGCATGTTGGACAGCCCTGTTCTAAATTAATGTATTTTATCTATGACTCACATATAATAAGTTAATTGCATACGTATCTATGACTATATAATCCTCATCATGATACGCGCCAATGATTATAATGACACTAGCGTTGTATAATAATGACAGTTCGTTCAAATAATGACTTCATTATTTGAAGGAACTGTCATCATTATGCGAATGTACTGTCAGAGTCAGTCTAAACCTACGTGGGTAACAGTTATTTGACATTTCGCCTAGCCACCATTGACAAATACATTTAAAAGATTTGATATAAAATGGAATTTATGAGTCGTAGATAAAACGTCGTATTCGACTCGCACACAACTGATATAAATCGCTCGCATGTTTATACGCTCGCCTATGGCTCGCGTATAAGCTTCATGCTCGCGATTTATATCCTTAGTTATGCGCTCGACAAATAATGTACTACTATCTACGACTCACATATATAATAAGTTCATTGCTAACGTATCTATGACTATATAATCCCCATCATGATACACGCCAATGATTATAATGGCACTAGCGTTGTATAATAATGACAGTTCGTTCAAATAATGACTGCATTATTTGAACGAACTGTCATCATTATACAACGATAGTGTAAAAGTCTGTCAATACCTACGTGGATGACAGTTATGTGACAGTTCGCCTCTCCATCATTTACAGATACATTTAAAATATTTGATATAAAATGGAATTTATGAGTCGTTGATAAAACGTGGTATTCGACTCTCACACAACGGATATAAATCGCTCGCACGTTTACACGCTCGCCTACGGCTCGTAAATAAACTTCATGCTCGTGATTTATATCCTTAGTTATGTGCACGACAATTAATATACTAATTATGAGTTTCAAATTATTGTCAATTTATAGCATTCTCTTAATTTATAAAAAACTGTGATCACTGTGATCAGGTACTATGCTATAAAAACTATTTTACATCAACATTGATACAGGTGGCCAGCTAACATATTGCTGCTGTTTTCAACCTCATGCATATGCGAGCAGACTTTTAACACACGTTTTACTATGCATTACAACTTTCATGCACAAATAGTGAAAAATACAAGAACCAAAAAGAATTTAGACTTGTACAATTAATAAACACATCACAGACCTTCGAAATAGCTAATTCTTTTATCTCAATGTCTCTCTGATGTTGTTTTCATCACCACTGGAGAGATTCATAGGATATCTAAGCTTTGGTGCGTCTCCCTTTCTTTTCTCCCTGGGAAGCCTCTCAGACACAATACAGAAACAGCTGGTATGGAACCTTTATGCGATCAGCTGATGCCTAACGCCTCCGCTACCTAAAATTTGTCAAACTACCCCACTATTTTGTCTTTTAAGAGAACTATAAGGCTTAAGCAAATTATACCTTGTAGAAGGGTTCCGTGCTCAAATAAGTGGTGCACTATTACAAACTCACAGGACAAAAAAGTAAGGGAGATATCATCAAAATGTAAGATGATAGTATTTTATTCTTTGGCGTTCTCTATGATTTTTTTCTCGCTATTGTGTTATATTTACACACACAAGGTGTGAACTAAATTACTTTTGTCTGTTCACACTAATTTTATTTTGCTTGTTTTGTTTATTAATTTATTTATTCTCTTCTTAACCATGTATTGTTTTGCAGTGTTCTGTATTACTCTACTACTTTCTTCTACTTACTGTACTTACATCTACTTATTCTTTACTTATTTCATATACACAAAGCTGGACAGAAAAGCGTTAATCCGTTAATTGTGAATTAACGAAGTTAAATTTTTCGTTAACGAAATAACTTAACATTTAAAACCATTAACGGACTCATTAACTTCTGCTACATTCGTCATCCGTTAATTCAAGTCCCTTAAATCAAAAATATCATAATAAAAATTTCAAATTGGTTTAGGCATTCTGTGCACGTTCGGAGTTGGTTTTGCTTACATGTGTGAACACTATTTTGCGCAACGCAAAGATAAGACTTCCGTATAAAAAGCATGCGCGCGAATTATTTTGTGTTTAGTTACTTCCCCGTTCCCAATGGTTCCCGAGCTTATTGTATGTACCTTATCATAATAAATATTTAACGTTTTTAATATTGTTTCTTTTTAATAAATGCATATTGTTTCAAAATATAAACCTAAATTTAAAAAAACAAACTTTTAAAAATGATTTTCTTCCAACTGTCGTTTATAAATCTTGCATATCGCAATGTAGTTATTTTAGTACCACTATACCTAGTTTGAAAAATTCCTAAGGCAATTTTAACTTATGCAACCGAAAGGTTCGCAGTTATTTGAGTTACATACTCACTAGCAGTTCGGCCCTTTACATAACCTACTATTTTGTAACGTTAACTTCCGTTACGTTTATAACAAATAAACGGACTATCTGTTAACGAAATTAACTTTAACGATTAACGAAATTAACTTTAACGATTAACGAAGTTAACTTTCTTATTAACGAAGTTAACTTTCTGATTAACTTTGCCCAGTTTTGGATGTAGGCTTGTAATGCATAATTAACGGCCGATAAAGAATTCCTACTAAATTTGAGATATCAATTTCAAAAACTTTTACTACATTTGAATGATACGTCACCGTTTGCTCCTGTTTTGAACACCGCGTCTGTTATATCTTATAAACTTGTTGGATTAAGTTGGGTTGATTTGTATAGTTGGTTTGTAAAATCATAAACATTTACGTTCGCCTTCATATTGAATAGGGTATTTGACTATTATTGGAAAGCAATCTTAGTGTGTTAATTCCTTCACTCTACATTGTAAATGCATTATTTTTCGTAATTATTTCCTCAATATGTCATAAAAATCAGCGTTAAAAATTGAATCACAAAAAGTACCGCCAAAACGATACTTTCTGTTGTGGGACGTCACCCGATAGTAGATGTCAAATCGGCCCATATGGTCTGTCAGCATCGGCATCGTCGTTGTTTGGTAATTGTGTTGTATGATGTGTTGCTTTCACAATTTCTACATAAAAATGGGTTATAAATGGTGTATAAATCCACAATGCAGAAATACGTCAAGAAAAACTCCGGATAAACTATTTGTAGCTGTTCCGCAAGATTTGCAACTGTGAAGAAAGTGGTTGGCTCGTAGATATCCAAATGAAATAAATAGCGGCCAATACAAGTGGTTTTTTGTTGTGAAGATTACTTCGACATAAGTAAAACTGACTAGAATAAGTTATCTATTGTATTTTCGAACCAGGTATTATCTGATCTGACAGCTTAAGGTTAGTGCTATCCTAACCTACAAAGTTATGCTTATTTTCTATGGTTATGCTTACATGGGACTTTAGTACTATTAAATTCAAACGGGAGAAGCATAAGAGCGCGTTCGGATAACCCGATATTGTACGGTGAGAGTGACGCGCTGCATAATAGGCGGACTAACGTCATACGGCGTTTATCTGCATATAACAGAGAGAGACAGCCGGCCCAGGTTATCTGAGCATTGCTCTCTCCCTTTGATAATATATATTACATATGGATTGAGCTAACTCTATCTGTCTTCTAACAAAAGTATGTTCCCGAGGGATTGACAAGGATGGTTTAATAAAATTGAAGAAAGACAGACATACTTAGGACATTGACTATCTTCACTCTGATGCCGGACCACTTGCCAATTGCCACATCCGACATAACCCCACATATACACATAACCTTTAACGCTTGACAGATATGTAACCACACGGATACATCATAATACAAAATTAGTTTCCACTGAAAATAACATAATTAGACATAAGTACACAAAATTAATACATGTTAGAAAAATCTATTTTACCTTTAACGTGTTTCAAATCAACACCCATATTAATTTAAAAGTTCTCCGTAACGCCATCTAGCGCCATTATCAGAGAAGAGCATATTCTACGCGCCACCTAGTCATTCTATCCTAATTATCGCTGTCTCAGTCAATCCCCTCGGGTACATCTGTGTCTCTCTTTCACTCAATCCATATGTAATATATATAATCAAAGCTCTCCCCATATCCTACCCTGACAATCCGAACGCGCTCTAACAATGCCGACTAGAAATACAGGCCTAGTATATGGAGTGGGGGATACTCCGAAAGCTAGAAGTTGGTAGGAGACATATCGACGGGCGCAACACGGATACACTCGGATAGGCAAATAGGCATGGACATCTGCACCTCCACCCGGCTTTGCAGGGTGTTTGCTTGCGAACTACGTTTGATAAAATTTCAAAGATCACAGAGGAAATAAAGGAATAAACGAAAATAAGTACTGAGTCTTTAATTTTTTTAGCTTCTTTCGCTTGTACTAGAAGCTTTTCGTATTAATACTTTTGACATAATTATTTAGAAATATGTTGCACAAGTATGAAGAGACATTTGTTTCGATTAAATATGGAAAATTGCTATCACAATTACATGTGAAGAAACTGTAACAATCATTTTCTTCTAATTGTCGCTTAAAAATGTTTTTACTACCGTTTTTTGGGTTGAAACCTTTTTAAAGTGTTCTTCAAAGTCAAAAGAAATAATGGTTTTAAACAAACACTAAAAGATGATCGTAAATATCAGAAAATCGAAAGAAGGGTGTTTTAATTTTCCACTGATTTTCCTGTCATAATGTAGACATAAATGTCTTCGATTTCAACGTTATCTAAATTCCGATCAGCAATTATAAGCAAGCTCTTACAGTGATCACATAGGGTTTTTTGAAGTAATTTGAAACGCAGATATCCAGCAATATATGTTAAAACTGTAATCTCTTCAAGAGATATTACTACTTCTGAACATTTTTTATTAAACTCATTTAGATGAGAAATTATATGATTGTACTCGCATTCGAAATTTTTCTTTGACGTATCTAACTAACTAACAAAACTAAATTTAAACAAATACATTGGATGGGCCGGGGCGCAGTATTTGCCAGCAAAGTTATTGAAGAGAGCTAACTAAGTACGGAACGATCATCTCGCTTCGAAGGACAATTTCGTGCAGTACCCCGACAAGCCAGCTTCTCCCACTCCATGTATTAGGCCTGTATTTCTAGTCGGCATTGGCTCTAAGCGTACTAACGAATGACGTCACTGGAGACTGAGCCAATTACAGCGCGTTTTTGAATTTTATTCACGTCCTATCACGTGATTGATCACGTGATAGGACGTGAATAAAATTCAATTTTAATTTTGGTTTTTAATAGAAATAAAGCATATTTTTTTTGAAAAGTAATAACAAAAGTTTTCTTAAACTGACTATAATACAAGCCATATTTTTAATACAGTCAAATACCCTATTATACCTATGCATTTCTTGCAATTTATTTCTGCTTTGCTGGGTTCGATTCTCCGTCGGGTAAAAACGCCTGTGCTATTTTTTTTTGTTTAGCCAGGAAACAACATCGTTTGCACGTTGTCTTATGGATGTTGGAATTCTCTCGGTTCGACATAATTTTGGGATTGGTTGACGTATGCTAAACCAATAAAAAACGCAACAGAATAATACAGTTCAGGCTACTACATAGATTGTTTTTATTTAAAAGATCAAAGAGACAAGAAACGCTATTAGCACATATGGGCGAACATGTACTTATACATATATCATTTATCAATATTAATATCGCGTTTATTATCGGGTATAATAATATACACTCATTCCGACTCTGTGTTCTTTCCCAAGCACTAAATATGGTCGCCACAATAAAGACAGCCATGACATGCATCGCCTTATACCGAGAACAAACAACTGTAACTCCTTCAGGAGTTAGTGACCCTGTTTCATGAAGTTTCATGTCAAAATAGCTGATTGCTAGTGAGTGTCAATAGAGAACGTGACTGGACTAGCAAGCATTACTATGCAGCATAATGGAGTAAGCAAAATTGTTTACGTACCTATTATGTACTGAATTAAGTAAATAGTATGTAGTTTTAAAAAGAAAAATACTGTACGTGTACGTATCTTTATGAAAATGATGTACATATGTGTATTAGGTTCTTATTTATGATACTTTTTATGATTTTCTGCAGGACCCTCTCAATTTGTTCCGTTAAATCTATACTTAATTCCTGTGAACATTGAGATCGATAATATATATATATATATATATATATATATATAATGGATGTTAATTCTTTGCAGAAACCTGCATATATTGATATGAAACTTTGAAATAGTTAATACAAGATGGCGGTAATTTTTTAACTTAAAAAATTACCGCCATCTTGTATTAACTATTTCAAAGTTTTATATATATATATATATGTTAGGGTTAAAGTGATAAATGTGGTTTGTATTAATAATTACCGGTTATTATTAATAATAACCGCATCATTTGGTCAAAGTGATTAGAAACACTTAAATAATCACATGAACCGGCTATTATTAATAATTTCCTAACGGGCACGGTAAAAGTGATAAAAACGTTACTTTTCACAAAAGATCCTTTGTATACAGTCTTCAAAGAAGTTAGCTAAGTTATTTTGATTACTAGGTAAGCTATTATATTTATTTACTCGACGCAAATCATCAGTACGGCTAGCCCAATGATCAAAATTACGAATAATACAAAACGTTGATACTATAGAATGTTTTCTTTTGTCTCCCTTGTACTTTAGAAACTACTGGATATAATTCGTAATGTTATTTGGTATACACCCAAGGACGGCTCAATGACGAAAACATAAAAACAACATTTTATACAGAGTGTTCAAAAAAGTTAACCATTTTACTATCAATAACACCAATTTTATATTTAATACATGTGGGTAGTTTTTTTGTAAATGTACAATTAAAATTTATTAAGTAAATTCTCAAATCCCAATTATCTTGAAATTTTGCGCATCTAATATTAATTTTTTCATTATTGTATTTTCATGCAAATACATGCAAGAATAGGCGAGACTAGTTTACATAGATGTTTTTACATAAATTGCACCACACAAATGATGCAAACATTTTTGTATGGTTCTGTTCCTAACACGGTATTTTTACTTTTGGTGTTTGACAATAAAGTACTATTTTATAAATAAAAGATTAAACATTGTAACAACTTGCCCCAATCTTCCCTACATTAGGTTGTCCATTACCTATACTTACCGTAAGCATATCTAATATCTGACTGATATAATCTGTTTTATAAGGCGGTTATTATAAAAGTGTTTATCACCAACAAAAAAAAAAAAAGACTTTTAAATACATTATTTATTTAGATATATGACAATATATAACAATAACAAAAACACAATAACTCTCAAGTCCAGGAATCAGTTTAAAAATAAAATATATTCTTAATAAATAAAATTAACAGTAGGTAACTCAAATAAACTCTGTATCACATTTGTGCACTTACAAATCAAAAATAAACAATATTCATAGTGAATAATAAAATAAAAGGTACAGTACAGGTACAGGTACAGTTCACATTTGTGAACAAAACAAAAGACGATGACGTCCTATTGTCACAAACTTTATCTTGCTTTATTTTAACAATATAAATGGTGTAATTGTTGTACTACCACAAAAAAAATAACGGTCTAGAAGGACTTTTGTATTCAAAATTAAATATAAAACATTTTTTAAAGGGTTGTATTAAAATGATAATAAATAATATGTTATAAATAAAAATAATTTTTCTTGCCACGAATTGCAAAATACAGAAGCACTATGTACGTATGCATTGGCAGAATAATACAAACCGAGTTTCTAATTTATTACTTACTTAGCTTTTAAGAATTGCGCAAATAAGCATGACCCAAAGAGTTACACACTCGTGCATGCAATTAGTATGGATTGGCATCTTTTAGTCTCGTTTTGACAATCTTCCTTATTTTAGTCATGAGTAGTAACTAAATAAGTTAGTCAGGACTAACGTCACTAAAGGCCCAACACTGAAAACCCAGTGAATAGATTCGTTGTGTGGCGTTTATGTAGATACTAACAGAATTCCAAATCTGAGGCTCTATTATATTGTAGCATCACCTTAATGCAATATCGAATTGAAATATATCACATTGACCACCGCATGCTGGAAATTATTAATAATAGCCGGTTCATGTGATAAATTCTTCACTTTAACCTCGCCACTTGGCTATTATTATTAATAGCCGGTAATTATTAATAACCAATTTATCACTATGACCGTAACATATATATATATGTATATATATTATATATATATATATATATATATATATATATATATATATATATATATATATATATATATATATATATACAGTGCGTCTCACGGGACGTTGGATTGTATGGATTGGATTGTACATATATATATATATATATATTTATTTATATATAGGAAAGCTGGTTAATCGACGGTGAAATATAAAGGAGAAAGTTATTTTTTATTAAAACAATGTAGGTAACCTCTTTATTGCAAACTCGTTTATTTTTTTACTTCATACATGTTTCGCCTTTCGGCATCTTCAGTGAAATCTGCAAATCGTACACAGTTAGAATGATAAATAAACGGGAGACTAAAAAACTTACAGTCCTAATATTCTAAAATAACCAAAAAGTAGGTGCGGAGGGACAGTCAATCGGCCGACACATGGCTTAGAACGCAAAAAAACGTCATACAATCAGGATTAAATCCTATTCGCGAACTCTATAAATAAACACAAACAAATAAACAAACCGTAACAAATGAGAAGGGTAATCAACACTTACAGACTCACATTCCATACACAACCAGCATCATCAGTGCAGGACAGTCAAGAAAACAAAACAATTTCTCTCTCTCCAACATACCACATGGTATGTCAGATTGCAATGCAACTGTTCTTTCTTTCTCTCGCCGACCGCCATCGCTTGCGCTTCGGTTTCTTGTACTGTTATCTGATTTTATTTAAATTGGCTCGAAGTTTGCTTTTGGACTTGCCTGTGCTCCATAACGTAAGTTTTGTTTGTTTTCATTTCGCCTTGCACATTGTAATACTGTTCTTTTGTTCACTTTAGCTTTTTACTTCGGCCACATGCTTTTTTGAGGTTGGAGAGAGAGAAATTGTTTTGTTTTCTTGACTGTCCTGCACTGATGATGCTGGTTGTGTATGGAATGCGAGTCTGAAAGTGTTGATTACCCTTCTCATTTGTTACGGTTTGTTTATTTATTTGTGTTTATTTATAGAGTTCGCGAATAGGATTTAATCCTGATTGTATGACTTTTTTTTTGCGTTCTAAGCCATGTGTCGGCCGATTGACTGTCCCTCCGCACCTACTTTTTGGTTATTTTAGAATATTAGGACTGTAAGTTTTTTAGTCTCCCGTTTATTTATCATTCTAACTGTGTACGATTTGCAGATTTCACTGAAGATGCCGAAAGGTGAAATATGTATGAACAAATATGAACAAATAAACGATTTTGCAATAAAGAGGTTACCTACATTGTTTTAATACTAAGTTTTGCAAAATGGATCTACATCTTATCTTAGAAAGGTATTTGTCGGGCAATTCCGTCGAAGATCGAAGAAGCAACCGTAGACACGTGTTTCGGACAATTAGTCCTCATCAGTACGGTATGGACACTCAATGGAAAAACACTCAAATGGAGACCTACAGGGAGTGACCAATGTCGCCAATTTGGTGCTTCAGTCCCAACATCTTCAGGATTCGAAGACAAGAAGTGACGTCGCGCCGGAGGTGACTGGTACACCCAAGGTACACCATAGCCCATGGAAATTAAAGGAAAGCTGGTTAATCGATGGTGAAATATAAAGGAGAAAGATATTTGTCGGGCAATTCCGTCATATGAAGATCGAAGAAGCAACTGTAGACACGTGTTTCGGACTATTAGTCCTCATCAGTACGGTATAGCCAAGGAGCAAGATGGACACTCAATGGAAAAACACTCAAATGGAGACCTACAGGGGGTGACCAATGTCGCCAATTTGGTGCTTCAGTCCCAACATCTTCAGGATTCGAAGACAAGAAGTGACGTCGCGCCGGAGGTGACTGGTACACCCCAGGTACA
Source organism: Aphodius sticticus (assembly GCA_963966075.1). NCBI lineage: Eukaryota > Metazoa > Arthropoda > Insecta > Coleoptera > Scarabaeidae > Aphodius > Aphodius sticticus. The sequence goes on along the minus strand of OZ014509.1, from coordinate 42,275,745 downwards.
CCATAGCCCATGGAAATTAAAGGAAAGCTGGTTATTCGACGCTGAAATATAAAGGAGAAAGGTATTTGTCGGGCAATTCCGTCATATGAAGATCGAATATCGAAGAAGCAACAGTAGACACGTGTTTCGGACTATTAGTCCTCATCAGTACGGTATCGCCAAGGAGCAAGATGGACACTCAATGGAAAAACACTCAAATGGAGACCTACAGGGGGTGACCAATGTCGCCAATTTGGTGCTTCAGTCCCAACATCTTCAGGATTCGAAGACAAGAAGTGACGTCGCGCCGGAGGTGACTGGTACACCCCAGGTACACCATAGCCCATGGAAATTAAAGGAAAGCTGGTTAATCGACGGTGAGATATAAAGGAGAAAGGTATTTGTCGGGCAATTCCGTCATATGAAGATCGAAGAAGCAACCGTATACACGTGTTTCGGACTATTAGTCCTCATCAGTACGGTATAGCCAAGGAGCAAGATGGACACTCAATGGAAAAACACTCAAATGGAGACCTACAGGGGGTGACCAATGTCGCCAATTTGGTGCTTCAGTCCCAACATCTTCAGGATTCGAAGACAAGAAGTGACGTCGCGCCGGAGGTGACTGGTACACCCCAGGTACACCATAGCCCATGGAAAAAAAGGAAAGCTGGTTAATCGACGGTAAGATATAAAGGAGAAAGGTATTTGTCGGGCAATTCCGTCATACGAAGATCGAAGATCGAAGAAGCAACCGTATACACGTGTTTCGGACTATTAGTCCTCATCAGTACGGTATAGCCAAGGAGCAAGATGGACACTCAATGGAAAAACACTCAAATGGTTCCCTACAGGGGGTGACCACATGTCGCCAATTTGGTGCTTCAGTCCCAACATCTTCAGGATTCGAAGACAAGAAGTGACGTCGCGCCGGAGGTGACTGGTACACCCCATGTACACCATAGCCCATGAAAAAAAAAGGAAAGCTGGTTAATCGACGGTAAGATATAAAGGAGAAAGGTATTTGTTGGGCAATTCCGTCATACGAAGATCGAAGAAGCAACCGTATACACGTGTTTCGGACTATTAGTCCTCATCAGTACGGTATAGCCAAGGAGCAAGACGGACACTCAATGGAAAAACACTCAAATGGTTCATCACTATAGAGGATCACTATAGAATCGGATATAATTCGAAACAGTTCTTTAAATTCATTTAGTATGCGGAGGTGACTTCGTAGCGGCCGTATCTTGTATGTGCGACACTAGCGCTTTATTATTTTAAATCAATATTAAGCAGTCGCTACCGGCAGTCAAAGTTATGTAAAAATAACTACAACTAATCTGAATACCTAAATTACCTACTAATTTAATAACCAAATCAATTAACTTTTTTTGTGTAAATATCAGAACACCAGAAGAATTTAATTTTAATTAATTTGCATTAATAGCGCAACATATGTAAAAATTGGTCGATGCCCTAGAATCTTAATAGACACCGTTGTCCATAATATTACAAGGTACTTTCCCTTCATTAGATTGAATATGCGTAGTATTAAAATGTGAAAACTTATCTTTTAAAATAAATATGGCTGGTCCAAATGGATTTCTACAATCGGAAAGGTCCAACAATTTATACCCAACAGGATCCTTTCCCTCGCTTTGGAAGAAATCAATCGTTATACCACTGGCTTAGACAAGTAACGCTACGGAACTGACACAGCTGCGACCCATAAGCTTACTGCCAACAGCATAGAAATTTCTTGAAAAAATAGTGAACAAACAACTCTCAATCGCGCTTTCGTCCAGGTTATATATAGTACTTCAACTGCATTGTTAAGGATTGCGAACGATTTGACATCTGCTGTGGATCACGGTAAGGTGTCCTTCTTGATTCTGCTGGATTTTAGTAAAGCATTTGATTGCCTCAATCATGAGCTTCTTCTAGCGAAGTTAAGATACTTTCGTTTTGGTGCGGTAGTGCTGAAGTGGTTTGCAGGGTATCTCGGTAATCGTCGTCAGTGCGTGAAATTCAATAACGAATTGTCAAGTGAATTGTGTGTGTTGGGGGGTGTGCCGCAGGGTAGCATCCTTGGACCCACGCTGATTAATTTATACACATCAGATTTGCCGTATTATGTAACAGCAGGCATATCTTTGCATTTGTTCGCGGACGACACACAACTGTACACTTCGTTTTGTCCTACACTTGTAAATGAGCAAATATCGCTATTAAACCTAAATTTAGATAGTATTCATTCATGGTCCATTGTTAATGGCTTAAAAATTAATCCAAACAAAACCGAATGCATAATTGTTGGTACACGACAGAAATGTCAACTAGCTCTAAGGTTCAAAACGCTACCTATCACTATTAATGGGATCGAAATCGAACTAAAATCTAAAGTTAAGAGTCTAGGTGTAATTGTTGATTCAAACCTGTTGTTCGAAAATCATATTCGCCATGTACTATCTGTTTGTTATGCAAAATTTTCGTCTCTTTATAAATTTAAGTACGAACTAACATCATCCGCCAAATGGCGTCTAATGACTTCATTAGTTTTAAGCTACGTAGATTATTGTAATCCGGTTTTTTATTCCTCTGTCATACGCGTTGGAGCCCTCAACGTACCAACCATACATATATATAGTGTACGTTGTCACCTCATATATAACGTTGATGGCTCCAAAATCGGAGGTGACAACGTATCGCCTTGTTTTCAACGGAAATGTGGTCTAGGTGGCTCAAGGAGCTCAAATCCAAAAATTTCGTCGGAGCCGATAACGTCCATTATATATGTATGGACAAGTCATGTTAGTTCAAGCGTAGATCACGAGCGCTAGTGTCGCCCATACAAGATACTGCCGCTACGAAGTCACCTCCGCATATATGACTCCGTGTTTTGTATCATACAATACACGCTGTGACATCCGAAAAACGCTGGCAACGTTGTGGAGGTGACAGCGCAAGAAACATATGTTATATAAGTATTTTCGTATTTATTTCCGCCCTCGGACGCAGTTGGATGGTGAATTTTACGCGAGATACAAAGGTTTTTGGTTCAAATCCAGGTCGTGGCTGCATTTTTTATTTCAAAGTTACATCCCGCATGTTCTTATCGTTTGTTAATTATTTTGAATGGCATAGGCTGCTTACATTGCAAATATTATTTAATGCAATAAAACTAAATAAATTATTTGCGGTGCTATTACATCAATAAATTGTATAAATTCCACATACCTTTTCCTTTGTTCACCACAAATCCCATTGAATCAAGTACTCCAGTAGAAATATTAAAAAGGAGATGCGGAAAATTTTAGTTAACAACTCCACAATAAGTAATCGAGTCAAGTAAATAATAATAATAATAAACTTTATTAGATAAGGCATCAACTTAATACAAAATTTATAAAATAGTTAGAAAACAGATTTACAGAAAACAACCTAGCGAGCCCTACCTAAACGGCGATGTATAGGCAGAGCCGTTTCACAACAATACCGAGAAAAAGAAAACACAAAAAATACATGATCAAGGTGTTGCTAACTGTCTCGTGAACAGTAGCTTTCCCATAATACGTTTGAATTTAAGTAAAGTTGTTGCATTATCAAAATGACATGAATATTGGTTTAATGTTTTTGCTGCCAAGTAACTAAAACAAAGTGTAAATTTTGATGTTCGAAAATTAGGTAGTGCAATATTATTAATAGACCGCAGAGTACGGGTTGTCAACGTGTATCTTCTTGTCAACAATGTAAATAAATATGGAGGCAAGTGCGTTGATACAACGTTAAATAACAGGCAGCTAAACAAGAGAGTAAATCGACTACCGATTTTCAAGATATTTAAGCTGTTATAATATGGAGTGATGTGCTGCCGCCTCGATATGCCAAATGCATATCGCATGCAATTATTTTGAAGCACTTGAATTCTATGTTTATTAAATGAAGACAAATGGGAATATAAAACCGGATTACAATAATCTACGTAGCTTAAAACTAATGAAGTCATTAGACGCCATTTGGCGGATGATGTTAGTTCGTACTTAAATTTATAAATAGACGAAAATTTTGCATAACATGGCGAATATGATTTTCGAACAACAGGTTTGAATCAACAATTACACCTAGACTCTTAACTTTAGATTTTAGTTCGATTTCGATCCCATTAATAGTGATAGGTAGCGTTTTGAACCTTAGAGCTAGTTGACATTTCTGTCGTGTACCAACAAGTATGCATTCGGTTTTGTTTGGATTAATTTTTAAGCCATTAACAATGGACCATGAATGAATACTATCTAAATTTAGGTTTAATAGCGATATTTGCTCATTTACAAGTGTAGGACAAAACGAAGTGTACAGTTGTGTGTCGTCCGCGAACAAATGCAAAGATATGCCTGCTGTTACATAATACGGCAAATCTGATGTGTATAAATTAATCAGCGTGGGTCCAAGGATGCTACCCTGCGGCACACCCCCCAACACACACAATTCACTTGACAATTCGTTATTGAATTTCACGCACTGACGACGATTACCGAGATACCCTGCGAACCACTTCAGCACTACCGCACCAAAACGAAAGTATCTTAACTTCGCTAGAAGAAGCTCATGATTGAGGCAATCAAATGCTTTACTAAAATCCAGCAGAATCAAGAAGGACACCTTACCGTGATCCACAGCAGATGTCAAATCGTTCGCAATCCTTAACAACGCAGTTGAAGTACTATATATAACCTGGACGAAAGCCCGATTGAGAGTTGTTGTTCACTATTTTTTCAAGAATTTTCGATGCTGTTGGCAGTAAGCTTATGGGTCGCAGCTGTGTCAGTTCCGTAGCGTTACTTGTCTAAGCCAGTGGTATAACGATTGATTTCTTCCAAAGCGAGGGAAAGGATCCTGTTGGGTATAAATTGTTGGACCTTTCCGATTGTAGAAATCCATTTGGATCAGCCATATTTATTTTAAAAGATAAGTTTTCACATTTTAATACTACGCATATTCAATCTAATGAAGGGAAAGTGCGTACCTTGTAATATTATGGACAACGGTGTCTATTAAGATTCTAGGGCATCGACCAATTTTTGCATATGTTGCGCTATTAATGCAAATTAATTAAAATTAAATTCTTCTGGTGTTCTGATATTTACACAAAAAAAGTTAATTGATTTGGTTATTAAATTAGTAGGTAATTTAGGTATTCAGATTAGTTGTAGTTATTTTTACATAACTTTGACTGCCGTTAGCGACTGCTTAATATTGATTTAAAATTATAAAGCGCTAGTGTCGCACATACAAGATACCACCTCCACCTAGATAGTCACCTCCGCATATATGACTCCGTGTTTTGTATCGTACAATACACGCTGTGACATCCGAAAAACGCTGGTAATGTTGTGGAGGTGACAGCGCAAGAAATATATCTTATATGAGTATTTTCGTATTTATTTCTGCTCTCGGACGCAGTAGGTTTTGATTCAAATCCTGGCCGTAGCTGCATTTATTGTATTTCACAATTATATCCCGCATGTTTTTATCGTTTGTTAATTATTTTAAATGGCATAGTCTGCTTTTTGTCAACTATTCTGGTGTCCGCAAATATCATTTAATGAAATAAAATTAAATAAATTATTTGCGGTGCTATTATATCAATCAATTCTATAAACTCCACATACCCTTTCCTTTGTTCACCACAAATCCTATTGAATCAAGTACTCAAGCAGAAATATTAAAAAGGTGATGCGAGAAATTTTAGTTAACAACTCCACAATAAGCAATCTAGTCAAGTAAATGTTAGGTATAAATTATTGGACCATTCCGGTTGTAGAAATCCATGTTGAGCCATATTTATTTTATAAGACAAGTTTAATACTACGCATATTCAATCTAATGAAGGGAAAGTGCGTACCTTGTAATATTATGGACAACGGTGTCTATTAAGATTCTAGGGCATCGACCAGCTTTTACGTATGTTGCGACATTAATGCAAATTAATTAAAATTAAATCCTTCTGGTGTTCTGATATTTACACAAAAAAGGTAATTGATTTGCTTATGAAGTTAGTAGGTAATTTAGGTATTCAGATTAGTTGTAGTTATTTTTACATAACTTTGACTGCCGGTAGCGACTGCTTAATATTGTTTTAAAATTATAAAAATGAAAATATAATTTAACAATTTTAGCAAAGTAAATGTCATGTGGGTATACTTTGTTTTAATTTATCCCGCTTTCGTTTATAATAAATGCGCATTTTTATGGAGAATAAATAATTACCTTAACGATCGGTTTATATTTTTATTTTGACTAAACTGAATTGATCTTATGTGCTAAATGAAACTAAATGAATTTAAAGAACTGTTTCGAATTTTATCCGATTCTATAGTGATCCTCTTATTAACACTTATTGTATTCTTTAAATGTTGTGCAACCAAAATAAGCAATAAAATTAATTAAAAATTAATTAATTAATTAAAATTAATTTTTGAATATCTTACACCAGAATGTACCCTTAACATTCTGGTGCAACATATTCAAAAATTAATTATTTTTTTATTGCATATTTTGGTTATAGAACATTTAAAGAATGCATACACTGTAAAACAACAGAAAATAATTTGAAAAATTAACAATTCCACAGGCAACAGTCGAGCGGCCCGTCGAAGCCGATTGTATCTCAATTATCGGAAACTTTTTTAACCACCTTCCATACAAACATCTTTCAATATTTTTCAGAAATTCTTTTCTGTAGTGTACCCACAGTTCTCCTCTTTAAAATGACATATCATTGCTTAGTAGGTAATTTTTCAAATATTTTTGTGATATTTTTACAGTGTATTCTTTAAATGTTGCGTAAATCGAATAAAGACAAATGTCTGACAAATTTTTATAACACATATCTGTAAAAGAAGGTAAGTTTTGGTTTAAAGAATTAGATTTTGTGGGGGTTGTATGAAAAATAAAATCCACGCCTGTATTTTACTTTCATCAGTGTGAAAAGTATATCTCTTGCTATTATTTTGTAAAACAGTGGAATTTCTATTGAACACTCATCATTCATTGCGCGTTACCGTGAATGATAAGTGGTGAATATTCAATCGTCTACGGCAGTTATGAGTGATGAGAAAATAAATCATCACTCATTGTGATAAGTGAAAAATCGTCACTCACACAACGAGTGATGATTAATTAAAATAATGTTTCTACTTTGCATTCACAATGCACACATTGTAACACTGTTTTAGGTGTTACAATTAACAAATTGTAACATCGCTTTTAGTAACTTTTTTTTCTAAGATTGGACACGTTGATATCAAATGCTATGTCAAACGTACAGCTTCTTTTGAATCGCCTGCAATTCGCATAAACTGTGAAATATCAATATTCTATACATATTTAAACATGTGTGTTGCCTGCTATAATATTGCTAAAGGTAGTGTGACGAGTGAATAACGCTTCTTTCAGTCTGTAAATAGTTTATTTCCAACTTATATCAAAACATAGCCGACGTTTCGCCCTCTGGTCTGGGGCATTTTCAAAGGCCTAATGACAAAATTTTTAAAAAATCATTATAAAACTCGAACGGTTGACATTATGAGAATAACTTACAGGTTTGCGTGGTGGAAAGTGTCAATATTTAAAATACTTGAGGCCTCATGGCCAGAACGTAAATACGCGGGGAATAGCGTTACGAATAAAACAAACAAATCAGAACATACACAACAGCAGACTAGAATTACTTACACTTTTAATTAAATGCATACGCTAACAATCATGCAATGGCGAACGGAAATATATAGACGCGTGTGGAAGATCTTCCGGTCGACGTCAGATTAACAGATTTCCAATTTGAAGTCTTATATAACTTGTATAATAATATACTATTAATCATCACTCGTCACTCAATAGCTCGCTTAGTAAATGCCCAACTCAGGTCAAACTCAATAGATCCTACCACAGTAAATGTGGGAGTATACAAATGTGTTAGATAAGAGCCGTTTTTCACGACCAAAAATTGTAACGAAAATAATAGCCAAAATTATCAGTTTAGTTTTGGTGAGAATTATTGACATTTAACACATTTGACAATAGTAATCAATTTTGCTACAATTCTAGTCATGTGCGTGCGTACTAGCGCGATTTTCTCAGATCAGAACATCTGACATATTCGTAACCCAAAATCACATACGTATCTGCAATAGATAAATATAGCTAATAATTTCGCTATAATTTTCGTTAGAATTGTGTAAAACGGCTCGTCCACGTCCGATTTTATTGTCTACAGTTTTGGCTATTAATTTCGCTATTATTTTCGTTAGTATTCTCGGTCGTATAAAACGGCTCTCAATAAAATTTGGCGTGTCTGATGATTCTTTCAATAACAGCTTCTACTTATTCCAATCAATTTATGCCATGGTTTTAGCGTCAATGCACCTACTTAGACAAAGCGCAAATAGGCCTACGTAAAATAAATAAATAACAAAATAAGCAAGAAACAAAATAATAAAACTAGGTGGGTAGTTTTGACTTACATCGCGACAAAATATATAAATAGGGTAATTAGTTGTTGCACGGTAACCATCTTACACCTAGAACTTAGTTACCCGAGAAAACATTTTAATAACCTTAAAATAGCTCTCATAAAACCGTAAAACCTAAAACTTAAGTTTTGTTAGAAACTATAACCAAGTCCCATGTATATTGCCGTGTAATACTAAATCATCCACTGTAATATATATTATACATATTAGTGGTAAATACTTAATAAATAATTTTCTATACTATTACGTTTAGCATTTATTTTGTGAGAAGCGAGTTTAGGTCCTATCATATACCTGCTATATAATAATAGCCTATTGCAGCGGTCCCCAAACAACGGCCCGCGGGCCACATTGAGCGGAGTAGACTTATGACGCGGCCGTGAACAAGAGAAAGATAGCGGGTGAAGTTTGGGGACCCGTGGCCTATTGTGACCTTCGTAGGTTTGGCGACACCGCTGGAGGTATCAGCGACGCATCAGTTTCCGTTCATATATAAATTGCGGAGGTCACTTCGTACCGTTTGCGTACCTTATATAACACCTACTGAAAAACCAAAAATTGTTTCCCCTCTTTTGATATTCGTGTAGCGAAAGTTCCCCTCATTAAAAATATGCAATCCGATCAAAAACATATTATCTGGAACACCCGGATCCTAGGTCGCCTGATCTATATGCCGGAGGTGACAACTTAACACCACGTATACATATATATATATATATATATATATATATATATATATATATATATATATATATATATATATATATATATATATATAAAATTGGTAACGGGAATTTGACAGGATAAATAAAGAACTGCTCTTTTTACATACGTCAAGCTTTCTGTGAATTTAATTTTTTCACCTTCATCAGGACCTAAAGTTACAACAAATTAAAAATTAGGATAATTAGCAACAATAACAAACCATACAATCGCAACTTACTATGTAAGCGAAGTTTCTATTAGCGCATACAACTCCATGAACCCTACACTATAATACAACGGAATACATCCAGCAACTGCGTACAATTTAAAACTGCAAAATCACGGTCCAAACGCCTCACAACCATACGTACACGCTCTTGAACTCAGACTGACGATCTCGCATTAACCGCACCAGCCAAAGGAACCACACTCGACGACAGCGCCCTCTAGTTCAACACACAATCGCGCGCGAATGGATATTTGAAAATTTAAAAGTAAAGTTGACATACCTCAAATGTTATCGCTTCTTCGAACAACGTATTATTAGAGTTGGAATTTTCTTTATTTAATTCTAACAGGTATGTGTACACAGCACTTATGTCATGTGTATCAGCTCTCTTATTTATGGTGTTATCTGTTGTGTAGATATGGTACATCTCAAGGAAGGTACGCTTGATGTAGTTAGCCTCCCTGTCCAATATCTGCGAATCTTCATAGTTAATTCTGTGATCCTCGGAATTCACATGAGCCGCCAACATGCATCTCTCCTGTTGGTGTTTAGCATCACTTTTATGCCCAGCTATCCTGCTCTTTAGGAGTTGGGATGTTTGTCCTATGTAATACTTCTGGCAATCTCTACACTGCAATTTATAAACAATGTTAGATTGAGACATTGTTGGTATTTTGTCTTTTAGCTTAGTGTATATACTACCTACAGTCTTAAGTTTCCTTCTCGCTATTTTTATGTTTTCACTTCTAAATGTTGATATAATTTTTGTTGTTAACTGTGGTATTTCCGTCATTACACTGTACTTAGGCACATCCGTATTATTATCCATCCTATGGACCCGACCCTGGCTCTCAGTCACACTTAAAAGGCGAGGTGTATTGTACAGGAAGTTGTTTATAAGTTTGGTAGGATACGAGTTCTTAATTAAGATGTTCATCAGACGTGTCATATTGACCTGCAGAAATTCATCATTACTAATGGCAATTATTCGTTTTTTTCATTTCTTTTATGAAATTTACCTTTACTGCCATGGAGTGATGTGAGTAGTAATTAATATACCTTCCCGAGGCGGTATTCTTTTGGTACCAATCCAGTATCACCTTCCCATCAATAGCTCTAATTACTCTTGTATCCAGGAAGGGGACAGAGTTCCTTTCGTCTTCTATTTCTATTGTAAATTTTATATGTGCGTTGTATCCATTAAATATTTCTAAAATTTTATCCACATCCTCCTCTGGAATAGCCATGATCCAGTCATCTACGAACTTGTTTACAAAATGTACCTCAAAATCCAATCTTGGAATCACATTCTCCAATAGGGAGTCCATTATGTACTGGGAAAGTATCGGGCTTAATTCAGATCCCATCGCACAGCCAAACACCTGTTGATAGTATACATTTTTGTAAGAACAATAACTGTTATCCAATACAAAAGTCGTAAGCTTTACCATTTCATCCAGATTAATCCCTCTTGCATATTCTCTAATTGCATTCCACTTTTGTTCTAATACTCTTATGGTCAGCTCTTTAGTAATGTTGCCAAAAAGATTGACCACATCCAAGGATACCATCCTGTATCCTGTCGGTATTATTTTGTTCTTCATAAATTCAGCAAACCTATACGAATCGCCTGTATAAAACCGATTCTCTGTATCGTAAGCTTGGTCTAATATGCCAGCCACCAACTTTGCTATCGTGCTAGTTGGGCTGCCTATACCTGCAATAATAGGTCTTAGAGGTATGTTAATTTTATGTAATTTAGGATTACCATAGATTCGTGGGCCTATCGTATTGTAAGTTCTATACTTCTTGGCTTCATCAGACGGAAGAATGCTCTCATTTTCCAGTTCTGTTATCAGTTTGTTTGCCTTGTATGCCTTGTATACCTTGTATACCAGCACATCCAAGAAAGGCAGCTGATTATCCTCTTCTATTTCCATCGTGAATTTGATGGAAGGACTAACATTGTTCAGGTGGTTAAGGAACTCAGTAAGTTTATCTCAGGATATCACACCACTTCTGAAGAACGAAGGGGTATACAAGATAACATGTGAGTGCGGAACATGCTATGTAGGACAGACAGGACGAAGTATCGAATGTCGAATCAAGGAGCACAGTAGGGACACCCGGCTAGGCAAGATTCAACAGTCCGCTGGTGCTCAACACTGCCACGAGTCGGGACACACAATGGATTTAGATGACGCGAAGATGTTGGCAAGGGTGGGTAATTATCATCGAAGGCTTATTAGAGAAGCCATCGAAATATACTAACATCCTGACAACATCAATCGCGAGGGCGGTACTGACATTAGTAGGGTCTGGAAATCGATCCTAACGCGGTCAGGTGGAAAAGCACATGGAGCGGTAGCTCCAGATGTGCGCAGTGAGGTGTAAATTCAGGTATATAAAGGAGACTTTCTTGGTAGGTCTTCAGTATTCAATTAGCTTTGAAGAAGCGAGCAACATGGTTCGCGAAACGTCAGCATTTACAAATCTTGACACACGGCATAACCCGGAAACAGTTTATTTTCTAAATTATATAATTTATTGTGCATATACAATGCCGCAGCAGTAATAAAGTCGTTCATATCTACGATGTAGGATTGATCTTCGCATAATACCTTATTAAAGTTAATGTGGTCCTTAAATTGGGATTCATACACCAGAATGTTAAGGGTACATTCTGGTGTAACATATTCAAAAATTAATTGTTTTTATTGCATATTTTGGTTGCACAACATTTAAAGAATACAATAAGTGTTAATAAGAGGATCACTATAGAATCGGATATAATTCGAAACAGTTATTTAAATTCATCTAGTTTAATTTAGCACATAAGTTCAATTCAGTTTAGTCAAAATAAAAATATAAACCGTTCGTTAAAGTAAGTATTTACTCACCATAAAAATGCGCATTTATTATAAACGAAAGCTGGATAAATTAAAACAAAGTATACCCACAGGACATCTACCGTAAAGTGGGTATACTTTGCTAAAATTATTAAATTATATTTTCACTTTTATAATTTCAAAACAATATTAAGCAGTCGCTACCGGCAGTCAAAGTTATGTAAAAATAACTACAACTAATCTGAATACCTAAATTACCTACTAATTTAATAAGCAAATCAATTAACTTTTTTTGTGTAAATATCAGAGCACCAGAAGAATTTAATTTTAATTAATTTGCATTAATAGCGCAACATATGTAAAAAATTGGTCGATGCCCTAGAATCTTAATAGACACCGTTGTCCGTAATATTACAAGGTGCGCACTTTCCCTTCATTAGATTGAATATACGTAGTATTAAAATGTGAAAACTTATCTTATAAAATAAATATGGCTGATCCAAATGGATTTTCTACAATCGGAAAGGTCCAACAATTTATACCTAAGATTTACTTGACTCGATTACTTATCGTGGAGATGTTAACTAAAATTTTCCGCATCACCTTTTTAATATATCTACTTGAGTACTTGATTGAATAGGATTTGTGGTGAACAAAGGAAAAGGTATGTGGAATTTATAGAATTTATTGATGATTACATCAATGCTAATCCCATTGCTATTAAGCACCGCAAATAAGTTATTTAGTTTTATTTCATTAAATAATATTTGCAATGTACGTTCTGTATTTGCAACTAGAATAGTTGACACAAAGCAGCCTATGCCATTCAAAATAATTAACAAATGACAAAAATATGCGGGATGTAACTTTGAAATAAGAAAATGCAGCCACTACCTGGATTTGAACCAAAAACCTTTGTATTTCGCGTAAAATACACAACCCAACTGCGTCCGAGGGCAGAAATAAATACGAAAATACTTATATAACATATATTTCTTGCGCTGTCACCTCCACAACGTTGCCAGCGTTTTTCGGATGTCACAGCGTGTATTGTATGATACAAAACACGGAGTCATATATGCGGAGGTGACTTCGTAGCGGCCGTATCTTGTATGGGCGACACAAGCGCTCGTGATCTACGCTTAAACTAACATGACTTCTCCGTACATATATAATGGACGTTATCGGCTCAGACGAAATTTTTGGATTTGAGCTCCCTGAGCCGCCTAGACCACATTTTCGTTGAAAACAAGGCGATACGTTGTATATATATTTGGCACGCATGCACGCATGTACGCACGCACGCACTCACGCACGCACGCACGCACGCACGCACGCACGCACGCACGCACGCACGCACGCACGCACGCACGCACGCACGCACGCACGCACGCACGCACGCACGCACGCACGCACGCACGCACGCACGCACGCACGCACCCACACACACACACACACACACACACACACACACACACACACACACACACATACACACACACACACACACACACACACACACCCACACACGCACACGCACACGCACACGCACACGCACACGCACACGCACACGCACACGCACACGCACACCCACACGCACACGCACACGCACACCCACACACCCACACGCACACGCACACGCACACGCACACACAGACACACACCCACACCCACACCCACACCCACACCCACACCCACACCCACACACACCCACACTTCTTGACGGTACTGTACATAGAAGGACTTTCTGGTTGATGTAAATGGAAGACCTTTCACAGCAGTGGCGTAGCTAGAGCTTTTGCCGCCGGGGGCGGTCACCAATTTGCCGCCCTTTCTAGGTCAATCAAAATTAAGTGATGGTGGTTATTAACACTACTGGACATCAGCAGAAATTAATAAACACAAATTTTATGTCTTTTGTTTAAACAGATTGTACCCATGGATTGTACAAATACAATATACATATAATAATGTACCTATATAATATGTAAGATATGTAAGCGTGTTTTTGAATTTACCATTCTTGCTTTTTTGTTCGAAAATTCTTGAATTCTCTCTATAGACAGTATCGCTCGATTTCGCCATCATAAATAGCTCATTGTTGAACGAAGATAGTTTTTTTATCAATTTTAGTTTGGAAAGGCTAAAAAGGACATGTAGTTGGTCAAAAGAAACAGTTATTTCTTGGAGAACTGTATCCAGTCAGAAAAGCATTTCCCGTTGTATCTCCTCTTCTAAAATATATCCCCACTCGACGGTCTCGACGGTCAGTGGAAATCTCCAACTCTTCACACATTTTTTTTACTGCTGTAACTGCGATTTGCATTAGATTGCTCCTTTGTCCACCGAAATATATTTGTAAAAGAATTGTTTTAAGTCACATTGATGGATATTTAACCCCTTTGTTTGGAGATATTGTTATGGGTCGTTAACTTCCAAAAGGACGGATATGCTTTAAATTGAGCTAGCACAAAAGAGAAAAAGATTCCAATGAATGGAGTAATATTCCATCGTCTGATCGTGCTTTAATATTTTTTTCCTCAGATATAAGTTTGTCCAACGCACTTAAAATGTTTAAGAAATGTTTTTTTACCATTGTTATTACTACTTCTACTCTTGCGTTCCAACGAGTTTCTACACTGCGCTTAACACCTTGACCAGTGACAGAAAGTAAAATATCTCATCAATGAGTGGAACACGAAAAACGAAAACGTGAAAAAATGTTCGATAGTCCCAAAAAATGTTATGAAATTTACTGTAGCAGAAGCTGCATGTACCTACAGTCTAGGGTGGTTCAAAAATGCATTGCAAAAATTTTTGTGATGATAGAAGGCAACGATCCCCCCAAATCGTTTCCAAATCCAAAATAAGCGGACAGGTATTTTTTTTTCTTCGAAATTTTGATCCTTAATGGTGCCTGTCGAGGCCTCAAATTTACATAAGAAAATGCTTGGGAAAAAGACATTTTTTGGCATTTTTCGAATAATTGGTCGGGGTTTGGGAAAACTTTAGATTAAAGTTATAGGACTTGTAGAGGACTTTCCAATGAAGAATTTGAGGTATTATACATATGGCTTTCTGCCCATATACATACCCCTTTCTGCCTCGACTTGATGCACTGGGTTGCGCAAGCTTGGCCGCGCAATTGGGTTGGACATTGAGGTCGTAGCTAAAGGATGGGTGGAACAGGCTGTTTGTGAAAGATTGGAGACTGGTTTGGAATTCATGGATTAGCGTTTTAATTGTGTTTTGGAGGTGAAGGATGTTTGGGAATGCGTTGTTTGTTGGAGGAGGGCATTGACCGGCAATTTGAGCGAAGGTGTTAGCTTGGTGGGCGGGGCTTGGTGGTCTGGTCTTTGCGGGTTTAGGAATGGGCGTGGCTAGACAGTGTTGGGAAAGTCTTGTCGATGAGTCGTGTTTGGAACGTTCCTCTGGTGTTGGGACTGATCTGCGCGGTTTTGGTGCATTGATGCATTTTCGGAAGCTTGCTCTGTGTACTCCATGGCATGTCGCGCACTTTGGAGGCTCTTCCAGGTAGCTGCATTTACTGATATATTGGTCTCTGCTGCAGTGGAGGCATTTCTGTGTGGCATAGCAGTGCATGGAAGCATGTCCGTAAAGGAGGCAGCGGTGGCATTGTCCTGGGGTGGTAGGGCGTTTCAACTCCTCCATGCTGACTTGAACGCCGCATATGTCGGAGACGTTATATATGTGCTTTTGGTCTCTGAAAAGCGAGACCAAAATGAGAGGCATTTCAGCCCTGGTTTTCCGATTTATCATTCGGACGACCTTACTGGGCTTAAAACCCAGGGATCGGAGGTCTTCCTCCACGTCCTCCACCGGGAGATCCAGATAGGCTCCGCGTATAACTACCTGGAGCTCTCTCTCCCCGTAGGGGGTGAAGGTGTGGTGCTGGATGTTGTTGATATTCAGGTAACGTGTTGTTGCGTTGAAATCCTCAATGGTGGGGGTGAGCACTCGAATCCCTTGGCTCGTGCTATGGGCAGAGCTTATGCGGACGTTGAGCTTGGTCAAGGCGCCGCGGACGGTGGTCCATTGGGCTGTTTCTCTGACCACAATCGGTGGTATGTTCACAGCAGTCGGTGGAACCATTTTTGGTTGGGGGGAAGGGACAGGTGTGGTTACTTTAGTCGGTTCTGTAACTAGGGTACGGATGGAGGGACTTTTTATTACGGGAGCACTTCGGGTGGTTGATGAGTCGTTGTCGGACAAATTTTGCTCAGGAGGGGCAGGAGTATCGGTAGGTTTCTCGGTTTGGAGATTGGGAAAATACCGCTTTGCGGCCTCCACTGTAACATCGTGGCGGTAGGCGTTGATAGGTCTTCTTTCCCTGGCGAGATAGGGCGGTGCGGAAGGCTTGTCGTGGAAGTCGGCAATTTGTTGCAGAACCTTGTGGAGGATCCCTCGCAGCTCCATGCACTCCTGCCTTGAAGCACAGAATATCGCTGCGTAGTTCATCAACTCCATTTCGGCGAATTCCGGCGTAAGGAAGAACTTTGCGTCAGTCATCGTGGAGCAGTCACGGGATTGGTCGGGGTGAAAAGTACAGGGGGCGGGGCTTGAAATAATAAGAGATTCTTGAATATGGAAAATGGAAAAATAAAAGGGACTCGAAAATGGAAATTAAACTTGATGGTAGTAATATAAAAGGAAAATAAAAAGGTAATTCTGGCGGCGCTTGCACCTGGCTGCTTGCGATGTCGTCAAGACGCACCGGGTCGCTTGTGCTATCGTTGGAGGGCCAGACTTTATCGGCTGACCGTACCAACGAAGCCAGAGCGCTGGCTGGTCTCGCAGTAGACAGTGGCTGGAGCGTGGTGCACGAATGGTCTGTACTGTAGGCTGCTCGATGCTCGACTGACTGTACTGACCTTACTATAAGTCTAGTTGAATGTTTATAAACATTTGTCAGGTAATTTCCATTTATTTAAATAATTCGCTTTTCTCGAAACTCCGTCGGACATCTGTTTTCTGAGTTCGAAATGGCAGTTTATTATCTTAGAGTGACATTATTCATTACACAAATTCTTCCTATTGTTTAAACAATCAATTATTATTAATTTTCAACTGTCCTAATTATGGTAGAAGTCAGCTTTTTTGTGAAATTAACTTATAAATTTCATGTTCGGGGTATCTTGCCTATGTTATTAGCTAATAAACCCAAATTTGTTTAAACAAATTCCATTTGTTTAAACAATTTTTTTGCAATTCTCCTAACATTCATTTTTTAGATCGGTCTGGTGAACTGTTATTGTCAAGTGACATCATTTGTATTTTGGGATAATTTCCATTGTTTAAATAATAATATATTATTCAAATGCATAATGGTGATATTAATATCAAATACATTAATGGTGAAATTTATAAGTTAATTTCTCAAAAAAGCTGAATTATCTACCATAATTAGAAGAAAGTTGAAAATGAATGATAATTTATTGTTTAAATAATAGGAGGAATTTTTTAAAGAATATTGTCACTCTAAAATAATAAACTGCCATTTCGAACTCAGAAAACAGAATTCAGACGGATTTTCGAGAAAAACGGATTATTTAAACAATTAAAATTTGTTTAAACAAATGGAAATTAACTGACAAATGTTTATAAATATCCCACTAATGATTTCTATGAGAAAAGAAGAGAATGAAATAATTAGGGTCAAATTTCTGAAGAATCTACTTTTTTGATTTAAGGGTAGTTTTCAGGGCACTGTGGGGGCGGGTTGGGGGCATCAAATCCATATGTATGATAGGTTAAATTCTTCCTTGGAAAGTCCTCTACAAGTTCTATAACTTTAGTCTTAAGGTTTCCCAAACTCCGAATAATTATTCGAAAAATACCAAAAAATGTCTTTTTTCCATGCATTTTCTTAGGTAAATTTGAGGCCTCGACAGGCACCATTAAGAATCAAAATTTCTAAA
Organism: Aphodius sticticus; assembly: GCA_963966075.1. Classification (NCBI taxonomy): domain Eukaryota; kingdom Metazoa; phylum Arthropoda; class Insecta; order Coleoptera; family Scarabaeidae; genus Aphodius; species Aphodius sticticus. The sequence goes on along the minus strand of OZ014509.1, from coordinate 42,257,510 downwards.
AAAAAAAATACGTGGCCGCTTTTATGGATTTGGAAACGATTTGGGGGGATCGTTGCTTTCTAAATAAAAATAGCCAATTTGAACCACCCTAACCTACCTGAATGATTTGTAGTACATGCTTATCCACATGCAGAATTTTCTTTTATTGCAACGTCCTTGACCGATAGAGTCGCTGTTTGCAATAACAACAAAGTCGCTAAAGAAATTATTAGCAGAGTTGTTTATAATCCTTGATTCTGTTGATAATAACATAATTATAGTAATTTTATTTTAAAATAATTTAGAAATATAAGAAATGCCGCCCCAAAACATGTGCCGCCCGGGGCGCACCGCCCCCACCGCCCCCCCTCGGTACGCCTCTGATTGTACGTATGCACATTGCACATTGTTGGTAAATATAAACTGATGGCACGAATTAGCAATAACTGCGACTGTAGATGAGTATTAGAAATAAAACTCGACGGTGCTTTCTAACTGTTTTCCTTTGTTTATAACATGCATATTATAAGATCTGCACATCTGACAATTAAAGCGAGCGAATTATCGTAAGTTCTCTCCTCTGCCGTCCATATTCATCTCGTTACTTGTTTTGTTTTTCAGTTCATAGTCCGTCGGTTTCCGTTGGGCACGCTCCAGTGCAATGAAAACAATATATGACAAATTCCTCGCCTTCTTTTCCCACACGGCGCACAACATTATCTTTTCTTCTCTGTCAAAGTCGGCGTTGAATCAGAACTTAGGACTTCCTCTCTGAGTCCACAGAATTTAGAAACGATTGTGTGTAGGGTTTTATGGATTGCAAATTAATGAAGTAATGGGAAGCGGTGAATCCGTCCAAGGAGTGTATATTTGTATACGTACAAAGAAAGAGTTTGTAATGGGCATTGTTTTGTTAAGAATGCAATTTGTCGATGTTTATTTCTTTATAGTCAGTGAATTCATCGAACTTTTAATGACATATGCATATGTTTACTCTACTTTATGTTATTGCATAATACATAATTGGCTTTCTTTTAATAACATGTAAATTATTGTTTAATATTACTAGGTAACAAGTACGACCGAGAGTACCTCTTGCGTATTATTACTAAGGCCGTTAGTCGACCAACGATGTTAAAACGAGGCCATCAGTTGCTCACCGGAAAGCACTTAATATAGCGACTGGCTGTAGGCTCCTGGAGGAAGTTGCGAACATAGGTATTTAGTTCCTACACGATGGACCAACTTTTCTGTGAATGTGATTTGATCTAAATCCACTTCATTTCTTTTGGGAGGCATGTAAAAAGTTACATAACTAAAACTGCTTGCAAGACGGCTGCCTGAACTCATTTGAAAGATATTCCTGGAATATACCATAGGGCTCAAACATCCCTAAATCACCGTACCAACTTATGTATAACAACATGGACTCCTAATTGAACAGTTTTTGTAATATATAAAGAAATAAATGATTCCAGTCTATTGTTTTTATTTATCATAGTGCCTAAATAGCTCTTGTCCGAACAATACAAAAATGCTTGTTTAGGTGTCCCCTAATATCCCTATAATTTTGTCGCAATCTTTACGGAATATCCTGTACATTTTAGCCAGTTCTGAAACACATTTGATTTTTTCAAATTGTTTTGAAATTTCGACTTATTGTTGTGTACTTACAATACTAGCACTTACTCTATTTATTAGCACCGGTATGCTGCATTTTATGCATTCCACTGAGTTGACGACATGATTTCTAAAATTAAACACACATGATCACCCAGAGCTGGCCAGCCACGGATAATCCGCGCACGGTTGAATCAATAAATGCCGTGCACGGAGAATCCGCCGCACGGATTAAACGCGCACGGATAATCGACGTTCTACTGTATATTTTTTAAAATGGTGTATAATTTATTTTGCTGAGCTTAATAGTTTCTGAGATATTGATACAAGTATTGGTGGACATTTCATGACGAGTTTTTGTACATAAGTAGATACATACTTAAGGAAAGCCGTAACACGTAAAAAATGATCACAACAAAGGGGAATATAAAATGATAAAAATCTTTAGTTATGTAACATTAATTTTAACAATATCTGTCAACATAAACTGTCATGAAAATTGGAATGCTTCAAATCGGTTGTTGTGAGGTCTGAACTCTGTCTTTGGAAACAACGGTAGTAAAAATAACTTCCGCCAAAGTATATGTGAAAATCAATTGTATTTTGAGGATATATATATCTTTTTAAGCGGATGTTTCAACCTTTAGTCACTTGGCGTACGACCAATAATTAGTTCATTAACACAGCAATTAAAATCTTTATCGGAGGCACCTATTTCAGTTGCCTGATGAAAGATAAGTGCTTAATAGAACAAGAGAAATGCTATTTGCAAACAAATAGAACAAACGTCAATTATCTCCGCAAATAAAGTCTCAGTTTTGTGACAGTTTATTCTTTCAAGACAATGTTAACACCGATTGACCGATTGCAAGCATATTCGCTAAACGAGTGTGCTGCTATAAGCAAAGTGTTATGTGCTCAAACGTCACAAATATTTACAAGTTTTTGGGTTTCGAATAGACCGCTGACAATTTAAAACATAAATTTTCCGCTGAGAAGGTTGTGAAACGGTTGCGTTCGCTGAACGCTCCCATTGTATCGACTCAATCAAAAACTATTAAGAGTACCTTTTTATGACCGCAACAAAACTAAACGGCGTGGTATAATTAAACGAACAGTAAAGCTTTAATGGTTCTAGATTATAATATCTGTATAAATCATAGGTTGCAGATATAAGTCAATGATGAAGACCGTTAGGAATACATACACGTCTACAAAAAATGTAAATACATAATAATAATATGTTTATTGGTCTTCGTTTTACAATGATATGTATGAGACAGGTCTGAGTAAGTAGATGCGTACAGTTGCACGGTAAGAAAAACTATATTATTAAAGATATCAAAATGTATCAAAACTGATACATGCAGAATGATGAACAAAAAAAAATAAGGAGAGATATACAAAAATACAAAGTTGCAATAATTAAAGATTACAGAAACACACTACAAATCGGTGGCAAAGAACTCGTCGAGCTGTAAATTACTCGCGTTTAGAGTAGAGATTTCAGTTTGCGTTTAAACAGGTCGCGGCTTAAATGTTTTAATCTATCTGGAACATGATTGTATACTCTGACTCCCATGACACTGGGTGCAAGGCTCGTTATGTGCAACCTGTGGCGGGTTACTCGGATACCATTGGTACGCGTGGGATAGCCGTGATCTTCTGCTAGAAATTGATGACGATGCTCGTGTATGTAGCACGACACCTCGACAACGTATAACGAAATTAACGTGAGTATTTTATGATTGGGAAACAACTGACGACATGAGGTTACCTGAGTAACCCGCGCCATGCAACGCACTGCTCTTTTCTGCGCTACAAATACATCATGTGCTTGCGATGAAGATCTCCAAAGTATTATGCCGTACAAAAGTCGGGAATGAATTTCGGCGAAATAAACCGATAGCAAATGACTTGGTGTCAAAATATCCCTACGATATCGTATCTTAAAAATTGATGTATTAAGCACAGAAACCAGTTTCACGCAATGTTGTCTCCATCTCAACGTGTCATCAAGTCGCAGCCCCAAAAACGTCACCGTGTCCCCTGTGGTTAAATGATCGGTTCCAATAGAGCTGTGCAATTCTGGTAGTACAGAACCCGACGAAGACCTGAAGAGCACCCGCTTGGTCTTGGCCATATTAAGCGACAGACCATTGCCGAGAACCAAGAGCATGCCCTGTCAAGGGCGCGATCAGCTGTCTGCTGGATATCAGGGAATCTACCCGAAATCAGTATTGTCCTGTCGTCAGCATAGTTGACCGCAAAGCAATTATCCAAAAAGTCAACTATGTCGTTGATAAACAGGGAGAAAAGTAAGGGAGCTAGTACTGAGCCCTGGGGGACACCCACATTAATCGGTAAAGTGCTGGAGCGGCACTTACTCCGTCTTAAATCAGCCCTATAATTGATCTCGACGAACTGCTGCCTTTCACATATAAAAGAAGCCAACCCCTAAATCCCAATAACTCCAGCTTCTCTAGCAACTTTTCATGTTGTACGCAGTCGAAGGCTTTACTAAGATCACAGAAAAACCCGACCGGAATGTTTTTTTCTTCCCAGCTATGAATTATCTGGTTATACAGATCCAGTACCGCTGTTATCGTAGATCTGCTTTTCCGAAATCCATGCTGGTGATCGTTAATGAGGTGATGCTTGTCGATGAATGATTGAACTCTTCCCGCATGGCATACTCAAGCAATTTAGAAAAACATGACAAAAGGGATACACAACAATAATAACGAATATTTTTTTATGTCCGTTAACAAATCGTATCATAATGAATTCTGTCATAACGACATGATAACTTATTGTTATGAGGACATTTTTTTACTTTATAACTCTTAATACATCGGTTCCCATCAATTTTATCTGTAGTGACTTTGTCTTTATAAAAATCATTTTATTATGTCAGTGTCGGTGCCGATACCGGTACCAGTGGCAGTGAAACAGTTTTAAGTTTACATTTTAAGTTTTAACAATTCCGGTCGAATAAAAATGTGTGAATTCAACGTTGTACTATCTTGGCCATATATTATGTCCGATCTTTTGACGTCGATTTTCTCGCAAAACTAGGGGCGATCATACTACGTATGATAAAGTAAAAATACAAAACAATCTATAGGTACTGAAAATACATACATTAGAAAAGATGTATTTAAAAGTAATTTCAAAACAAAGTAGTTTTACCAGGGCCGCCGAAAGGTGGTCACAGCCGAGACTTTTGTCACGGGCCCGACATCGCCAGTGCCCTGACGTTTCCCATAAATGCATAAATGTCCGCTCGTTTGACGTCGATTTTCTCGCAAATCTAGAGGCGAAAAAATTTTAAAAAATTCTGATGCTGTCCTTGATTAATATGCTACAACTCATAAAAATGAGAAAGCTGTATATATTGCCGTTTACCCGATTTATCCAAATTAAGGAGAATTGGCGATGTTTTTGCCCCGTAAATTTCATTCGTTTAACTATAGCAATTAATTAATAACTTCGGAAATAATCCATAGATTCCAACGAATTAAAAAGTAAAATCACCTGCGGAATGCTCGCTTTCAATGTGCATTTTTGTAAAATGATCGGTAATGGTTGACCCACAAAAAGCTATATACTGCAATGTCAGCAATTCTGGTATTAGAAGAGCTAGAATAATGAAATATAGACTGTAGGCTACCTACCCAACAATTCATATGTTTAAAGTGTATCACATAATCATTGTTTATCTTGCATTTTCCATACAAAAGATCGTGCTGAAGCGCCGCGTGAATTCCGACGCTCTTCGGGCTTTAATGTGGTGCGGGAAGGGAGTCATGAGCGGTGCTGTCGATAGTGAGAGAACCGCAGACAGCTGATTATTTATCAATACACAAAAAGAACGATACGTTGTGAAGGTAGTAATTTTTACTAACTGAATTAAATTTTTAATTTTTGCAGAATTTTGATTATATATTACCCGGTAAGAGAGAAATGCCCTAACTGCCATAAATGCCATAAGTCTAAAACTACTGAACAGAAACAAAATAAATAGTTCATAGTCCTCAATCATTTCTACATAAGTTGTATGACTATTAAAATTTGTTGCCTCTCGGTGTAAACAAGAGCGCGAAAGATGTGAAAATATGTACTCGATTTTTGCATTTAAATTAACGGTCGTCTTTCCGGGTGTTTTTCTCCTAAACCGCTTATCACAAAAATGTCAGGTTGTTCAGGTTGCATTTAGAGTCTCTTCTATCGATTGGCGTGTTTGTTTTCTTAAGTTTTTATATAATAAGGTTGTAAACAAGATTTTGATAAAAGCGGATATATCAGTAACAAATATTAACAGCATAACGCAGTTAGCATGCATATAATCCTTATTTACTGCGATACATATCCCTTGAATTTAATAGCATGCCGATTATTAGTTCATTTTTTAAACCGAAATAAACATGAACAATATTTTGCGCAGATCGGTCAAACCGGTCAGTGAATCCGTCTGACTCCGTTTTTGTGGACTTGAAGAATATGGAGTTAGCAGATTTTCCGATTAGTGGTGAATACTAAATTAAGTTCGCTTGATAAACTGAAAAAATATTTAAAAAGTATGCCCGATTTTTTTTTTATAAATATTGAAACTATTGTAACAATTTTGTAAATGCTGTTCTAGTCACTAATGCTTTGTGCGATCCCCCACTACCGGCAGCGTCGCTGTCGATCCCTTCCCCCGCACCACACCAAAGACCGAAGAGCGCCGCGTGAATTGAGGCGACCATGAGATGCTTCAACACGATTTTTTGTAGGGAAAATGAAAGATAAACAATGATTCTGTGATAAACTTTAAACATATTATTTATTAGGTAGCCTATGATCGATACTTCAACATCCTAGCTCTTCTAATAACGGAATTGCTGGCATTGAATAATATAGCTTTTTGTGGGTCAACCACTAAGCCGATCATTTTATATGAATGCACATGAAAGCTAACATTACGCAGGTGATTTTACTTTTTAATTCGTTGAGATCTTCGGATTATTTCCGGAGTAATTAATTGCTAAACTTAAACGACTTAAATTTACGGGGCAAAAACAGCGCCAATTCTTCTTAATTTGGAAAAATCTGGTAAACGCCGACATATACTGGTTTCTAGTTTTTATGAGTTGTAGCATATTAATCAAGAACAGCATCATAATTTTTTAAAACTTTTTCGCCCCTAGATTTGCGAGGAAATCGACGTCACAATAGCGGACACAATATATGGACCCTATATCATTATTGTATTATTACCGTGCATTTATGGGAAACGTTAGGGCACTGGCGGTGCCAGGCCCGTGACAAAAGTCTCGGATGTAACCCCCTTTCGTCGGTCCTGGTAAAACTACTTTGTTTTGAAATGCGTGTGCGTGTCCAAAGACACTGGATATTTACTCTTAGCATTTTTCACCGTTTTTGCAAATAAGCCGCCATTTCTCTAATTTCGTCAAAATTGTTAAATAATAAATAATTAATGTAGACGAAATTCTGAATAATTTATGTCTATGACATTTTTTTGGTAAAATTAATAGTTTTGCTGCATGAGCAAATGCTATTTCATGGTGATTGCTCGTACTGCATTAAAACTAGTTAGCCAGGATTGCCAGGTATTTTGATTCTATTGACAGTATTTTCAAAACATCAGAGTTTGACACTGATGTATTGTATGATAAATTAATGTGTCAGACTTTTATAATAAATGATGACGGCCAAATCAATTCTTTTAAAGTATTGCGCATTGTCATTCACTGTTGACATTAATTGCGTTTTAATTAGCATCCTCGCAGCAGAATATTCCGACGATACCATATGGGGATGAAGAGGTCGTTCAGTATTAATAATTAACTTTGTGTAATTTTCTTATCCCACGTATGCAAGGTATGCTGAAATTAGTTCTCTTGCTCATAAATAAATTTAAAAAATCAGGTAAATTTAATTTATTTTATTCGCATTATTGACCACGTCCGTCGGTATCTGCTGACAAATATTTACGTACGTACGTGGTACTGTATTAATTGGTCATTATTCAGGCCGAATTTGCTGAATTCGTCTTTCATACCATTTTTTTTAACTTTTGGTGGACTTTTTTAATTGATGCGGTTAGAAATGGGTGCGAATGAATTTTGGTTGCGTTTTGTCAATGTCTATCAATGTCATTTACGGCGCCACATCTAGCGGCAATTAGTCCAAGTTATGATCCAAGTGTTGATTTAGTACACCTTTTTTACCGACATTTGATACTATACTGCCGAAAAACATTCGTTAGCGATGTTTACGTTCTCGTTACCTGACGATAACTTACAGATCGGTCAAAAGACAGAATCATTTTTAACGCGAACGTTAGCGTAATCTGTTCGAGGCTAACGACAACTCTGACGATAGGTGAGTATATCGGCCCTTACTCAATTTTTTTGCCAAAATAGCTTTGTGTTTCATAATTTAATAAGCACACTTCTCATCGAGTAACGGCACGGACACACAATTTGCGACGCTGCTAGCTGTGCTGATAGCGGCGCTGGTAGCGGAGCGTTTGAATACACAGGTGCTTATGCCAATGAGCGGGCGCTTCGAGCGTTGCTGCTAGCGGACCTGATTCCGCGGACTGTATGTTTATTGCCGTAAGCACCTGTGTATTCAAACGCTCCGCTACCAACGCCGCTATCAGCACTGCTATCAGCACAGCTAGCAGCGTCGCTAATTGTGTGTCCGTGCCCTTAGGCATGTAAAATTATAATAATACATAATACGTATCATAATAATTTGTAGTATAAGAATTTGCATCCCCAATAAATAAAGCACATTTTTCCATCTGGCTCTATACAAATCTGAACCGTTTTTCTCTAAATTTTATTATTTTGGATTTAAGCCATATGAGTATTAGACCGACGCGATGTTATTCAACGTTTGAGTGGCAGTTGTTAATTTTTATATTTATTTTATGTACCTACCTATACAGTGCGAGTGCGTAAAGTATGGACACGTGAGAAAAGCTTTGAGAACGTTTGTTGCTTTACAAAATTTTCGTTGATATTTAACTATCAAAAAGACATTTATATGTAAAATTTACTTTTCGACCTTCAAATATTTCTGGCATCATGACATCATCAACATTTCCTTTAAATGGCAACCCCATATTGTTCTTAGTGATTTTGGTAAAGCTTTTAATAGTCTTAATGGTGCGGAAACATTTCAATAGCCTTATACATGAATTTCTTTTTGTGAAAAACATAATTGAAAACTGCAAAATATTGATAACTCTAGGGAATTTGGATATTCTAAATAGTATATGAAAATTCGTTTTGGATATAATTAGTTGCCCTGAATACGAATCGGAGTCTCGCGTAAGACCGTGATCAAGTTGATCCACTATATTCACATATTTGTTTATAACTTCTTAGATTTGTACTAGAAGTTTCATATATTTTGATAAATCAAATCTGGCAACCCTGGGCTGGCACTTAAAAATTGCCGCCCCAAAATGTTTGCGCCCCGGGGCTATAGCCCATTTAGCCCTGTGGTTAGGGTGGCCCTGTGTACAAGCCAACTTTTCACTAATCTCCAACCACTTTCTGGCCTTGAAGTTGGTATTTTTGTAGCCACTGGATTGCTTATTGTTAATAATATCACTTTCCCTCACCAGCTCTATGAGTTTTTCGTCAAAACTCTCCATCACCTGTAATAAATTAAGGATAACAAACAAAACTTTCTTCTTTATAACTAACTTACCTCTTAAACCATAACATATCCACTAAAATATAAAAACTAGGGTCTATCAGTGAACAAAGACGACAACTGAAATATAAAATAAAAGACTGCTTGATGTAGGTAAACTTCCAACAAATACGAACTTACCTTTAATATAAAAATTTACAACAAAGAAACTAGGGCCTATCACTAAACGAACTGGTAAAACTGAAATATATATGTTACGGTCATAGTGATAAATAGGTTATTATTAATAATAGCCAAGTGGCGAGGTTAAAGTGAAGAATTTATCACACGAACCGGCTATTATTAATAATTTCCAGCATGATGTTGTCAATGTGATATATTTCAATTCGATATTGCATTAAGGTGATGCTACAATATAATAGAGCCTCGGATTTGGAATTCTGTTAGTATCTATATAATCGCCACACAACGAATCTATTCACTGGGTTTTCAGTGTTGGGCCTTTAGTGACGTTAGTCCTGACTAACTTATTTAGTTACTACTCATGACTAAAATAAGGAAGATTATCAAAACGAGATGAAAACTTGCATGCACGAGTGTGTAACTCTTTGGGTCATGCTTATTTGCGGAATTCCTAAAAGCTAAGAAAGTAATAAATTATTATTGTATTTTGCAATTCGTGGCAAGAAAAATTATTTTTAGTTATAACTTATTATTTATTATCTTTTTAATACAAAACTTTAAAAAATGTTTTATATTTAATTTTGATAACAAAAGTCCTTCTAGACCTTTATTTTTTTGTGGTAGTACAACAATTACACCATTTATATTGTAAAAATAAAGCAAGATAAAGATTGTAACAATAAAAAAGGACGTCATCTTCTTTTGATTTGTTCACAAATGTGAACTGTACCTGTATTTTATTTTAATTTTATTATTTACTATGAATATTGTTTATTTTTGATTTGTAAGTGCACAAATGTGATACAGATTTTCTTTGAGTTACCTACTGTTAATTTTATTTATTAAGAATATATTTTATTTTTAAACTGATTCCTGGACTTGAGAATTATTTTGTGTTTTTGTTATTGTTATATTTTTTCATATATCTAAATAAATAATGTATTTAAAAGTCTTTTTTTGTCGGTGATATACACTTTTATAATAACCGCCTTATAAAACAGATTATATCCGTCAGATAGATATGCTTCCGGTAGGTATAGGTAATGGACAACCTATGTAGGGAAGATTGGGGCAAGTTGTTACAATGTTTAATGTTTTATTTATAAAATAGTACTTTATTGTCAAACACCAAAAGTAAAAATACCGTGTTAGGAACAGAACCATACAAAAATGTTAGCATCATTTGTGCGGTGCAATTTATGAAAAACATCTAAGTAAACTAGTCTCGCCTATTCTTGCATGTATTTGCATCAAAATACAATATTGAAAAAAATATTATTAAATGCGCAAAATTTCAAGATAATTGGGATTTGAGAATTTACTTAATAAATTGTAATTGTACATTTACAAAAAAACTACCCACATGCATTAAATATAAAAATAGGTGTTATTGATAATAAAATGGTTAACTTTTTTGAACACTCTGCATAAAATGTTCTCTTTTATGTTTTCGTCAATGAGCCGTCCTTGGGCGTATACCAAATATCATTACCAATTATGTCCCATAGTTTCTAAAGTACAAGTGAGACAAAAGAAAACATTCTGTATTATCAATATTTTGTATTATTCCTAATTTTGGTCATTGGGCTAGCCGTACTGATGATTTGCGGCGAGTAAATAAATATAATAGCTTACATAGTAATCAAAATAACTTAGCTAACTTCTTTGAAGACTGTATACAAAAGATCTTTTGTAAAAAGTAACGTATTTATCACTTTTACCGTGCCCGTTAGGAAATTATTAATAATAGCCGGTCCATGTGATTATTTAAGTGTTTCTAATCACATTGACCAAATGATGCGGTTATTATTAATAATAGCCGGTAATTATTAATACAAACCACATTTATCACTTTAACCGTAACATATATATATTAGGGTGGGCCGAAAAAACGCTTTTTTGTTTTTTCAAGTCGTAATACCGCGGAAAAGTTGCGAATTGGGGAGACTAAGAAGGGGTAAAAAAATAAATAAAATCGGTTTATATCTTCCGGTCGCGCATGGGCTCTAAAGTTGATATTTGTACGATAATTAGTTCTCTTACTGAACATGTCAATATTTAAATGGAATAATCCTAGTCGACTCTTATGCGAACCGATAATGATTTAGAAAAAAAAAATGGTTCAAATCGGTTAAGGTTTTCCGCTCGCACCACAGCTCTCAAATCTAACAAATTCTGGCGCTAGTCGTAACTCGCTCGGGACCTCCTTGGCCCCCCTCCCCAGTTACCACTCTAGCCCAGGGCCACGCAATTGCGTGTGGATTTAGTTTTCGTGTTATTATTTTGGCGTTCGTGTCTATTCAATATTAGTTTTGTGTTATGACACTTTTGAGTAAGTTTGTGACTTAACGTGTAACTTTGCGACTTAACGTGTAACTTTATGACTTAACGGTGATATACTATGGCTGTACCCAAGAAAATCATCACAATACAGTTATTTGAGTGCCCTATATTTGGTACACCTCAAGATTTTTCATCAAACAAGCTTCCTACTGGGGAGGACGTGATTCGGTGTTGTGCACAGGAGAGATACAACTTATTTCACAATAATTTGCGAGCGGAAAACCTTAACGGCTTTGAACCATTTTTTTTTCTAAATCATTATCGGCTCGCATAAGAGTCGACTAGCATTATTCCATTTAAATATTGACATGTTCAGTAAGAGAAAAAATTATCGTTCAAATATCAACTTTAGAGCCCATGCGCGACAGGAAGATATAAACCGATTTTATTTATTTTTTTACCGCTTATTAGTCTCCCCAATTCGCAACTTTTTCGCGGTATTACGATTTGAAAAAACACAAAAAAGTGTTTTTGGCCCACCCTAATATATATACAGTGTGTCCACGAAAGTCCGCACCCTATGGAAAAATTTTTTATTGTGTATTTCTCAGAAAATGTTATTCTTTATAAAAGTTGGCCGCTCGTATGAAACTAAAACTGCAACCGTCAAATATGTAAATTTCGGTGCCATATACTGAGCGACTCAGTATATATGAATTTGTGATAAGAGTAAAGTACCTTTATTTTCATTATTATCGATAAACTTTATTTGGAAATGTTGTTTAGAAGTAAAAATTATATTCAAATATGAAGTCACAGCCACCTACTGTGAAAGGATTATTTTCAGTTAATTTCTTAATTATTACTCTTGTGACAAATATTAGTAAATGCCAGTGATACTAAAAGGTTCTTTTTAATATATTTTTTAGAAATTTGAATACATTTTTTATATTTCATGTTATTTTGGTATGATAACTAATGTTTATTTAGAACTAGGGCAAAATTACTCATTTTCTTGGTGCGAAGTTGATGTTTCACCCTGTAGATATTAATATATCATACAATTACTAATTCAAGAGCGTGACTTACCTTTTATTTAGTTAATATTAATGACTGTGGATAGGTTTATAATAGTAGTTATTCATCTACAGCGAGCGATTCTCCAGTGGTCGTACGCGCGGTACTACCACTTATGAAATTTTATTTTCACTGATAATATTTTAATAGAAATAACTAAAGCATCAAACATGTATTGTTTCTTGAATTAATTATGACTGACTTACCCATTATTAAGTTAATAACTATTATGAATATGTTAATAATGCTAATTTATTATCTATGAACATATTTTATTTCTACTGCTTACAATTACAAAAATACATACATTATTATAAATTAAAAAAAAACTTAACATCGAAAGAGTTGTTAAATATCTATTCATCATGTTTCTGTGTGGTGTCCGTCCCGTTCAATGCATAAACACATTCTTCTAGAAACATCTTTGGCCGCATTACTAACAAAATTCGGTGGAATGTTTTGGATACAATGTTCTATAGTTTCCTCTAAATGATTTATATCTCTAAATGGTCGGTGTTTGTATACTTTATTTTTTACTTGATTCCGAATTTCTGCCTATCCAGCGATGTCCAAATTTATGACTTAAAAAGTTCTTAACAGAGTTTATATTGTGTATGGGCGCACCATCAAGCTGGAACCAAATTGACGCCCGTTGAATCAACGGCAATCTGTCCAAAAAAGGTGACTACATACTCTCTGTTCAGGAACTGAAGACGTAATTCCCCATTTAAATTTGGACGAAAAAAAGGCCCAAATATTTGATTATTCAAAATACCACACAGCACCATTACTCGTAAAACGGTACTGATGTCGGCATTCTATTGTACGATTACAGTTCGGGGTTTCATGTGCCCACCACCGGCAATATTGTGAAGAAACTGACCCATTTGAGGTAAATTTGCCTCGTCTGTCAAAGAATATTTTTTAAAAAAAATCTGTTCTCTTCCATTTTTCCCTCAAACCAGATGGCAGTCATACCTGAAGTTGAAGTCTCTTTCTTTTAGTGTACTTATAAATTTTGATTTATAAGGGTGATACTTGCTTAGTTTTAGTATTTTATGTACTGTTGGCTTACTGCATTGGCTCTGTGAAGCAATTTGTCGAACATAAGTCGTTTTATGCTCGATTACTTCTTGCAACACTGGCAAACTTGTTTCCTCATTTTTGGCAACATATTATTTTGTGGGGTTTCTTGAAGCTATTTTCAACAGACAGTCTGTTTGAATTTTCTCATTATCCTGGAAATGGTTGAATGGGCAATTTGGTTGTGTGGATGTCTTTCGATGAAAATAGCAGCAACTGCTCGGTGCGGTCTATTTTCTCCATGTATAAAATCAATTTTAACTTTTTGTTGGAGTGTAAGCATGGTTTTAAAAGTTACAGCACATAAACTAACATAAACTGCAGTGGGTACGATTAAATGGATAATGTCAAATGCTTTTGTTTTTCATATCCATCTGTGATAACTGATGTATGCTTATTTTAAAATTTAAACAATCTTGCATAAAGACAATAAACATTTTGTTTCATATTCTTTAATGTAACAGTTCTAAATGGTCATTAGAAACAAAATCACAAATAAAATATTGAAAGTTTAAAAAAGTAGATCAGCGTCCGTGATTTAATGACAGCTTCGAATTAGTGCGTTGGCTTGCCTACACTCGGTTATATTAGGTAATTAAAAACGTAAAGACGACCTTTTGTTAATAATAATGGTGGAGATCAAGTACAATAACAAAAAAGACTAGGTGTTATTTTAATTTTAGTCAAATTCTTACAGCAAGAAGGTGGTGCGTTTTGTGCTGCTGTACATAAGAGGATGCATTTTTCCATAAAATAATTAATTCAAAACGCAACTGGTTGAAGTTTCAGTTATGTTTATTAAGATATTATCACTGAAAATAAAATGCCTACCACTACTGGAGAACCGCTCGCTGTAGATGGATAACTACTATTATAAACCTATCCCCAGTCATTAATATTAACTGAATAAAAGGTATGTCACGCTCTTGAATTAGTAATTGTAATTTTGCCCTAGTTCTAAATAAACATTAGTTATCATACCAAAATAACAAAAAATATAACAAATGTATTCAAATTTCTAAAAAATATATTAAAAAGAACCTTTTAGTATCACTGGCATTTACTAATATTTGTCACAAGAGTAATAATTTAGAAAAAACTGAAAATATTCTTTTTCAAGGTAGGTGGCTGTGACTTCATATTTGAATATAATTTTTACTTCTAAAGAATATTTCCAAATAAAGTTTATCGATAATAATGAAAATAAAGGTACTTTACTCTTACCACAAATTCATATATTCTGAATCGCTCGGTATATGGCACCGAAATTTACATCTTTGACGGTTGCAGTTTTAGTTTCATACGAGCCGCCAACTTTTATAAAGAATAAAATTTTCTGAGAAATACGCAATAAAAAATTTTTCCATATGGTGCGGACTTTCGTGGACACACTGTATATATATAGAATCAACTAAAGAAGCGAATGATAATTAATTAATCCAGGTGAGGTTAATTTTTGGAAAAAGCACCTCCGCCTGGATTTGAACCAGGAACCCTCCAATTTCCGGTTAACTGCTCTCCCATTTGAGCTACAGAGGTAGTGGAAATTTATAGGTTTATATATATATATATATATATATATATATATATATATATATATATATATTTATATAAAACTTTGAAATAGTTCATACAAGATGGCGGTAATTTTTTAAGTTAAAAAACTACAGCCACGCCTGGGATTCGATCCCAGATATACGGATTAAAAAATTACCGCCATCTTGTATTAACTATTTCAAAGTTTCATATCAATATATGCAGGTTTCTGCAAAGAATTAACATCCATTATATACATATATTTATATATATATATATATATATATATATATATATATAGGAGAAAGGTATTTGTCGGGCAATTCCGTCATACGAAGATCGAAGATCGAAGAAGCAACCGTATACACGTGTTTCGGACTATTAGTCCTCATCAGTACGGTATAGCCAAGGAGCAAGATGGACACTCAATGGAAAAACACTCAAATGATTCCCTACAGGGGGTGACCAATGTCGCCAATTTGGTGCTTCAGTCCCAACATCTTCAGGATTCGAAGACAAGAAGTGACGTCGCGCCGGAGGTGACTGGTACACCCCAGGTATACCATAGCCCATGGAAATTAAAGGAAAGCTGGTTAATCGACGCTGAAATATAAAGGAGAAAGGTATTTGTCGGGCAATTCCGTCATACGAAGATCGAAGAAGCAACCGTATACACGTGTTTCGGACTATTAGTCCTCATCAGTACGGTATAGCCAAGGAGCAAGATGGACACTCAATGGAAAAACATTCAAATGGTTCCCTACAGGGGGTGACCATTGTCGCCAATTTGGTGCTTCAGTCCCAACATCTTCAGGATTCGAAGACAAGAAGTGACGTCGCGCCGGAGGTGACTGGTACACCCCAGGTACACCATAGCCCATGGAAATTAAAGGAAAGCTGGTTAATCGACGGTAAGATATAAAGGAGAAAGGTATTTGTCGGGCAATTCCGAAACACGTGTATACGGTTATATATACGGTTATATATGTATATATATATATATATATATATATATATATATATATATATATATATATATATATATATATGGGCTATGGTGTACCTGGGGTGTACCAGTCACCTCCGGCGCGACGTCACTTCTTGTCTTCGAATCCTGAAGATGTTGGGACTGAAGCACCAAATTGGCGACAATGGTCACCCCCTGTAGGGAACCATTTGAATGTTTTTCCATTGAGTGTCCATCTTGCTCCTTGGCTATACCGTACTGATGAGGACTAATAGTCCGAAACACGTGTATACGGTTGCTTCTTCGATCTTCGTATGACGGAATTGCCCGACAAATACCTTTCTCCTTTATATTTCAGCGTCGATTAACCAGCTTTCCTTTAATTTCCATGGGCTATGGTGTACCTGGGGTGTACCAGTCACCTCCGGCGCGACGTCACTTCTTGTCTTCGAATCCTGAAGATGTTGGGACTGAAGCACCAAATTGGCGACATTGGTCACCCCCTGTAGGGAATCATTTGAGTGTTTTTCCATTGAGTGTCCATCTTGCTCCTTGGCTATACCGTACTGATGAGGACTAATAGTCCGAAACACGTGTATACGGTTGCTTCTTCGATCTTCGATCTTCGTATGACGGAATTGCCCGACAAATACCTTTCTCCTATATATATATATATATATATATATATATATATATATATATATATATATATATATATATATATATATATATATATATATATATAATATATGTATATAATGGATGTTAATTCTTTGCAGAAACCTGCATATATTGATATGAAACTTTGAAATAGTTAATACAAGATGGCGGTAATTTTTTAATCCGTATATCTGGGATCGAATCCCAGGCGTGGCTGTAGTTTTTTAACTTAAAAAATTACCGCCATCTTGTATGAACTATTTCAAAGTTTTATATAATATATATATATATATATATATATATATATATATATATATATATATATATATATATATATATATATACATATATATATATATATACCTATAAATTTCCACTACCTCTGTAGCTCAAATGGGAGAGCAGTTAACCGGAAATTGGAGGGTTCCTGGTTCAAATCCAGGCGGAGGTGCTTTTTCCAAAAATTAACCTCACCTGGATTAATTAATTATCATTCGCTTCTTTAGTTGATTCTATATATATACAGTGTGTCCACGAAAGTCCGCACCATATGGAAAAATTTTTTATTGCGTATTTCTCAGAAAATTTTATTCTTTATAAAAGTTGGCGGCTCGTATGAAACTAAAACTGCAACCGTCAAAGATGTAAATTTCGGTGCCATATACCGAGCGATTCAGAATATATGAATTTGTGGTAAGAGTAAAGTACCTTTATTTTCATTATTATCGATAAACTTTATTTGGAAATATTCTTTAGAAGTAAAAATTATATTCAAATATGAAGTCACAGCCACCTACCTTGAAAAAGAATATTTTCAGTTTTTTCTAAATTATTACTCTTGTGACAAATATTAGTAAATGCCAGTGATACTAAAAGGTTCTTTTTAATATATTTTTTAGAAATTTGAATACATTTGTTATATTTTTTGTTATTTTGGTATGATAACTAATGTTTATTTAGAACTAGGGCAAAATTACAATTACTAATTCAAGAGCGTGACATACCTTTTATTCAGTTAATATTAATGACTGGGGATAGGTTTATAATAGTAGTTATCCATCTACAGCGAGCGGTTCTCCAGTAGTGGTAGGCATTTTATTTTCAGTGATAATATCTTAATAAACATAACTGAAACTTCAACCAGTTGCGTTTTGAATTAATTATTTTATGGAAAAATGCATCCTCTTATGTACAGCAGCACAAAACGCACCACCTTCTTGCTGTAAGAATTTGACTAAAATTAAAATAACACCTAGTCTTTTTTGTTATTGTACTTGATCTCCACCATTATTATTAACAAAAGGTCGTCTTTACGTTTTTAATTACCTAATATAACCGAGTGTAGGCAAGCCAACGCACTAATTCGAAGCTGTCATTAAATCACGGACGCTGATCTACTTTTTTAAACTTTCAATATTTTATTTGTGATTTTGTTTCTAATGACCATTTAGAACTGTTACATTAAAGAATATGAAACAAAATGTTTATTGTCTTTATGCAAGATTGTTTAAATTTTAAAATAAGCATACACCATAGCCCATGGAAATTAAAGGAAAGCTGGTTAATCGACGGTAAGATATAAAGGAGAAAGGTATTTGTCGGGCAATTCCGAAACACGTGTATACGGTTATATATACGGTTATATATGTATATATATATATATATATATATATAAACAAGATTAATAATGTTGTAGACTTCCAAATATAATAGCAACGTACCTTAAATAATATTAATAATACGTATAACGTAACTAAACAAGTAAGAACGAAAGAAATACAGGAAATGCTAACTAAAACTGATGCTACTCGTTCGAAACAGTGTTAACAAATGTAAACAAACACGTGGAAACTACCCCATTCGCTAGTCGCTACCCAAGTCGATCATGCGCACTTTGTGCAACCGCAAGAACGTTACCGAATAGTTGAAAGTAGAACAACCGGACCGCAGCGGCGTACTGCGTTACCTTCATTCTGTGCGGTACTATCTGTTTACCCGCACTTCTACTTCTACCTGACAGATGGCGGCATTACTGTAACTTTACGGTAGCATCGCATTACCTCTATCTGTTTCCACCTTAACTAACGAGGACGTTGCTGTCAACCGGCGTCACCGGCGTGTGTAAAATGGCGCCCGTAGCCGGCTTGAGTCAAACGAGGTGCGTACGTGAGAAAATAAGCTTTATTTACTTCTAAACCCGCTGGATCGGCCCGTAGCTCGTCGCCAGTTCTGTTGTAACCGTGGTAGGGTTGACACTGAATAACACACAACTACGTAACGTTGGAACTGTATATTAACTGTGAAATGTATAACAATAGAATACGTGTTACTGTATTGCTGTCGTATTGCTCGTCGTAATGATGATGCAGAGGAGAGCGGTGCGTTGACGGTTGGTGGCGCGCACGTTCATTGGTCATACTGTTCATTAGTTCTACTGGTCATTATGTATACTGGTCATAACACATTTGCCTGGTAAAAGCTAACCTGTGCGTCAGAATTAAACAAAACAATTCAATTAGCATTGATTTTTGTGAGAATGTCACCGTATAACGTAGTGACGAGAAGGTTTTCTACGTCCGTTTGAAGATTGATATTATTTGCCGTGAGATATATGTATGTGGCCTTTTTAAATAGTCTCTTTTAGTAATTTTGTTCCATGTCCAATATTTTACAGTCGTCGAACGAGATTATGTGATCTGGATTGTCCCGGCTGTGCTTGGTAACCCCAGTGTGTTGACTGGACTTAAGAACTCTCGCAGCCAGCCTCTGTAGGGACAGACGGTGTTGATATAAACGATCCTTGGAATGTTGTTTACTTTGACCGATGTAATGTCGTCCACAACTGCAAGTCAGCCTGTAAATGACGTGGCTTCGGAGGTCCCTCGGTATCGAATCCTTGGTATTGGTGTGCAAGGCATTGACAGTATTGGTATGATAATAGACAACGTCCACATTATCTGTTATTAAAATTCTTCGTAGGCTATCCGATAACCCTCTGATGTAGAGGATCCTGTAATACATCTTATCACGATCAGCCCCGATGGTCGTCATGTCAGAGGCTTCAATCTCCCTTGGGGTCTCATTTGCATTGGATGTAGTTGGTTTTGATCACCTGATGTAGGTAGCAATCACGTACGTGGGGTATCCATTCTTGATAAGCATCTCTTTGATGATTTTTAGTTCTGTTAGGACGTCACCGGTTCTGAAAAATGGTACGCCCGTCTCGCAAACATAGTAACAATGTTGGTTTTTTGATAGAACGGGTGATTTGACTGAAAGGTAAGTACCTGATGGATGATGGGAGTTTGCGATACTATCCCGTAGTCAGGTGGGCGTCCTCATGTCTCATAATCGTCAGCTCGAGCAAACTGATCGTGTTGTGAGATTTGCGTTCGATGGTAAATTGTATGTCCGGGTGGTAATTATTGAATAATTCTAATGTATATTCAACGCTATTTTCAGGTAGAATGAGCAACAAATCGTCAACGTATCTCCTCATATAGAAAATGTTTACATCCCGGTTGTTGGCGATGTCATGAAGTAGTTGGTCCAGCACCAGATCAGCTAAGGCTGGGGTAGGCTAGACCCCATCGGGAGTCCTTTCTTTTGTCTGTATGTTACGTTATTGTATGTGAAGAAACAGTTGTCAAAAATAAACTTCAACATTAGCACCATTTGTTGTTTTTCTATATTTGTATGTGTGGTTAGATCGTCCCATTTTTCTTCAATCATAGTAGTGACAAGTTGAGTTGGGATGTTAGTAAATAGACTAATCACGTCAAAACTAACCAGAATATGTTGTGGGGGTACGACAACTTGCCTGAGCTCCTGGGCGAGAGTGAAACTGTCCCTGACGTAGTGTTGAGTGTTCCCCGTTAGGTGTTTTATGATGTTTGTTAGGTGCTTTGCAGTTGTATACATTGTGGTACATTGTGGATCATGCTAATGATAGGTCTGAGTGGCGTACCATTTTTATGCAGCTTCACTTGTCCATAAATTCGTCCCAATATGCCATTTCGACACTTTAAGTATTTTCCTGTCCTATCGTCAATTTGACTTCCCTTTACCAAGTTGTCTATTAGCTTGTTGTGGTTCCTTGTTACCTTATTTAATGGGTTGGCATTTATGATTTCGTAAGTGTTGACGTCTTCGAGGATAGAGTTCATTTTTTGTTGGTACTCGTCTTTTTAGATTAAAACGGTCTTGTTTCCTTTGTCGGAGGTGGTAACAATAATGTCGCTATGCAACTGAAGCCAGTCTTTAATTGCATTGTAGTCTCGTTTTACTTGTTTAGTCATCGGGTCTTCCTTAGGGGTCATATTCTTAAAATTGGTGACATGTTTCCTTGACGAGAGTCCTTTATAAACACAAGTATGTAAACCCCTCTCTTTTTTTATATAACAGAATATATTGTGATATTGTAGCCGATTCATTATAGCAACTAAGTCAAAACATTGTATATTTTAGGCCCTGATGAAGCTGAAGATACGTAGCGAAACGTCGGCAATGTCTTAAATAAAGGACCAAGAAACCCATAGACTGAACGAGCGTTTTATTTTAATGACTGAATAAACACGCAGTCGATAGTGGCTTTCCTTTCAGTTTAGTTTATATTTGTCGGACACGGTGCGGTCTACGTCAAACATTTTCGTTTCTCTTTTGCTGTTATTTTAAACATTTATTCATAAATGGAGATAGAAAAATTAATAGAAGAAATAAGAAAATATCCTGTGATATACGACCAGTCAAATGTAAAGCTTTTAGACATTTTGTCTCCACAAAGCAGTTCAGTAAGCTTCTATAAGAATACTGAACTACCCTGTCAGCTGACCGGGGTTACCACCTACTGTTCAAGATCCCTAACACCACAACACAAATTACCTAATATCTAACGACGTGGTTCACATAAACAAGTTTAAACACGTTTTTAGCAATATTCTTGAGTATAAAACACTCCGAGAGCTTCAAAATGTAATCAGTCTAGAACATTCCAATAGTAATAAAAATTGCGACCGAGGTAGATACTGATTTGCCTACGAGTGTAATATCTTGTGACCTATGTGTTACCAAAGTACCAGTAGTTTCTGATTCAATGGCTGCCGTTTTCACCCAACCTGCTTGAAGAAACACTGTGCTGTTTGCGGACGCCGAAAGAGTGCTTCTGAAGTGCACAAAGAAGTTGAGGTTATGATGACCAAATCATTGAAGAGTAGCCACAAAATATAACTCCTTGAACAGGAAAATTACCATCTAAAAAGGATCTTAGAAGAAGTTACTGTAACCAACTTACTGTTACTGTACAGTACTTGTTGTTAATAATAATACTAATTGAGTAAGGGTGGGGCAGAATTGTTGGCAATTAGTTAAGTTATTTTTATTAAAATAGGTCATAGGAATATGACCTAATATGAGAATGCTTGGTTCTCATAACAACAGAGTTATCTCTCACTCTCTCGTACGACCACCGAACCACATTGTAATATTTTCAAAAGACGTAAGATATTGGGTCGACAGGGCTGCAGAAACGCGCAGTAGTCTCGCTAACTGCATGGGAAAGTTTACAAAAGCCTAGACGAGCGGCCGCATGAAATTAAGTATAGGTGCTGCGCTATCCGAGTGTTTTGGCTGGACAATCTACAGAAGTATGGCGTACGAAAAAAATTTTAACTCGGGAACCAAAGACTGGTCACAAGACGCCTTGAATCATGCTGATAAGCCAAACTAAGGAGGAATAAAGAGGGGGTCCAAAGGAGGCAAGAGTCAGTCAATAGTCAGTAGTCAAGATCGAGGTATCAAGAGCAAGCAGCTATTAGTAAAGAGAAGAGTTGTCAATCCAGGTCCGAGGATTGGACGTGAACTATCCAGAATTGGATAGGTCCCGTTCTCTTTAACTGGATTTCATGGCAAAGGAATCCGCAATATAGGAGATTAGAAGTCTGGTGGTACGCGGCCGCCGCCGCGGCGCGTTGATACGGTGATGATATGAGGAGCTGGGTTAGAAATGGGCTCTCGAGTTCGGGTTGAGGTTATTTGTGGTGAGTTTTTATAACGTAATTCTAATTCGGAACCGGCTAGCCACAGACCTGGAGAATGGCAAATTGTCAGACCACCAATATGATTTTCGGAAGGGACGCTCTAGTGCCAACGCTTTGGACAGGGTAAACGAAATAACCAAGCAATGCGATAAATACCGCCAAGGCAAGCGCAGGTTCTGCATTCTCATTACCATCGACGTCAAGAACGCCTTTACTTTAAGTCGGGGCAGTTTGTTCAATCTAAGTTGACGTCGGTGCCGTGTGGAGTCCCCCAGGGTTCTATTATCTCGCCCGTTCTCTTCTCGATATTTATAAAAGATGTCCAGTCAAGCATAGCTTCGCCACTTAATTTGTATGCGGATGACACTAGCGCTTGCGTAGGCGCCAGCACTGAAGACGAGCTACGAGGAGGGATCCATGAAGCCCTCGGACAGCTTGTGGACTGGTTTGAGTCAAACAAGCTGCGGATAAACGTCGATAAAACATCGATAGTGGTGCTTCCCGGTCGGGTGGACATCGATGTGAGTGTCCCGATGGGGAATCTGGCTGGCGGGATTGAACCAGTGTCGT
Source organism: Aphodius sticticus (assembly GCA_963966075.1). Taxonomy (NCBI): domain Eukaryota; kingdom Metazoa; phylum Arthropoda; class Insecta; order Coleoptera; family Scarabaeidae; genus Aphodius; species Aphodius sticticus. Next base: position 42,233,837 of record OZ014509.1, on the reverse strand, counting down.
CGGCAGTTTTGTTGGGGGTGTCAATCGACAATAAGTTGGCGTGGCAGGATCAGCTGAGTGTGGTTGTGAGGAAGTTGAACCGTGCAAATTTTGCACTCCGCCGGCTAAAACATGTATGCGGTGCGAGCGCTCTGTTATCAGCTTACTTCGTCTATTTTGACTCAGTCGCTAGATACGACCTTTTAATTTGGGGTAATAATACCACTCTACATAGAGTACTTCTACTTCAAAAGAGGGCAATTAGGACATTGGCAAGGCTTGGAACACGTGACTCCTGTCGTCAAGCTTTTCTTGACTTGAACATTCCTACAGTAGTTAATAACTACATCTACTTGTGTGCGGTTTATGTTCGCGATTTGGGTGTTAGTGGTGCCGTATCGGGATCAGATGTGCATACATACAACACACGACACAGAGACTTGGTGCGTTTTGCGATTCCCGCAAACAACCAAATCGGCGCAAGTTTCTTGTTTGTGGGGCCTCGTATACTTAACAAACTGCCAGCTGAGGTTAGGGCAGCCGAGTCATCCCGAAGATTCTCCCTCGCGTTACGTGGTCTCCTAAAAAGCCGAGTTTATTATTCGCTGAGTGAATTTTTTGACGATACCCTTTGACAGACGACAGACGCGGTTTTTTAAGTTTCAATTTTTTTTGGTGTTTATGTTTGAGGCGCTGTTTGTAGGTGTATGTATGTGTATGTAATTAATGTAGTATTAGGGTTCTGTCATGTAGTGCAAAACTGTGAATTCGACACCATTATGGTTTTTTGAATAAATATATCTATCTATCTATATATCTTCCATACGATGGGAATAAGTCATCAGCGCCATGATAGCCAAGGAAGTGCCTGAATACGTCATAGAAGCTACAAAGAGCTACTTGTGCAGGAGAAGATCATCTTCCAGGGAGAAACACATACAATAAGCAGGGGTGTTCCACAGGGATCTGTCCTGGGCCCCATATTGTGGAATATCTCCTATGACGACATCGTGGGGGATGCGGAAGAGGTGGTGCGCGACGTGGAAGAGTGGTTCGCAGATAAGGGCCTAGAGATCGCGTATAATAAGACGGAACAACCTTTATATATTATTTGCTAATTAAAATGTCTCTTCAGTTCTTTGCAATTTATATTCACTATATCGGATATCTATTCTTACTAGTTTTTGTCATATTTGGAATTTAAAGAGTATAGTATGCTATTTAATATCTTAATATTGCTAAACTATGCCTAAACTGATACAACTGTCACCGTACTGTCATCGTACAGACAACCAATTTTAAGTAACGACGATCTTGACGTAGCATACTCCTGTCAGCAATCAGGTAAGCTTCAGTAACCCCAACTAGCTTACCTACTTGTGGGTACTGTGACGTCACAAGTTTGTCGCGAGAACGTTGCAAAACGGTTAGTGTGAATTCATAGCAAAATTTACGTGACGTTGCTTAAGTCGGGACGTGCCGTTCCGTATAGTTATAGTAAAAAAAAGGTATCTAAAATAGTCTATACAAATGTAAAATGTATACTTTTAGTTAACTTAGCTATTTTTTGCAATTATATATAAAAGTGATTACAAAAAAATAAGGGTGGTTTTATGACCGGAGAACTCTGAACTTTGCATACATAGTGTATTTGTGCACAATGTTGAACAAATCGTACGCCAGGTCAGTCAATATCCGCTGTAATCCATGTAATCATTGGTATCTCAACATTTCTTCTAACGTGGTGTAGAAGTGCCGGATTGTTGGCCAAAAGTCAAATTTTCAAGTTTTGAATTCAGTTTTACGGTATAGCCAAGGTACGGTATCAGTACGGTATAGCCAAGAAGCTCCTTGGCTATACCTGATGAGGACTAATAGTCCGATACACGTGCCACGGTTGCTTCTTCGATTTTCGTATGACGGAGTTGCCCAACAAATACCTTTCTCCTTGTATATCTCACCGTCGATTAACCAGCTTTCCTCTTAAATCTATACTTGTTCTGATGTACTCGTCCGCCATTTTGTTTTCGGAAAATTTATTAAACCCAAACACATTTTAACCCAGTCATCCGCCATATTGAATTCGCCGTTTTAATTTAATCAATTTAGAGGTTAGATTAGGGTTGCCAACTCTACAATGTCAAAATACCGGCCGGCACCAGCAACCCAGCCCAACCCAACTGAATTTTTGACGATATGGCTGAATCGTTAAATATTTGCCGATTAAATTTTGCTCCTGAGGGAACAAAATTTAGAATTAATGTAACAATTTAAATGGGGTGTATAATATAGCACTACAAATAAATCATGGATTCTTAAGTTTTACACCAACTAATATGTAGTTCTGAATGGTATTTAGAATATAAATAAGTAATTGTATCATACTGATTATTGAATATACAGTGGCGCGCTAAGTATGAACGATGGCAAAATCTTGGAAACGGTGTCATTTAAAAAAAATCACAGACGTCGATTTTTAATTATCGAATCACATTTTTATATAAAATTTAGTTGCTACCAGTAATATGTTTTTGACTTGACGTCATAGAAATTCTTTTAATGGGAACCCCATATTTTTCTTACTGATTATGACACATTTCTTAATTATCTTTATGATAGCATACACATTTTACGACCATACATCAGAAAATGTTTGAGAAAAATATAGTTGATAACTTTTGATGAATACGAATCTGGGCATGAAAGTCGCATATCCCGTCTGGTTATTGAGCTTGTCGTTGTTTCCTACGTATAAGCGCCCGCACCACTTAAACGATGAAAAAAATCTGATGTGGCCAGGCACATGACTTTATCATACTATATATAAAATTAATAGTTTAGCTGCATGAGATTCTATTTGATCGAGATCGGCTATGTCTGCATTAAAATAAAACTAGTAGAACTAGACAAATATCTCGATTAAAGCTGCGTTCGGATATTGTACTCCGTTGACAGCGGGTACACCGTCCAAATGACACTTACGTGTTATTGGGTGTAAAAAGTGTAACGGTGTTCAATATCCGAACGCAGCCTATATTGACAGTAGCATTTTCAAGACATTAGCGTTTGACACTCGCTACTGTCATTAGAATCAAAATAATCTGACATATCCTGGCTACTAGTTTTAAAGCAGTACGCCCGATCTCGATGAAATAGAATTTGCTCATGCGGCTAAACTATAAATTCTACCAAAAAATGTCATATACATAAATTATGGAAAATTTCCTCTACTTTAATTTATTATTTAACTATTTTGACGACATTACACAAATAGCGGCTCATTTGCAAAATCTTCGAAAAATGATATGAGTAAACCACCAGTTCCTTTGGACCCTTTTCAACAGAAAGCTTTTCAGCTCTAAGTTTGGTTATAAAACTTCTAAATATGAAGTTTCGTCCCGATACCATTAGTAGTTTCTCCGGAATCGTCTCCACAAAAACGGGTACACACACACACACATACACACACACACACACACACAGACATTTTTTTGTACCTTGGTCAAAAATGTTCAGGGGACCCAAAAAGACATATTTCCGCTAAAATCTCAAAAACTTTTTTTGGCACGATTACAATACTTTACATACTGCGTATGATAAAGTAAAAAAATATAACAAAGCATAAAACATTAAAAAAAAATCTGATGTGGCCATGCACATGACTTTATCGAGATCGGCCATGCCTGCATTAAAATAAAACTACTAGAACTATAGACAGATGTCGATTAAAGCTGCGTTCGGATATTGTACTCTGTTGACACCGGGTGCACCGTCCAAATTACACTTACGTGTTATTGGGTGTAAAAAGTGTAATGCAATATCCGAACGCAGCTTATATTGACAGAAGCTATTGTCAAAACATTAGCATTGTCATTAGTGTCATTACTGTCATTAGAATCAAAATTTCTGACATATCCTGGCTACTAGTTTTAATGCAGTACGACCGATCTCGATGAAATAGAATTTGCTCATGCAGCTAAACTATTGATTGTACCAAAAAATTTCATATTCATAAATTATTCAGAATTTCCTCACCTTTAATTTATTATTTAACTATTTCGACGAAATTCCAGAAATGGCGGCTTATATGCAAGATCTTATATAACTATGATAAAAATGCTAAGACTAAACCTCCAGTTCCTTTGGACCCTTTTCAACAGAAAGCTTTTCAGCTCTAAGTTTGGTTATGAAACTTCTAAATATGAAGTTTCTTCCCGATACCTTTAGTAGTTTCTCCGGAATCGTCGCCACAAAAAACGGGTACAGACACACACACATACACACACACACACACACACACACACACACACACACACACACACACACACACACACACACACACACACACACACACACACACACACACACACACACACACACACACACACACACACACACACACACACACACACACACACACACACACACACACACACACACACACACACACACACACACACACACACACACACACACACACACACACACACACACACACACACACACACACACACACACACACACACACACACACACACACACACACACACACACACACACACACACACACACACACACACACACACACACACACACACACACACACACACACACACACACACACACACACACACACACACACACACACACACACACACACACACACACACACACACACACACACACACACACACACACACACACACACACACACACACACACACACACACACACACACACACACACACACACACACACACACACACACACACACAAACACACACACACACACACACACACACCCACACACACACACACACACCCACACACACACACACACACACACACACACACACACACACACACACACACACACACACACACACACACACACACACACACACACACACACACACACACACACACACACACACACACACACACACACACACACACACACACACACACACACACACACACACACACACACACACACACACACACACACACACACACACACACACACACACACACACACACACACACACACACACACACACACACACACACACACACACACACACACACACACACACACACACACACACAGACATTTTTTTGTACCTTGGTCAAAAATGTTCAGGGGACCCCAAAAGACATATTTCCGCTAAAATCTCAAAATTTTTTTTTGGCACGATTACAATACTTTACATACTGCGTATGATAAAGTAATATTTGAGATCAGAATTTCAGGTGAAAGAACTAAATTAACATTTACAATGAGACTCTTTTGAGGGTTCTATGAAAATCTCTCTTTTTGATATTTTGACCTCACATTCTTCGAAGACGCGATTCGGGAATTTGTATTTAGGGTAAATAATTCTCTTCAAAACGCATTTTCATATTCCATTCAGATAATCCAATGTTCTATTGTCCTTTCCCAGAAAATTTTCTTATGAAAGTGGGAATTAAAAGATCTACCAAAATCAGAAAGAAAATATGGAGTTACCATTTCACAAAAATGTCGATAAACTCAAAACAATTGAATGTTGAAAATTGAATTGGATTTTTAAAATAACAATCTGTTTCAGAGATTATCACACGTTTCCATACTTTATGCGCTTACTATTTTATTTTCAATCTATACTTTAAGGTAAGTAACTGTTTTATTTAAATAATTAAATTACAATTTACATAATTAATGTTCTGTATAATTGATAATTAGCTAGATACAATTGTCTAATAATAAAAACTTGAAACATATACTATTTTATAACTAAAGAAAATAACATTGGGTATTTACCACAATCGCTAGAGTGGTAGCTGAGACCATGTTTTACTCCATGAAATACGGACGCAATTTCGGCAGCTAAAACCATGTCAGCTTCCTCCGAGTTTACTTTTACAAAAAAAAAAAGGTCATTACGGAAGGCATATTTCGCGAACTAATTGCAGTTTTGTGTTTTACACCCTCGGCGTGACGTTTTACGGCCTTGATTCCGTCATACTTATCAGAAAAGTCGGCCTTGCAGAGTATACACTTTGGCATAAAAACGTTTTCATGTGCATACAACCAGTCCCGATATCTCTCATCTTGTCTTCTCATTCTTTATTAAATACACAATTGCGGAAACGCTTTCGTTTTGCTGGCGGAGTCAATGAATTTTCATCAAAACTCATGATCACTCGGTGTTATCGGAACCGGCTACTACAGTCTTTTGCAAACGACTGACTCGAACACTAGATATAGAATCACTATTAGGTACTATAGGTCGGAGAGAGATAGATGATATCGTATATATCCATATAGCTGAGAGAGAAATACTATATTCTCAGCGTAGCGCCACATGGCGGTTCAACCCGACCAGATCCGATGCAGCGGATTTTCAAATGGTTTTACCGGCTTTTCGGGTGGCGCTACCGGCTGCCGGCCGGAACTCTGAAATACCGGCCAGGCCGGCGCAATACCGGCCAGTTGGCAACCCTAGGTTAGATTCGTAATCAGCGACCTCAAAACTCCTAGATACCAAGTTTCGGAATTTTGGCCAAATTTGTGCGATTTCAGACCACTGTGAACTGGTGAGAAATATATCACTCGCTCTTGGTATGCGCTTTTTATTTCATCTAGTATAATTACGTTTTCTGATTTCGTATAGTTCGTAGAAGACGTTTCGCTGAGGATTTATCGATGGTTGAATCTGCTCATCGATATCATGGAAGCATGTATCCGAATGCGGGTCACTCATACGATAACCCTATAGCAATAATACAATATCACCATGTCTTCATACACCTCACTCATATTTATTACTAACATAAAATTATGCTAATGGCGTATTGTCCTGTTCGTCTCCTGAAACTATTACTTGTTTCTGGTTATATTGCTTGGCAAGTTACGTGTCATGATTGCTTGAAACAACATATTTCTTAGACCAGCAAATATCAAGCATAAGTCTAAATAAGGCTGTGAAAGTACATGGCGCGTGTAAATGTTTATACAAGAATAACGTTGATTCATGAAAATATGACATTTGCTAAACCTATTAATTACAGTTACAAACAAATTCACTCGATAATCTACCACATCCGTAATCGGCTACGTTCTAATCTACATGCAAATACGTTACTTATAGCATAACGCCTGTAGTGACATACGTACTATAAAACTAACTGTAAGTATTAGAAAAGTATTCAGCTCACCTGTGGAAACTTAATCAAGTTAGATGGCGTGGGATGGAACATAAGAAAGAAACAGTTTCCTTGTTAATTGGATATCAACAAAATGTGGGTTGTTTAAAAAGTGGTACCAGCAAGGTGCCTTGAATTTTAATTAGAAAATAATGAAGTTGTGGGTGATGATAATATGTAGCCTCATTGCGATTTTGTATGCCAAAACCGTGGAGAATTTGGAATAGTAATTAAGTTATTTTACTAAGCTACAGTTAAATACAGACAACGATTCGTTTTCGAGTAATGAGGATGTCCTGTGGAAACGACATTCTTGGTTATTATTGGGGTTACTTTGAAGACATTGAAAAATCAAACGGATTATTTTTTCAGAGGACCACAGTAATAGAAACCGAAATAAGTTATCGTCATTGGACGTCGAGTAATAAACAAAATAATAAAATGGCGTTGGAAGATTTTAAATATTTCAGTAATTTTCTGGTTATAACATACAGTTGTTCTTAACGATGTGGTTGAATCGGAATCCTAGCGTTAATAGACGTTGTATGGATATACAATTTAAACAGTGTGTGTGCTGCTGCATCCCGGAAAGTATATAAAAGAAATAAAAAAATAATTAGCGTAATTTATTCTTTTTTGGAAAACAATGTTTTTCATGAAATGACTTTCCGGGTAGAACATAAAAAAAATGGAAATAGTTTACCTGTGAGTTTAGTTTGAGTAATTTATTAGTTTTTACGTGATTTGTTTATACGATTTAGAAGAATTTATGTTTTCTGAAGATACCATTGACTTTATCATTTATTTTATGTGTATTATACATCCTTAGTAAATTTCCGATGCAAATAGATTTTTTGAACACTAACAACAATTTTCATTAGCGGGGCTGCACTAAGCCAAGCAATATCGCCATCATTTAAGGCTCCCGTATCCTACGTCGAAAGAGCGCCGATACACCACACTATAATTATTGTTTAAATTGTGAAACTATAGCAACTATTCGATTGAATAGGTCCTTACGCAACTGCGTCCACAAAGAATTTCAATATTTATGCAAATTATACTTGCAAATTTTAGTGTTAAAAAAAAACTAAACTACAAATGTAGAATTGCTTTTTGGTCTTACTGGCGTATGATTATTGTGTACTGTAATATATTATAAAAATACATTAAATGTTAGTTATAACGCTGGGGTGTAGCTTTTAGTGAACGTAACTAGAATACCGTTCTGGGAGAGTTTTAGTCTGTTGGCATTGCAAAATAGTTCAACGGTCTGTGGATAGATGGCGCTGTTTCAAATTAAAAATGTAAATACAACATAAATAATTTATTTAGATATGACCTAAAGTACACTAAAAATCGGTAATACTGAAAACAAGACGTAACATAAAGAATGCCACTTTGGATTTTTTGTGTTCGTGTTAAATAATATAAATTGTAGCTGTGGTCTTATTTGCATTTGAAGGTCGTTTAAAGTTGTTGCTTTTTTTAAATATATGCTGTAGGAATAATAACTTAAAAATCTGTTATTGTAATCAGCGAAAAATGTCACAAAAATCTTTAACTTCGAATCAAACTAAATTCAGATAAACGACCTTCAAACTCAGTTAAGTGTCTACGGGTTTTTCAAAATCACAGATGAACTGTAAAATAGTTTCCGATCAAAATGTGTTCAAAACAAAAACCTCGTTGATAGTTTAGCCACAAATCCCCTTTCTTCGGACCAAAGCCGATACTATATAGTTATACCGTCATTGTAAAGGTCAGGCTATACGACAGCTAAATAATCATACGTTAAAACAAAGATCAGTCAGCATTTTATTAGTAATTTTCTCCATTTCATTTTTAACATTCTTTTTAGCTGCTGAATTTGACGTAAATAGTAAACAACACACAATTTTTATTTATTTCTATATTTATGCAGATAATTATTAATCATATCGACCCATGCAACAAAGACTATCGTAACAAACTAAATATAGTTACTATAGTCTTCGTTGCATGGGTCGATATACCTTCCTACCTCAAGGTGGCAGATTTTATTACATTTAAATTGCACAAAGAATTCTCTTTTCTATATGAAAAGGTCTTACGGTAAGAATCATTTAAAACATAAATTGCTCCTCAAGACTGCGTAATAAAATATTGAAATCTTCCAGTTGTGTCGAGCAACAAAAAACGACGAATGACTCCATTGTATGGCGTTATTTCGGAATTAACTGCTGCGTTAAAGGTATAATTAAACGAGTCATTTTACGGAGAGCAAAGGTAACTACGTTCTGTAATACAACACAATTTGAGTTACCGTCTAATCGTACTTAAGGATATTTAACACAGACCATCTCTGATCTAAATTTAAATCAGCCGCTAATGACATATCATGTATTCAGACTAAAGTATACAGAGCTACTGTCCTTGGATGGTATCGTAAAGTTCTATATGGAAATGGAGCACCTTAAACAATATTTAATTAGAAAATATGAAAACCAGTGAAATTGTGTACGTACCTATCAAATAAATAAATAATAAAAAATAGTCGATCAATATTCATTTTGAGAGACACACTCATAAATAAATCGCTCTCGAGAAAACTGCTTACAATAACGAACATAACCCTATATTGAAAAGTAGATAACCTCCACATAACCTCTTATTGGATTGGTATTTTCCGTGGTTGTCATGGTTACGAGAAATTGTATACGGTTAGATATTTGTGGTGGGGTGGATTCTTGCCGCAAAATATACGGGATAATTCCAGATTTGGTAGTTGTGTCGCCATCTACATCTAGTAAAACATTGGTCGGAAGCTCTGGAGAAAAGAGCGGCAACTCAACGTTTTGAATGGGGGATACGGGAGCCTTAACGCTTCCAAAATAAGGTGCTAAGAAACATCGTGGGTGCACCTTGGTATATAAGAAACAGAAATCTCCACAGGTATCTGAAGATGGAATTAGTAACCAACGAAATTGGAAAGTTTGCAGAGAATAATCAGAACAGACTTCTCCAGCTCACGAATGTTGAGGCAATCCAGCTTCTTGACAATTGTGACAGTGTGCGAAGACTCAAAAGATCTAAACCTTTTGAGTTGGTGAAGTGATGTTAAAAAAGCTGAGCACATTGTTATGTGAGTGATAGGTGAACAAAGCAGAGCAACGTGCAGTGTGTGAAGTTTAGAGCGTCAGGATCCAAACTAAATTTAATAGCGTTTTCGACTTACTGCACTTTTTCTGCACTGGCTTGCCCCGGGGCAGTTTTGCGTGTTCGACTTATAATTTTCAGGTGGCACTCGTCGAGTGCGGCGTGTTCGACTTACGACCAAAGTTGCCCTCAGTGCGCACTGAGGGCAATTTTCTTGCTCCGACTTCTGGAGTCGGTGCAGTGTCAGTGCAATATGGCGGACTGTCAACAAGCGATGTCAGGTTGCGCCATAGATAAAATACATATATACTAATATAGATGGGCGACTCAAGGCAATCTTTGTGGCTTCTATTTTTAGTTCACCCCCATCCGCTAGGAGGCGCTAATAGACTTCCCACTTCTAGCCTTTTCTCATATTATATCTTAATTAATTCATAAGATCAGGAAAACCGCGTGATGGAACTAATACAGAACAAAAATTACCACAGAAATTTGAAAGTTATATACATCACCCATATATAAGTGAAAAATATGCGTTTAAATGTCTGTGGTAAAAATTAGCAGTGTCACTAGACAGTTAATTGACAGAACTTAATGGTTGTTTATGGTTTACTAACGCCATGACTACGCAACACGCGACATCCACAGTGACGGTTTGAACGAGCCAATAGGTATCAAGCATATGATTCGGCCGGTATAGCAGGGCGCTAGCCAGAGATAGCGCGTGGGGGTGAACTAAAATTTTGCTATCAACGCCTGCGTATGGGAAGTAAGCACCCCATGGGTTGCGCCAAAGTGATAGTGTCACGGCTTATGGACTTATTATCGTCTTCGTCATCTGCGGGCGAAGAAGATATTTTAATTGCCATGCAGAAAAGCAGAAAAAACTGCCGCGAATAAAAAATTTTGATATCAACTTTGGATATCCCAAACCGACAGACTGATTATAATAACGTAATTTTTTGATTTTGTTTACCCTTTAAAAATCTATGGGCGCAAAAACCACCCTCGGAAGGTTGCCAGACTTGATATTATCTTATTGTTACGCTAAAAGCGACAGATTCTGAAAGTTCTAGCTCTTGGACCATTATCTATTAAAATTTATTTATAATTGATAAAATAAAATATGATTCTAACGTGATTCTAACCGTGATTCTAACCTTAAAGGCTGTTCCACAATGAGTCGTCCCGTTGTCGTAAGTCGTTGTCGGAAGTCGGGCGCATGCGTAGATGACGTTTTTCTGACGTTTTTCGGTGTCGGCAGTCGGCTGTCGCTTGTCGGGGCCAAGTTGACCAACTCTCATCTTTTCCGACTCGCGACTAGCGGCTACGTTACGAGCAAGCAATCAGAGCGCACTTTAATGATATTTGAGTATTTGACAGAAATCAAAACTACTCGACCTAACGTAGTCTTTGTGGTGTTATTGTTGTATTCATCTCGACGAGATGAAAGATGATTTACTAATCTGTATTCAACATTTACAAGCTGCGAGCCAATACATAATGTTGGTTCGTAAATACATTGGCCCGCAAAAGAAAGCAATGCAGAAGATGGTGGGCAAAACCGCATAATTTTCAATCAAATGGAGAGGTTTATGCTAACATTTTTACTTATTTTAAATTAAGCGATCACGAGGAATTTCTTAATTTTTTTTATATTGAAATAATGTTGAATCATTAACAATCAACGAAATCGACAAATTGTCTATTAAAAAGAAAGATTTTTAAATCAAGAGTCGATTGGTATGAGTATAGCTTTCAAAATATCGAAAATTTTCGAATTTCTCCTAGTAGAAGACTATTTTGAGAGGTCTGTTTTCTATTAACGATAGTTTAATGAACTATGGATGACGGAAAACGGTTGATATATGAAGTAGAAGTAAATTATATAGAAAAAAAGTACAATTCAAGGGATAATTTTCAGAATTTCCTAATCGTCTATGAGCAACATTTATGCCTTTTGTCATATAAAATTACCCTTTCCTGCACGAAGCGTCGCGACGCTTAAAAACGTCTATATCGGGTTTTGAATTCATTGTGATTGATTTTTATGCACAACATGGACATAGAAACTTAAAAAAATTCAAAATGTCATATCGCCTTCTACAATGACGTGTGAAGTCCGGCCATACTATACACATTACACCTTCTGCTGTGGTAGTATCACCCACCGTTTATTAACCTATACGTAACACATCATATCAAAAGGTACGATATTAGCTGACAAGGGGGCGGGACATAGTTCGTGCGACATTATAGCGACAATACGTTTGAATGTGGACTGTGTGTTGTTATCAGTTGTTATGTTTTTACGACTTCCGACTTCCGACAACGACTAACGACAACGGGACGACTCATTGTGGAACAGCCTTAATCACGATCGATCACGATCCGACCATTGACAGTTTGTGACACTCTGAAGCGTTCGTCTTACCAACTGCACGAAAAAAGTGCACATCCCACTGGCACGGTGCCGGGTCGCACTGAGAGCGTGCATAGAGCGGCTAAGTCGAAAACGCTATAAGTTACAGCAATGGGGAACACTTAATATCGAACACTTTTTATACGTAGCAATTTAGGTTAGATTAATATAGTTAGATAGTCATCAGACTAGGTGTTATACACAAGTACCTATGAGGTGCTGTTAATTAATAAAAAAAAATTAGCGGGGTATACATGCTCAATGTTTTTCATGAAAATGACTTTCCGAGATAGAACATAAAAAAAGAAGCGGAAGAAGCTCTCCTTCTTCTTTCCAGGTTGGTCTATCCGGTGCTTTCCTATGCCAGATTTTCCCGGCAAAAGACTCCAACTTGTCTCTCCATCAACCACTCCATCATCACTTTTGCCTACATGTCCCTCTTCATTCGCGTCACGTGCCCCGGCCTCTTTCCCTTTTTTTGCTTTTGAGTTCTTAGCTACACTTTTCACTTTTGTTTTTTGCTGTATTATTTTGGTCGTATTATATTATACTGCTTCCCAGATGCTGCCGTGTGCTAAGGAGTCAAAGGCTTTGGTATAGTCAACGAATGCCGGAGCCACTTCTATATTTACTCAGTTTTTCTATAAGTTGTCCTGTAGTGTGGATGTGGTCTATGGTTGAATATGTTCAGGTTGTTCATGGGGTTGGTTTTCGTGCAGTTTAATTAAAGTCTTCTATGGAGGATTTTCATAAATATTTTATATAGACCTAAGAGCACATTGATTGGTCGGGAGTTGCTAATTCGTCCATGAGTACCGTTTTGTGTAATAGTTTCACTTCGGACTTCAGCCGTTGCACAGGTACTTGTTTAGTTGTCAGTATCCCGTTGAATATCTCGAGCAGTTTGTGTTTCGTTGGATCCACGCTCAGTTTTATTGATTCGTTGGTGATTCCATCTGCCCCGGACTCTAATTTCTGTTGATTTTTTCTATAGTTGTTTCTAGCTCGGACATTAATACAGGCGGCATACGCTCTTCGTCTTTTACCCTTTTGGCGCATTCAACTTGAATGTTTTGTACCTCCTTCGGGGGCTTGTATAGTTGTCTGTAATAATCGGTGGCGATATCAAAGATTTCATTTCTGTCATGGTGTTTACTTTACCCTTTTGATTTTTGAGACACTGCATCCAATTCTTACCTACCGACAGCTCTTGTCTTAAACCGCATTGATTTAGACTAAGTTCCTCCTGTATTATTCTTGTTCTGTACTATCGTATGTTTTTCTGAAATTTCTCTTTACCTGCTTATTCATTTCTTTTAGCGGTTCAATCTCTTCCGTGCCTTTTCCTTTCCTCAGCGTCATTTCTTATCTTTCTTCTATTAGTTTCTTTGTTTCTCACTAAAATAAATGTATGCAAATCATAGTTGACTGAAATTACAATTTCCAAATAAAATAATCCAAATGGCGCACAGGGCTTACCAGCTAGTTTTGTCTTTAAGTGTTTAGAGATAACATTTGGTACGTTCAGCCACTGTAAGCCGCTTAAGCTCTTGAACTTAGTAACCAATGGCCATCGCGTTGTGGCTGCCCAATTGCTGCCGACCGCTGAGCTCAAGGGCTAAAGTGGCGGAACGCACCCATTGTTGCAATTGTGCCAAACTAAAGAAATTCATCCCAAATCATCGCTTCCGTCCCAAAAGGATGCAATGGAAAATGAAAGTAGGCCAAGAGACTAACAAAACCACGAAGGGTATGCTATATTAGCTCGTTTTTTGTTTACCTTCTGACATTGAAATGTCTTTAAGCAATATTTTTTCAATTATTACAATGTGTACCTAAGTTAATAAAGTGGATCAATGCATGAGTGAAACAAGTTGAATTAAATAGTTTATTTATTTATTTATTTTTCTACTTTTAGTTTCTTTATTTTATTTTTTGTTTGTTTATTATTTATATTGAGGTTAATAGAAACGCAGTGTTTGAAATTGAATGGTGTTGTATTTAGACAAATATACAGAAAGTCAATAGTTCCAATTCCATAGTTACATACATATATATTTCATGACTAACTATAAAATATATTTGAATAGACAGCAGACTTGTAAATCCACAACACTCCCCTTCAAGCTGATGTCTATAGGTACCGTTACACGGCGTGTGGAGTGTCGCGCCGCCTGTGGAGCGCCACGCCTGGACACGCCGCCACGCAAGTTGGCGATAGCGATCACACGACCTGCGGAGTGGCAAGTGTCGGCATTTCAACATGTCCGTTCGCCGAAAACGGATGCTCGGTTGCGCAGCAGCGTGCTATATTTTGTTGGACAGCGATGATTTGATAATAAAGAAAAAAAGAAAACGGTGGTGGATGGGGTCGCACAACAAAAGTCAATCAGAGTAAGTTAGAAAATTCCACACTATAGAGAATATTTTTTACAATAATGTATTTTTTTAGATACAACGCCACCGATATGCTATGCAATTTAAAAAAGGAACCTTCTGGTAAATTCTTTAATTTCTGTAGAATGTCCGCAACAGACTTTGAATTTTTCATCAACGAAATTGGTCATCGCATAGCGAAAACGGACACTAATATGAGAAAGTGCATCCCTGTACAAGAAAGACTGGCTGTAACACTGAGATTTCTAGCTACTGGAGACAGCTATGCAAGTTTATCATATTTATTCAAATTTTCTCCACAGACCGTCTCAAAATGCGTCGATGAAGTTTGTAACGCATTGATCGAACAATTACGAGGAGAAATAAAAGTAAGTTAAAGTCCAATAATTATTGTTACTGCATTATTTATTAAATAAGCGTATGAATAATGTACATGTAAATTAACATAAACTTTTTTAACTTAACTAAAAATACATTTAGTGTGATCAACACATCATATCTGTAAGAACAATATTGTGTATCTGACAGTACTTTATTGTTGATATTTGAGTATAATGCATAACACTATCGATTTCGATCCTCTTTGCTTATCAGGATCACCATCAGGTGTCGCGCAGTAAGCAAAGACGATCGAAATCGGTAGTGTCAAGCATTATAATCAAATATCAACAATAAAATACTGTTAGATACACAATACTTTTCTCACATAAAGAATACATGTTAAACTTAAACTAAAGAAACATGGGATAAGTAAAAAAACTACAACTATAATTCTTGCTTTTGATTTGCCGTTTACTCTTTTAACATAGTATTTAACGTAGACTCTAACTGAGAGAGAGAATGGGGAGAAATTTCTGAGGATGGTTAAGATTGAGAATTATGGGCAGACGAAAACACATTGGAAGGTTGTAAGTGAGAATGAGGAAATCCTGGAGATGGTTGAGACTTATGAGAGTGGGGAGAAGGCGGAATTTCTGGAGATAGTTGGGAATGAGAGTGGGAAGAAAGCGGAAATTCTGGAGATAGTTGGGAATGAGAGTGGGGAGAAGGCGAAAATCCTGGGGATTGTTGAGACTGAGAGTGGGGAGAAGGCGGAATTTCTGGAGATAGTTGGGAATGAGAGTGGGAAGAAAGCGGAAATTCTGGAGATAGTTGGGAATGAGAGTGGGGAGAAGCCGGAAATCCTGGGGATTGTTGAGACTGAGAGTGGGGAGAAGCCGGAAATCCTGGGAATTGTTGAGACTGAGAGTGGGGAGAAACCGGAAATCCTGGAGATATTTGAGAAAGCTGAGAGTTGGGAGAAGGCGGATATACTGGAGATAGTTGAGAATAAGAGTGGGGAGAAGGCGAAAAGCCTGGAGATAGTTGAGTATGAGTGTGGTGAGAAAGTGGAAATCCTGGGGCTTGTTGAGAATGAGGGTGGATATAAGCTGGAAATCCTGGGGATGGTTGACGGGCAGAATGAGGAAATCCTGGAGATGGTTGAGACTGGGATCGCGCAGTATATGGAAATCGTGTTACAGACGGAAATATTGGAGCGTCGTGTGGGAAAGCTGATAGGCGATTTTGTTGTTGCTTATAGGTAAACATTAAGCAATCTATTTCGTGCATTGCAACTTCACGCAAGTTCTTGTCCAACGCCCTCAGCTTCTGGCACAATAATTCTGAAAATAGGGAGCATTCGTCTTCTTCGGGCTTGTCACGCATCGCTTTCAAAAAATTATACGCCTCGTCCTTACGTTTTTTATTTTCATCCATGCTAACTTTGCGCTTTTTACTATCCGAAACTTTGACACTACTTGGTGACCTGGCGAAAAGTTAATTGGTCATTCATTATGTATGGATGATTTGAAACTTTATGCCAAAAATGATGAGCAGTTGAAGAGGAGCCTCAGTATAGTTAAACAATTCTCTGACGATGTTGGGATGCAATTTGGTCTAGAGAAGTGTGCCAAAATTAGTATTGTCAAAGGCAAAATTCAGAGAACCGCTGACATATGCCTGAATGATCATACTAGTACTAATGAATTAACAGATAATACTAGATATAAGTATCTGGGAATGGATGAAGCCTTTGGTATAGATGATGAAGGGATGAAGGCGAAGGTTATAGGCGAATACATTAAGCGAGTCAGAAAAATTTTAAAATCTGGTTTAAATGGAAAATATAAAATGTAAGCGATAAATGCATATGCTATTCCAATATTTCGATATAGTGTTGGAGTTTTAAACTGGACTAAGAAGGAAATACGCGATTTGGACATTAAAACTAGAAAACAGTTAACACTAAATTTTATGTTTCATCCTAGGTCTGATGTCTGCAGGCTATACCTGCACCGTTTAGATGGAGGTCGTGGCTTGCAGCAATTGGAAAATATTTATGATTTGGAAATGTTAAATTTAGGAAATTTTATAAAGGCCAACAAGGAGGATAAAGTCATTAAACAATTAATTAGGGATACTTCCGGTAAGTCAATAATTAGTAAACATAAACAAATTTTAGAAAAATTTCAGGTGGAAGAACTCGGTAATTATGAAAATAAAATTTCAGTGGAGAGTTTAAAGCGACAGATAAAGTTAAAAATGAATCAGAAAATGAGAGAGGATTATGTTAGTAAGCCAATGCATGGCCAATTTTTAAGAATTGTGGAGGGTGATGGTATTTCAAAGTCTGGATCGTTATCTTGGCTTTGTCATGGAAACATTAAGGCTGAAACGGAATCCTCTATCATAGCGGCGCAAGATCAGGCAATAAGTACCAGATATCATGAACAGAAGATTATGAAAGTTGCTCATGATGGGAGTTGTAAACTGTGTCATCAGGCTCCGGAACATGTCTATCATTTGTTAGCGGCTTGTCCAGTCTTAGCTGAGTCGCATTACATTGCTAGGCATGATAGGGTGGGAACATATATACATTACAAATTGTGTTCCCAACTATTAGGTTTAGCAATGGATGTGTCTCGGTGGTATGACCACGTTCCATCTCCTGTTGTGAGTAATGATCATATTACCATATTATGGAGCGTGCCTATTGTCACTGATAGAATGCTTGATGCTAATAAGCCAGATATCGTGGTAAAGGATTTCCAGAGAAAGGTATGCACGTTCATAGAAATCTCGGTACTTGCTGATGCGAATGTTGTAAGGAAGGAGCTTGAAAAACAACTTAAATATAAGGATCTCTCAATAGAAGTTGGACGTATGTGGGGAATGAAAGTAAACATTATTCCGGTGGTTGTAGGTTCATTGGGAGCAGTTACTCTAAATTATAGTAAACATGTCAAGGAGTTACCGTGCAAAATTTCGCCCTGGGAAATTCAGGAAATTGCGGTTTTGGGAAGCGCGAATATTTTGAGGAGAGTTTTATCATAAAGCATCCTAAATTTACTGCTATCGTACTACTTTTCATCTTGACCTTCCTTTGTATATGTCTATTAATAAATATCTGCATGTGTTTTTACTGACCTGTACGCAACGCTGTACGGGGTTTCCACAGTTTTCCTTTGCTTTGCAAACTTGTGTTGCAAAGTATAAATGGCGTTGTTTTTCAAAATTGGGTTGAGCTGTGGTGATACCCGCAAAGGGAGTACCCTAGGCTTCAGCGAAGCTCGGTACTACCAATTTGCCCTGATGATCCTCATTACTTGTCAAAATCTATTAGTGTAATTTTAGTATTTATATTTTGTATCTAAAATATATTATCTAGGTTTAATATATTTAATGAGATGTATCAGAGAGTTCCAATAAATAATAATAATAATAATAATAATAATAATAATAATAATAACCTAATGTTGCAAAGCATAAAGGGCGTTGCTTTTCAAAATTGGGTTGAGCTGCAGTGATACCCGCAAAGGGAGTACCCTAGGCTTCAGCGAAGCTCGGTACTACCAATTTGCCCTGATCTTCATTACTTTTCAAAATTTATTAGTGTAATTTTTGTATTTATATGTTGTATCTAAATTATATTATCTAGGTTTAATGTATTTAAAGATGTATCAGAGAATTCCAATACATAATAATAATAATAAAGCCAATGCATGGCCAATTTTTAAGAATTGTGGAGGGTGCTGGTATTTCAAAGTCAGGATCGTTATCTTGACTTTGTCATGGAAACATTAAGGCTGAAACGGAATCCTCTATCATAGCGGCGCAAGATCAGGCAATACGTATCAGATATCATGAACAGAAGATTATGAAAGTTGCTCATGATGGGAGTTGTAGACTGTGTCATCAGGCTCCGGAACATGTCTATCATTTGTTAGCGGCTTGTCCAGTCTTAGCTGAGTCGCATAACATTGCTAGGCATGATAGGGTGGGAACATATATACATTACAATTTGTGTTCCCGAGTATTAGGTTTAACAATGGATGTGTCTCGGTGGTATGACCACGTTCCATCTCCTGTTGTGAGTAATGATCATATTACCATATTATGGAACATGCCTATTGTCACTGATAGAATGCTTGATGCTAATGAGCCAGATATCGTGGTAAAGGATTTCCAGAGGAAGGTATGCACGTTCATAGAAATCTCGGTACCTGCTGATGCGAATGTTGTAAGGAAGGAGCTTGAAAAACAACTTAAATATAAGGATCTCTCAATAGAAGTTGGACGTATGTGGGGAATGAAAGTAAACATTATTCCGGTGATTGTAGGTTCATTGGGAGCAGTTACTCTAAATTATAGTAAACATGTCAAGGAGTTACCGTGCAAAATTTCGCCGTGGGAAATTCAGGAATTTGCGGTTTTGGGAAGCGCGAATATTTTGAGGAGAGTTTTATCATAAAGCATCCTAAATTTACTGCTATCGTACTACTTTTCATCTTTACCTTCCTTTGTATATGTCTATTAATAAATATCTGCATGTGTTTTTACTGACCTGTACGCAACGCTGTACGGGGTTTCCACAGTTTTCCTTTGCTTTGCAAACTTGTGTTGCAAAGCATAAATGGCGTTGTTTTTCAAAATTGGGTTGAGCTGTGGGGATACCCGCAAAGGGAGTACCCTAGGCTTCAGCGGAGCTCGGTACTACCAATTTCCCCTGATGATCCTCATTACTTGTCAAAATCTATTAGTGTAATTTTAGTATTTATATGTTGTATCTAAATTATATTATCTAGGTTTAATATATTTAATGAGATGTATCAGAGAGTTCCAATAAATAATAATAATAATAATAATCCACGCCTTAACATCCCCCAACAGCTTTCGCCAGTACGGGGGCATCGGCAGGTCCGAAGTATCATTATTATGGTTCGCGTCTGTGGCACGTCTTAAGTTGTTTGGCTTTCAGCATTCGCCGTGGAGTAAAGGAAAACCACAGAAAAACCTTTGCTCTGAAAGCAGGGCGTGAGACGCGAACTCACGCCCCCCAGACTGATAGCCAAGCGCTCTACCGATGGGCCACAGTCTGGCAGCCATATTGAGTGGAGCCAGTATATTGAGTGTACTATTCATTTTGGCTTTGTTTTAGGAATAGCTCCCTGTGATTTGTGTTCTAATTTTTTTATTCGCTCATCAAACGTAATGGTTAATGCTTCTTGCTTATTTAGTTTTGCTAGTATAATCCGTAGACTTTGGCTAACATTAGTGTTGGTTTCTTGACGTTCGGTCCTTTGCTTATTATTTTCTTTTTGAATGACTTGGGCGTATGTTCTCATGTCAGTCACTTTTGGATTTTGTTTTTCGGGTCTTCCTTGTTGAGCGTTTTCTCGTTGACCTTGTGGTCTTCATATTTTGATTTTTTATTTTTTATAGTTCTATAGCTACGCCACATCCTAGATAATCAGCTGGATGTGCTGCTCCATAATGCCAGCATTAAGCATCCACATCGTCTGCAATCGTTCGTGAGATGTTTTCCTGCACATTTAACACACCTCGGGGTCTGTTACAATATCGTTCAGTATGCCCATACGCTTGACACCTTTTGCATTGTGGGATTAATTTGGATTCTCTGAGCTGTTCGATCCTTACTTTGCCGCCCGTTATATTGGTAATATCATGAATTTTATTTGTCTTTTTCTGCGTCAAAAGTAAGTATAAACTAGTCGAGAGGTTCTTTCTTCCTCCAGGTTAATTTATTAACTCCCGCAGCTGCCTTATATCCTTGTGTTATGAGGCTTTTCACAATTTTGTAAGGTTGACACGTATGATGCAAGTTTTTAGCCATGACTTTAATTGGCCTATCTTGTTTGTTCTCATATAAGTGCCAAATGTAGTCGTATTTTGTCGTATACTGAGAAACTGTAGTAGTATACTGAGAAATTTTTTTGTCCGCCAATTTTTTCGTAAAAGGATTCATAATTTTTAATGCCGCCCACTATTATTAGGGGAGGGGCTGGTATTCTTTTTGCTTCTGATTGTATAGTTATTGAGCCTGATTGTCCAAGCGGGGTGGACTAGGTAATTATACATCTTTCTTTTCTTATTATTTTTGCATTTAACTCTTGCCCATTCAGTCTTTTTTGCCAATTCTTCCTCGTCCGTACTTTTACTGAGCACTTACTGAGGTTCTTCTGGTTTAGAAACTGAAGTCGGAAAATTTCAGTTTCTTCTTCTTAACATTTTCTAAAGCGGCATATAAAGCGTACTCGTTTGGTGTTGTGATAGTTATTTCCTGACCTTGCAAATTTTTCTCGGTGATTGTTATAAATTGTTGTAAAAACTGTAACCGCGAAAAACACGACTACAAAGTTTCTGATAGTGTTGTTGGATATGTCTGTCTAGGTTACAGTCTGTTGACCAGCTAAGTTTTTGTTATTTAAGATTTAAGCATTTGTGGAGCAAGGTTCTTAGTATGTTGTGTCAGTTTGTTGTATTTTTACTGTATCATGCGTAGTATGTAGTGTAGTATGTAGTGTGTTTATCATACGTAGTGTGTGTGTGTGTGTGTGTGTGTGTGTGGATGTGTGTGTGTGTGTGTGTGTGTACATGTTTTTTGTGGCGACGATTCCGGAGAAACTACTAAAGGTATCGGGACGAAACTTCATATTTAGAAGTTTCATGACCAAACTTAGAGCTGAAAAGCTTTCAGTTGAAAAGGGTTCAAAGGAACTGGAGGTTTAGTCTTAGCATTTTTGAAAGATTTTGCAAATAAGTCGCAATTTCTGCAATTTCGTCGAAATAGTTAAATAATAAATTAAACTAGAGGAAATTCTGAATAATTTATGACTATGAAATTTTTTGGTACAATCTCTAGTTTAGCTGCATGAGCAAATTCTATTTCATCGAGATCGGTCGTATTGCATTAAAACTAGTAACCAGGATATGTCAGAAATTTTGTTCTAATGACAGTAGGTAGTGTCAAACGCTAATGTTTTGACATTACCTACTGTCAATATAAGCTGCGTTCGGATATTGTACACCGTTACACTTTTTACACCCAATAACACGTAAGTGTCATTTGGACGGTGTACCCGGTGTCAACGGAGTACAATATCCGAACGCAGCTTTAATAGACATATCTGTCTAGTTCTAATAGTTTTATTTTAATGCAGACATGGCCGATCTCGGTCAAATAGATTCTCATGCAGCTAACCTATTAATTTTATATATAGTATGATAAAGTCATGTGCCTGGCCACATCAGATTTTTTACCAATTGCGTGAGTAGTACCTATTTGTGTGTATGTCTTTCTTTCATATTTTTCAGTTTTCATATGTGTTCGTTCTTATTTAGTTGTGTAAGACATCGTTGAATCTTAGCTTTATGTTGGTTTATTTGTTTCTGTCTTTATCTTGTGCATTAGCATTAAGTTATTCAGCGTGATTAGTTTTTTAATGGAAAGTTGTTTTGGAATTTGGTATAAGCTTCTTGCGTCACAAATACTCGTCTTTCAAACGTATATAGAACAAATATAGAACAAATCATATATAGAACAAATCATTAAGTCGCAAATAAATAATGCTCTGCCAGAAACTCGAGGAGTTATTTAATAACCCGCCCACGTCTACCTGTCCTTCCATCTGGTGTGCTTCGTGTCATCTTTCACGACTCTGCCGAAACGTTGCTATTAAAGTAGCTTTTTATGTGCCCGAGATGACTACAAGCTATTTACTTATATTAGAGAACCAGATTCTACGGAAAAACAGCACACCAGAAACAATTATCACTTATTGAATTTTGTTGATTGTTGGTCACGTAGCTTAAATTATTGTATTTTTGACAAATCAGATACTAACTACTAATTGTTACAACACACCTCCTCGCATAAATTATCCAATTTAATTACCGCTACCGTTTTAGAGCAATTGCAGTTTTGCCTTGAAAGTTTGCATGTTTCGGTCAGATTAAAATTGGACGCTCTTTTAATACTTCGACTGCATGGAAGTATGAGGTTATTTATGGCATGGGCTGCACTTGCCTCTGACGTGCTTGCTGCATGGAAGGAGTGGACTAGATTTGTTATTAGTACAAAGGCCGTTCGTCAGATCAGCGACGAGGGCTTAATGGAGTTTCTTGTGACAGTAATCCGATAAAAAGACCATCGCTATCTGGGAAATTGGAACGACCGAATTGCGATAATCGTATTAAGACTTCTTTGGTTATAGTTATGACCGTATATGTCGCTGTTATTAATGTTATTATGTGCAACCGTTGGAAATTGTGATAAATTGTGAATATAATGTACCTAGATGTTTTCGTTATTAGTAAGAAGTACTTAGGTCTACTAAAATAAATGATAAATAGCTAGTAATCAGAGTTGCATGCAGAAGGAATCTTTATTTCACTTTTAAGTTAACTTCGAAAATTAGTGATGGTCTCATTTCTGCGTCAATCTGTGTGATGCATGTGTTTCCAAAAGATTCAGAGGTAATTATAATGTAGTGATTAGGTACTTTATTGGTGCAACAGGTCGGAGAAACTTGAGATTAGGCAGAAGTTTAGACTTGGGGGCCTAAGTACAGCACTAAGTTTGCATCCTCGGCGGACCGTAATGCCGGACCACGAACTTCCGGATACACCGGGGTCCGGGTAGGAACCGCAGGCCAGAAAGAAACGCAGCCCCAGTGTGATGTATTTAAAAATACCTAGATATAAAGTTTTGCGTGCTTACCCCAACAGACCAGCTTCGTAAAAAAACCGTAGGTTACAATAGGTTACAATGTGTCCTTAGTAGTACCTAGAACTGTAGGGTAGTTAAGTAGTTAATATGTTTACTATTAAGGGATCGAATGTAAACCTACTAAGGTGCCACCTCCGGCTGAGATCTGTTGTATTTGAGGTAAAATAATGTCACTAAAGCATAGGAACGAAGGGGCCAGTTCCTATATTCAAAATATTGTAGCATTAAGGAATAAAAATTCCGCTGTACTGCAGAATGCCACACGGCGATACAAGACGTGGTGGTGGGTTCATCTTAGCCCCTTCGTCCTTTAATAAAATATAAAATTAATAAATCAATAACATATAAAATCTGCAAGAGCATTATGTATTTGTCACTTAGGGATCTTTTGTTCTATTTACTTTGAAATACTGGCACTTGTGACTGTGTTACGGCCATTTTACATCATAACA